>CM067089.1:2430000-2510000 GCA_034008185.1 Gorsachius magnificus
GCTCTGCAGGCTCATCCTGACCTCGGCCACAGGACCTTGTGCTCTGCATCTCCAGCAGGAAACTTTGAGGCAAAGGCTCCAGCTTTCTGGTCCCAGCACAAACCCTCTGTCCTCACCCGCCTGCCCAGGCACGGGCAACAGGGCTCAAGTGGTAACAACATTAACAAATGAAAGGCTAAAGGTTTGCCTAAAGTTTTGAGCCAGTCATTAAAAGCATTCTACCCCTCAGCGAGGGGAGTTTAATGCACATTCATTTATTTGCACTGACATCATTTTTTGCCGATTTGCCTTTGCTCTCCTGAGCATCCTGATGTGGGAGAAAACGGGCAAAGTAGAGAATGAAAATCACACCAGAACAGAACCTGCTGTTATCTCAGGGCAGTGCTAAAAAGGAACAGCGCTTCTGGCCACCGGTAAACCACCCATATAATTTCTCCTTTCTTTAGAAAGCTTACTGTAAGATGTTGAGTAAGTATTTAGCATGCAGGAGTTCACATCCAAATTTTTCTTCCGTGATTTTCTGAAGCCCGGGTATTTTTGCTTGCCTGAGGGTCTGTCGCCAGCTCCCTGGACATCAGCAGGGTCCCTGGGGTGCCCGATCCCCGAGCCGTGGCAGCAAAGGAAGGGTTTCCTCCCCAGGTCCTTGTCTTGCCTGAGTGCACAAAAATCACAATTTTCAACTTCAGCTTTGACAAGAACCCCCAGAATGCAAGAGGGCTCTTGCACCTACACACCTCAGTATGTAGGATTTTAAAGAAACAAGAGAAATACTTTCAGTGGAGACACCCAGGTGGACATCAAGGGGACATCAGGAAGGCAGGGGACATCGGGAAGGTCAGATGATGAACACAACACATTCATAATCCATCTTACACAGTATTTTATCCCTGACAGTAACCTGTATCATTTGCAAATTCCAAAGTGAGCAAAACCAGAACTGGGTTATTTTCCTGATTCCTGTACAGTTTTGTACTGGTTTATGCCAGGAAAACTGAGTGCTTTGTGGTTTTTTTTTTTCTGTCACTGCAAATATCGTTGTCATCCCAGTAAATATCTAACGTGCTCCTTCTAGCAAGCTTTTGGGCATTTTATAAACAAAATATGTCAGGATGGGATTTGTCATGTTATCTTGAGACACCTAGATTTTAAGTGGCTTTCCTCCCTTTACAATCACACATGCTACAAGAAGCACTTGTAAGGAGCAAGTCACCCTTGATTTGACACCCCTTTTAGGGGGGATCTTGCTCCCAACCAGGCTGCACAGCCGTGAGCTTGGCAGCCATACCTCCAAGGGATACAAAAGCTTGCACAAAGCCAATCAGATGGGCATGCATATTTTAATTTTGACTTAAACCACACCTGTGACAATTGTGATGGTAACGAATCCATAGAAAGTCACGGCTGGTGGAACAGGTGAGCGGGCTATTCAGTTTAACCTGTCTCTGGATGGTGACCTGATCAGCAGTGAAGTAATAACCTTGCAAGAGTCCCCTCTTCTAAGCCATGTCTTCCTATTGAGAAAACATTTGATTTAGACTTTTTTTTAAAGCTACCTGTTCTCTTGGCTCTTTGTTCAAAACATGGTGGTTTCAGATGCTTTTCTGATGGAGGAAATCATAGAATGGTTTGGGTGGGAAGGGACCCCCAGAGGTCACCCAGCCCAACCCCCCTGCAGGAGCAGGGACACCTTGAACCACATCAGGTTGCTCACAGCCCCGTCCAACCTGGCCTGGGGCCTCCACCCCCTCGCTGGGCAACCCCTGCCAGGGTTTCACCACCCTCATTGTAAATGCACAGGACCTCTTCTTATGAGACATGGCCTGGAAAGGCAAGGAGGGATGACTTTTCATATCTGGCTTTGGGGGTCCTCTAACACAGTCAGTAACCACCATACTGCCATAAATGATGTTATCATTATCTTAGCCACAAGCCATTCAGAACTTGTTAATTGCTTATAAAAAACCTAAACACCTTCAATCCAAGATCTTCTGTTGTGTGGGTGATACTAGTGCAATGCCAGGAGCATCCCAAATTTTGTATGTGTAGGAAATATTTATTTAAATGTCATTACATACTTTTACATATCTAATGATCAGACTATTAGCTGTATCACATGTCCATAAAGGATTTTAGCTCCTCGTTTAATGAGGTAGCAACAGAGCTGATTTTCTACCAGCTGCTCTTATTTAGGTGACAAGGGAACAGGTGAGCAAAAGCAGCACCTTGGTTGAATCTTTCTTTTTCCTTCCTCACCTTTCTTTTTCCTCATCTTTCTTTTTCCTTCCCAGCCTCACTCAGGAAATCCGAATCAGCATAAAACGGGATGTATTGAACCATGCCTATTATCCCCACTAGATAAGAAAGGCCACAAAGGACTGAATTTCATCTGGCTCTTGGTTAAGTCAGGAAACAGCTGGAGTGCTACATCTTTCTCAAAGACTAAGGTCTAATGTAGCCCTATGGCGTTATCTACCTGACTAGAGTGAGGCTCTGTATTCTGAAGACTGTTCACAGGTCAAGCTGTACCATAATGCAGAGAGATGTCCATGAAAAAGCACTTACTAGGGTTTTACACAGATTTCCGTCAACTTTGAATTTGGGCCCTGTCACCACATTTTGCTGGTTTTGGAACATAAGGCAAAATGTAAATTTCCAGGGAAGAAACATAATCAGAATATTCTAAAAATATTCTCAACTGTTACAGTTTTTGAACATTCTTCTTATTGTGAAGTATTTATTTGTACCCATCTTTTATTTTTACATTCTTTCTGATATTTACCCGACCTTTTTTTTTTTTCCATTTAAATCCCTTTTTATGTGGCCTTCATGGAAAAACACACAAGCCAAAATGTATCATTCAAAAAACCTGCAGCAGAGTGACATAAAACCTCCAAAAACACGGTGAGATTTTTTTTCCGCTCATTTAAACTAGTCCTTTGCTGAGAATGTCTCCAACCTGGAGTGAATTTTTATGGACAAGCTATATGAAAATGGGGGTTTTAAATAGTTACAACCCCCCTAACAATAACGACATGAACACTGACGCTGCAGTAAATCACCGAGGCACAGCCGCATTTGCTGTTGCTGGAGGTGTGGGAGACCTTTCGATTTACCGGCACATCTTGTCCTCACTCAGCTCACTGGATCCAAATGAGGAACGAAGAGAAGAAATGAGGAGGGAGTGGAGAAGTAGGAATCCAAACTCTTCAGACCCCCCAAAAGAGCTGAGAAAGCACAGCCCGAACGGCATCTGCAGTAACTACACCTTCTCCAAGTCTGATATTTCCTCTGTCAACAACAAAATATTGCCTCAGATTTTCATGTTCTATGATAAGCAGGTAACTCTTAAGGGGCTGAGTGCGGAGAAGAGGAAGACTTGAATCTGAGCTCTAAGTTAAAGTAGTAATCATGGTTACTGGGAAAGGTAGCCACTACTGGGATTTCAGAAATCCATCCCTTTTGGTTGGGTTCCCAAACTGCCTCAACTTTTTGCCCCCAACTCCTTACTGAGGTTTGCGGGTCCCAGGTGTCATATTCACAAGGGTTTTGCAGGCAGCTACTTTCGATGCACCCCTTCATAGCTAGATGAGATGCAACATCTTTCTAGGTGTGGATACTAAACCCTCAGCAAAGCATCATCAGGAAACCATTGGTCACCCCTGTCCAGTAAAAGGAATCCTCAAAGGTGTGGGAAACATCGTGTATAAGAGTAAAAGCAAATTCTCGCATCACTCATAATAGCACAGGCAAAGGATGAGGGAAATCTGTGAACTGGACAAGGGAATAAATCAGTCTTATTTTAAACTCCAAACTCTGTATTTCATAGCAAAATGGAAGACATTGTCTTCTTCCACATTCAGCCCAGAAATTAAGTGATTCCCAGTATGGGTCTACTTTGCAAAGCACTTATCAGGCAAGGAGGGTGTTGAGCTATTAGTCCAGATTTCTCCACAAATAATAAAAAGGCTCTAGAAATATTGTCTCCAGGTTACATCAAGCAAGCAAGCAACACAAGAATCAAGGGGATCTCCTGTAAACTGTTCAGCTTGGCAACATGCAAGGTTTCCAAGAGGACCAACAAACGTATCATCCCCTCTGTTGTCTTGTGTCCTGACAAAATTCAGAAAGCTACCCTCCCCTGAGACAGGGGATGAAGCGCTCTTCCTAAGCTCCTGATAAATCTGCTGCTTACCTGGAAACATGGGCAGGATGCTACCAGAAATGTCTTTATTATGTAAATGGGCAAAGCATTGAGACAAGTTGGCAAAACAATAATTGTTCAGCTAGTTTGATTCTCCACAAATCTGTTTCAATGTCAAGCCTAAGACACTGAGCTGAGGGATAAGAAGCACTGAAGAAGCTGCCTCCTGGCTTGTACTATGGATGCATACTGCCCTCAGGCCAACTGCTGCCATACCAGTGGGCTATGGATGGAAAAAGAAGGCACTTGTGTTATTTAGGGTATCTCCAAAGGGTTTACTCACCTTACAGAAAATCTGCAGCCAGGGGAAGAAGTCCCAGCAATTTTCTATCTTCTGTGAAATTTGGTTGAAATTGTACGACAGGTTAAAAAGGTTCCTGGGAGGACTGACAGACCGACAGATGCTCCTACAGAGCGTGCGATTGTTTAAGCCTCATTTCACTTGGAAACCAGGTTAAAGACAAGCAAACGGTGAAGTGCAAGCAACAGGCAACCAACCCCCCCACCGAAGTGCAGAAATAATGCCGTGAAAAAGCACACAATCCTGCGGCTGCAACATCTGATCTTATTTCCCTTTTTATTTTTCCCATTACTGCTCGTTGGTCATGACAACCATGTCTTTTATACATTTAAAGTCTGAAAACATTCACTTCTGTGTTTGTTTGTGAAGCACCTACTGCATGATAGGTGCTAAACAAATAAAATAGTAAACAACAGCCAAATGTGCTCAAAGCTGGAGAAACCCAATTTATTTTTAGCAGCCCTGTCCTTGAAAATTGCCTTTTACCCCAGTGGAAAAATCCTCACCCCCCCCCCCCCATTTTTCAAACCTTGCAAGACTTGCTCCAGCTGGTTTTGCCAGGAATCCCAGTTTTCTCATTGCCGCCCATTCGAAGCCTGTGCAAGGGGAGGGGAGGCTGTGCCAGCTGACACCGGGGGGGAGCGGAGCGCAGGTGGTACCCGTTACGGGCGAGCATCCCCTCCTGCCCCAGTCCTTGCAGAGGGATGGGACATGCGCCAGAAGATTTTATGTTGTTAGTGCTTGGCAAGGTGCACCCAGGCGTTGCGAGAGGCAAGCTGTTGCTGGCCAAAGGGTATCCAGTCTCCATAGGACTCTGTAAAGTTGGTGTATTTTTAGATGCGGGGGGAGGAAGAAGAGATTCCAGTTGTGGGTTGCCTGATTTCTTTTCTTTGCATGGTCTAATAGCACGAGAACTGATGAAATTAGATTTGCATGGGCATTCTGGAAGCTTTGTTTGGAACCCGCCGATGACATGAGGGAGACAAGTTCACTTGTAGTTCCTAAGCAGCAAAGTCCATTCATCACTCCAAGCTGGAGAAGCCCTTATTTTTATCTCCAGATCATCCAAAATTCAAGTCTAGTATTAACCAGACCAAGGCTTTCACATTATGTTCTGAATTTTTAACATTATATTTTAACTTTGTGTGTAGCAGAGGCGAGCGTATACAGGGACTATTGGAACTGCGTAGAGAAACTGCACTCTGCTCACAAATATCTACCTTTCCTACATCAGCCTAAAGGGCTGGGTGTTCATCTTTGCTAATAAATGCTGGTCAAATTTTACAGTGCAGTCCTGCAAGATTTCACAAGGGCTTTAAATTGCTAAGCTCCAACGTGTGTTTGTAGAACCAAAGAAAAATCAATCAATTGTAATAACAAGTGAAAGAGTTATTTTTGAGAATTAACATGCATGTGTTTCACTGAACATTTAGAAATTCAGTATTCTCCACAGCACTGGAATCAAACAATTATACTCCTTTGGAAGGTCATGATACAGATTTTTAAAAAAAAAAACAACATAAATTTGAGTTCAACAGCGGCGGCTCATTTCTAATCTCCAATCCGTGGGTTTGCATCTCTGTGTGCCTTGGAAAATATACTCCTGGGCATGCATGTGCAAGTACAATCATGGATTTTTTGAGATACCTGGTGATATGCATTTGAGTATTTGAGATTAGACTTGAGCCTTTAGTCTCTTTCAAGTGCTTAAATAACTGCCTCTTCAGACTCAAGTCAAACCAGTCTCAAGAAGTAGCTGGAGGAGCATTTTAAAATGAATCTTCCAAACTCTGCTCCTGGATTGGCAAGCATTTGGCAGTTGCCTTTTGTTCAGCTGGAATAGGAGGTTCTCCTTCATTTAATATCAGAACCTGTCTTTGAGTCATACTGTATTATTTTTTGAGGTGGTCCTTGCCTGACATCTCTTGTCTAGAAAAAGGCACTGAAAAAGATCAGACTAGGGGGAACAAAAGATGCAAAACAATTTGGAAATACATACCTATATATATTCCCTCTCCAAAAAGGAAAGCAAACATCCAAAGTACTTTTGATACTCTTCCAAGCATGCTTTCTTATTTAGTTTTTAACTTCAGTCGTCTTTGTCACCACAGCTGGCTCAGGCTTTTGATGAACCATTACTATTAGGTTTCACTTTAAGTTCTGTGCCTGTTTAGCATTCAGCCACACAGCTCAGCCCCAAGCGTTACGGGCTCACAAGGCTTCTGCCCAGCTGCATGATGCTTTCAGCTAGACCATGAGTCAGAAAATACAATGTTATGCCCTGATTTCTATTCGGGGGGGGGGAGAACCCCCAACGTTCCCCTGAAATGTAAGAACAAGAGAAATTTGGCAAGGTCGCTCTATTGCTGGCTATTAACTTTGATGAACGGGACCTGAAAAAGTTTTCATCTCTTTGCCATACCTTATTCTCTGCCTCTGGACCATGAAAGGCCCGTTGGAGACGACGTGCTGCCAACCCAGCGAGGAAGAGTGCTCTCCGGGCAGTTAATTAAGACGTTTATCCCTTCACTCCCAAACTCAGTACATTTCAATCTGTTCAATTCTCACAGGAAGTCAAAAATAAAGTCAGGGAAGAGCCATATTGTCGCACAACTGTAATGCTCTCGAAGGAAGGGTTTTGCTCCCAGCCTGGTCTCTGTGCACTGTGTTACAGAAAAGTTTGGAAATTATAGGAATGCCCAGACACAAGTTATTCACAGAATAATACAAAGATTTGGTTTGGTCTTTTTTTTTTTCCCTGTGAAGAGCTTTTTTAGGAAAAATTAGGTTTACAACGATTTTAAGCGTCTACTTGATTTTCAAAATCTGGGGTTTTGTTAAAAATAAAATAAGGTTTTTATGAAACAGAGCATTTTCCCATGGGATTTTTTCTTTTTTTGAGAGCTGGTTTAGGTACCCCGGAGCCATAGGTGCTCATTCTTCTCGGCGTGCTGCACTTGCTCCCCTCCATCCATCCCATGTGGGTGAACCCCCCAACACACCATGTATGTCTGACACACCACATACGCCTGGCGGCAGGGCAGGAGGCAGCCAGGATTTCTGGAAGACACAAGGCAGCCAGGGCACGGATTCTGCAAGGAAATGAGGGCATCAAGCTTTAATTTCCAAGACGCCTCTGGTATCATCTCAGCATCCCGTTACATTTTGGACTCACATGTTTTGCACACACAGAAACCCAATTAGAGCTGTCCAAAGAGCCTCAAAAAAAAGATGAACTTAAGAAGCTTTGATTCTTACTGAAAAAGATACTTTCTGCTCAAGATTGTAAAGCACTCAGTCACAGTTGGCATGCCTAAGCTTTGGACAGAGCTTTCCCAGTTTCTCAAATACCGACGCAAAAAAATGATTGCTTAATCTTTTTTCTTCTGAAGTCTAATCAGGACAGGGTACATTTTGGATAGGAATAATTCCAAACTCTAGGTTTTTTTTGGTTTGTTTGTTGTTTTTTTTTCTGAAAAGTCCAAATGATTAACTTCCCTCTCTGCGCTGCTGGTGCACGAGCACTGCATTTCCTCATTTTTGACACAAGTGGGATTAGTGGAGGTTTGTAACAAAGGCTTTTCTGACAGTCTGCATAGCCACGGCCAAACCCAGGAATACTGGGAATCCTGATGAGAAAGCCTGCTCATTTCTAGCCCAACGAGGTTTGGAAAAGTATTTAAACTTTTGGAGCTTAACTAAACCTTCAAACCTTTGGGTATTGTCACACTGGGAACTGTGATAACTGCAGGTTTTATTATATGTCTTTCTCCTGCTATTTAATGTCCAATTAATTTCATGATAGGGCATATTAAAAAGATGCTTCGTGTATGGAGGAGGATTGCATTGTGCTCTAACCGTTTATTGTAAAGCTACAGAGGATATTTTAAAATAAATAAATATTAGTTTGTCCTAATTTTTACTTAAGAGGAGAATTAAATAACTGGTTCTTGGTTTAAATCCAAGGTTTTAAGAAAATATGGAGCATTGCTTTTTTTTAGAAAAACTAAGCATTGCTCGGGGGAATAAATACCCCTCTGACTTCTATAAAAATCGAGACACAAGGCCAGCATATGGAAATTACTTTCCTCTTGACCGTGACTTGCAAAAGAGACTCCTGGAAATACTGTGCTGTTTGTTGGTAGCAGTCTTGTTAAACTACTCCCCCTCCAAGTACAATAAAATGGCAGCACTTAACAGCCATGGCACAGCCCTTATAAATGCTCACCTCTGTCTGTGTGCCACTGCAGAAGCTGAAATTCATCTCAGCAGTAAGACTAAGTGCTGGGTGAGCCCTCTTTTAAGATCCAGGTCAGGTTTTGGAAGCTGTTGAATATGTTCTTATTAATTGCTTCCTTGTGCCACAAGAAGCTCCCCCCCAGGACAAATCCCTCCTGGTGCCCACGCTCATCTTGGTTCGGCTCAGAGCTTTAAACATGTGCCTGGGCTATCCAGGTGCTCAAAATGAAGAGGCGTTCCCAGGCGTTTGGGTACGTAACACCTTGCAGGATTGGGTCCAGAGGCAGCAGTGATACGGCGACACGGTTCTGCCATGCTCCACCAGTCACAACCATCCCAACCCGCTTCCCTGTCAAGGTGACATTGAAACATAGGCTGGGGCAAACCTATAGATAGGCTGAAGATTTCTTCTTAAAGGCCCCGGATATCCAGACTTCTTTTAAAATCCCAGGTCTGGTCAAGGCATCCTTAGTAAAGGGGTGCCTTTTGGTTTGCATTGACCCAGGACCTTGTGTGGCAGTGAGTATCAAACAAGGGTGGGCAATGTAACCCATCTAGGAGTCGCCCATGTTAAGACCACTGCTGATTCTTTCTCCTTCGGTTTCATTGTGTTGAGATAGGACAAACCCAATGGCACAAGGGATATTATCAGCTAACAGGTTAAACAGAATATAACGGGACATTTGCATTTTCACTCCCTTCTTTCCTAAGTTAGTCCCCACAGCTTAGTTTCCACACCTAAATATAGAAGGGTGATATTTGCGCTTTCTTTTGTTCTAAAATGCAATTAATTTTTTATTAGAAAAGTTAAATAATTAATAATTTTACTTAAACTTTCCAAAAACACTGCACTGCTGGAAGGACCTCACAGTGCCTACAACCGTGCAGCTCTGCTCCCTGCAAAACTTTTAAAACAATTCCAGCCTCCAGCGTAAGCAGTAAGATTCAATTTTTGTGGCTGTCAGATGGAAAAGGGCCCTGCTCTGCTCACAAACACGCAAAGTGTTTCATCTAGAGTGATATTTGCCTAAAAGATTTCTCTCTCCATCTTTCACTTGAAAGCCTTCTGCCAGTCATGTCTCAAGGACTGGCTGCTGGGAAATTTAGCACGAAGGTACGTGTAGAGAGCAGAGTAAAAATTGTTTTGCAGTTTCTTCCAAGCCAATTTTGGCACAAGGTGAACATGCATGGTAAGCCGTATTTATAAAGGGCACTCTATATGCAGCGCTGAATATGTGCATGTCCCTCTTAACAGCAGGAGCCATAATTCTAAAGAACAGATTATAACTATGCAAGATCCAACATTTCTCATAAGTGTCTGTAGTGGTTATTTTCCCTGCCCTTTGAGTATTATATAGCATGGGCTATAAAACTGAGAGGGACCTATGGGATGACTGAGGCCAGGTCTCTCCTTCACTTCCCTCGCTACCGGCAGCATCACCATAGAGTCCTGTTCATAAATACAGAGTGCAAATTGAATACTTAGCCCAGCCCTCTCTCTGCTGGTTCTTCCCTCTTTGAAGTTGAACAAATGAAGGGTTACTTCTCAGGCATGGGGAAAAAAAAAAAAAAAAATTGAGGTTGATTAACCATGGGCATGCATAATTTATACGTAGTTTGAACATCCTGTGAAAATGGGCCAAAGATGTTTTTTTATAAATTGGGCTCTATGAAGTCTAGATGATCTTTAGCATTTATTATTGCTTAAGAAGCTCGGGCAATATCACAGGCGTGCGGCTATATGTATTTTCTGACTTAGTGTCTTCTCAGCCAGCCAATTTAAACGCTAAACCCTCTCCCCTGCCAACATCACCAGCGTCAGCCTTTGCATTACGCTACAGCACTCCCGTGCTGCACTGTGGTTTGCTGGGTGAGGAAGGGAGCCCTCTCTGGGAAGCGTAGGATTCCCATTTGAGAAGATGGCTCCTGGAAAAACTAACCTCAGTCCAGGTAGCACGTTGCCTGTTCTGTAACAAACCTTGCATGTGCCTTTAAGAAACAAAAATTAATGCAAAGCTTATTACAATCCTGGTGGTTGCTAACGCTTTCTCTCTTCCACTGTCCAAGTGTCTGAATTTCAGCTTCAGATGAGTGTGGCCTGCTGGGATTTGAGCTGCCAGTTTAATTAGTGTTCAGTAATTTCAATAATGAGTGACAATTCATTGGGGCTTTTAGGTTGGTCTTCTGTTCAGAAGCAAATCAATAATCCACAGTTTTTCCCCTTCTTTAAAGACAAGAAAGTGGCATGTGAGTTACATCAGATGAGAGAAAATAAATGAGGAAAAGCACAACTCCCTCAGTAACTTGAGAGGCAATTGGCTTTAATGGTGTGGGCAGCCTCCCTGGTTTGTTGATGTTATTGGATGAACAGAAAGGTCATTAGTATCTGGAAAGGGGCTCCAAAGATTCTCACAGTAAACAATTTGCCCTGGCTGTAACCATAGTGATTTGGGTAAATGAACACAGGTATACGGATTACTACTGTATTCCCCAGGCTGCCTATATTATTGCCTCAGAAGATATAAAAACAATTGAGGCTAATTGTATGAGAGTGAGTTTATTACAAACATAAATGGAAGGGGAAAAGAAACCAGATATATTGTTCAGAAGCTTTTTTAATCTCTTAATTTTATATGTACATGTGCACATATATATGGTGCAGGAAACACATCTGTGAGAATGCTCGATCTCCGTATACATTTACACATAGAAACACAGGCACACTCACAAACTCATCCACAGATAAAATTTCTCTTGAGTTGGTCTCCAGTTTGGTCCACAGAGGTGCGGGTTTAGCCCTTGCTGCCTGGGAGCGGGATGCTCTCCATCGTGGATGTGGTTCTCCGGCTCGGGTACCCCGGTGCTGGTTGAGGCTGGACTTTGGGATCATAGAATCGTTTAGGTTGGAAAAGACCTTTAAGATCATCGAGTCCAACCGTTAACCTAACCCTGCCTTCCCACCACTAAACCATGTCCCTAAGCACCGCGTCTGCCCGGCTTTTAAATACCTCCAGGGATGGGACTCGACCACTTCCCTGGGCTGCCAAGCATCACTGCAAGAGCTGCACATACATTTCTTTTTTAACACTTGGGGACCGAGTGGAGCAGAACTGCATGAAAGCCAAGAAAAATGCCTTTACCCCAAGCAAGACAGAAGCACACTCTGCGTTACCAGTCCCTTACCGGCGAGTCACCTATTCCACCAGCGGCGTTGCGCTGGTGTACAGTAGCAGCATTTTTTCTAAAGTTGCATTGCTCCCTTTTGTTACAGCAACAAAGAGCCAGCCTTGGCGAGGGGCTGCGATTTGCAGTATACAAACCCATTAAAAAAACACAAATGAAATACCCAGCTGGGAAGGTCAAGTCTAATGAGGTGGTCTGTTGTGAGAAGTGGTAGCTCACAGCATCCCCCATGTAGGCCAGAGGTGATTCCAAGTGAACAGCTGCTTATAATTATTATAATCTGACACTTTTCATCCACCTCAGGTGCTATTTTTTTCTCACAAGAGAGCAGATTAATTGTATATCAACTGATATACATAAAAAAGGGTTTGATAGAAGGCTTAATAAAGTAACATTAAATAGGTGCTCCCACTGAAATTCTAATGTGTATATTCTTAATTAAATTCCCTCGTACAGTACAGTAATTCAGGTGCATTTGGATTCCTTTTTCCTCCGTTGAATATAAAGTTTAAAATTATTGTTGCTATGAAACTGAAGGCAAATAGGAAGGGAAAAACCCTGCAAGCCTGACCCACATAGGCCCTTCTTCTGGAGGGGGAAAAATCAGTTAAGGCTCCATCTCTCATTCTGCTCCGTGTCTACACAGGCCCTCGGTATTCTCATGTTAAAGAATACGCTCTCCCATTAGAATTTCAATAGAGCCCTGCTCCCAGGTGAAAAGGCAATATCCACATTAAAATGAAGATATTATTAAAAAAAAAGAAAGTACCATGTGCAGCAGTCTATTGACATCACTCTGGAGGGAAACTGTTGATTTAGAGGAGGAGAGGTATCTGGGTATGTGTTTAAATTGAACATTGAATAGTACCGGTTCAGCTGCTATTAACTGGTGTACAGGAACTAAACAAGCAATGTTTACAGGACTTTACAGTGTTTCCTTTTTTTGCAAGTTGTAAAATATAACCTAATATTACCCGCGATAAGGAATATCCCAATTAAGCCTCTTCTCTAAATATTGCTTGAGTATTATTAAATTGCGTGGTTTGCTGTGAAGAGGAAAACTTTCTTTCCAGAGCACGCGTCGCGCTGCGTGCGGTGTTTAATCAGACACGTTTAGTACAACTGCTTGAAAAAATGAATGGAATCTCACGAGTCCCATGGCGTTTCCTATTGAAATGAATGAAAGGCACATGGGGTTTGCTAAAGATTTCAGGCTGGGTCTTCAGAGACCACGCCGTCTTCCAGCGCTGGCACTGTGTACTCAGCGTGTGCGCATTAGCAATGGTGAACCTGGAAAAATGGACGTTGGTGCAACTGCTGGCATTCCCCGGGGGATTCGTGCAGGCCATCAGGACTCCAGCGTTCAGTAATATGCACCACATTATGTTGGATCTGCTTGAGATTAATTTGGCTTGCTTTGGCTTGGGTCTGTTAGAAGATCAGCTTCTCCTCCATACTGTTTTGATATAAACTGAGCGTGATAGCGTATTTCATGAGAATGAATCATTTCAGCCCTTCTGCTCCTGTTTCTAGCACACGAGATCTTTGAACAATCCTTTTCTCAGTTACTTCCCCAAGCTACCAGGGACAATTTTTGCATCTACTCCAGTCTTCTGGCCAACACACGGATCTCCTCACATCCATCTAAACACAGACTAATTCAGATTAATCTATTGGGGTGAGCCTGGCTTGCCATGGAGTCATTAGGTCAGTGTTGAGCCTTCAGGGGGGAACTTTTTTATTTTTTTAAACTTCAGCCCAAAGCTCTTTGCTGGCCTGTGGTGTTAAAGGGTACATTTCAGCCTAATCCCAAGCTTTCTTAGCATTTGGGAGAGATGGCCTTCTTCTAATAATTATTATTTGCTTCTAATTAAATCTTGAACGTGTGAAGTCGTTTTCAAAAATAAAGAAAAGACTTTCTATTCCTTAAAAAGCTTCAGATGGGAGAGAAAGAAAGAGATGGAACATTATAGAGGTAAAGTTATGCTGTATTTTAGTAACAGTGGTTTAATGAACCCCAAATACTCACAGCCTCGCCATCCTCGGTTGAGCAGTTCACGTTACACATCACAGCAAAAGTGAGACTTGCAGAGAGATTTTAATATGTTTTTACAATTTACCCCAAAATGTATATTCAACCCAGACAGGTACTAGGTCCTATAAGAGGGTGTTTGTTCTCTTTTTTGTATGACATGACCCTTTAGAAAACATCAACTTCCTCTCCCATCTGAGCAGGAAAAGAAGAAAAAACTTCAAAAAATAATTTACAGTTCATAAAGCTGCTGTAGGGGGAGGGAGGGAATTCCTGGTCTGTCCCTTACTTAACTTGAATGCGCACAAAATATTTATTGGAGAAAAAAAAAGAAAAATCCATCTGACATAATTCGGGTCCTTTGTGTTTGCCCTGTTTGCCCAGTTTGCTGAGGTATGAGACCTGCACATGAGCTCCCCCTCTACCAGCTTTGCTCCCACACATCAAATGCCATGGCCAAGGCTTCTCGAGTCTCAGTTGCCTCTGAGCCCTTCAGTCCTTCAGCACAGAAAAAGTAAAGGTGTTACATGGAGGGTGGGGAACTATGTAAATCCTTGCATGGTGAAGCAGGGAAGAAGTACTAAATATAACAGGTCTGTTTGCTCCTGCTTTAAATTTTGCAGCCCTTTTGCATCACGTTGGCACAGTTGGTAATGATTGTGGGAGGTTACCCTGGCCAAGTGTCGCGTCTTTCCACCTCCATTTTGTTGCATCATTTTTCTTACGTGATTGCCTTCCAAACACACCACCAGCCATCAGGGAAAGCCCCAGGAAGCCCTTCTCACAGGACCAGACCTCCTCATGCTCACAAGAAGGAGGGAGGGAGACTCTACTAATAATTCTAATACTGATAATTACTAAGTCTTAGTAATTCTCACTAAGACTGCAATTCACCTTGCAGCTCAAAAACTTTGCCGTTTGAAAGTAAAAGGTGACATATATAAAAAAAATATTCAAAGTGAAGAGGTTGGCATGATTGGTACAGATCACATCTGACTCTGGCTGCAATCAATAATTACAGTCATATTTGCACTGGTCTACGATATCTTTTAAAATGAGTTACAGACTCATCATCCTGATGCCTCCTAGCAAAGGGAATTAAACATTTATGTATCAACAGTTTATTAAGGACAATAACCTCTTTTCTAAAACCAACTGGTTTTAGAAGCTATTAGAGAAAAAAAAGATATATATGGCTGCATAGCAATCTCTCAGCCATTTGGGCTAAATTTGTAAAAATCAGGTGGTTGAATATGGCTGGTATTTAGATCTAAATTTCTCAGTGGAAACTGAGATGAAACACTACACATTTTTAAATGCCAGTTTACCCTAGGGCGTTTGTCATCCTTGCCACTACAAGCCGTTGGTGGAACTGACCCGATAGTAGCAGCATTCAAAACTTTTTAACAGATAAAAACGACAGTACAGACCCTGATGGCTATCGGATTGACTGCGGCGTGCCGTTTGCTTTGCTCTTATGCTGAGTGCACCTAAATGCTTCAGCTGGATGGGGCAAAAAACCTGCTGACATCATCCATGAACTCTGTGCTCTGATTTTCCTGTAAGCAAATACTGAAATAACCATGGGAGAACAGCAGTTAGATGAGGAGAAACGCTAAGATCCTGATTCAGCGAAAGCTTTTACAAAGGTATTTAAAGTTAAGCACATGCTTAAGCGTTCTGCTGAATCAGGGCCTAGGGGAGGTCTTGTTATCTATGAAAAATTTCTAAGTGGGAAAGTGGAGAAGTGGAGTAGGAAAGCAAGGTGTACAGTTACAGCAGGAGCGTAAAGAGAAAAAGAGACGTGGGAAAAGTTTTTGGGTTGAAGTTATTATTCTAACTCGCTCAAGAAACTACAACAAAGATGCATAGAAACTAAGGACAGCTGTCCAGTAAAATTAAAGCAGAGATACAACAAAGGGAATGGGGCAAGGAGCTGGAAGCACATGAACTGACAATAACACAAGGAAAAAGCAGAGGAAAACTTTGCTGCTGTGCATGGAAGGACAAAATATGAGCTCTGAAATTGTAAACCTGTATCACCAAGGTCTCTTCAGGATCAGCTCTAAAAGGGAGGGGGAGATACTCACCATCTGAATTCAGTTTGCTAACTTTGGTGTTTAAATTGGGAGCAGAGGAAAGTTCGAGGGCTGAACTGCTCTGGGGTATGAGAAGCTTTAGGCCAGCAGGTAGGGTGTAGCAGGATGAGGTCCTTAGGGACCATCCCCACACTACCTGCTTTGGGTCTGTGATGCTGATGGAGCACCCCCACCACTGCCACTGCCAGTGGTCCTTCTCCCTGGGCATGGGGCTGAGTTTCACCTGGTGACCTCAGTCCCATTCTGCAGCCCTCTGGGGACAACCCAGGCCTGGAACATATGGATGTGTCCCTCAGCTCAGTGTCACTGGGGGGACCTGCGATGAGTGTGCTTCGTCACTACCCCCAGCCATGGGTGAGGGCATCCAACAGAACTGTCCCAGGATGGGTGCCACAAAAGCCCACACTTGGGGCTGGTGAGGAAGCACAACACCACCACCAATACTCAGCCCCGTCATCCATGTGGGGTTTTTTACCCATCTGGTAGTCCTCTCAACCAAATGATGACATCCTATGTTGGACACCACCCTGTTCTCGTCAACCTTTTGGAGAGGGTAGGGCCAGCCAGTTGGGTCCCAGGGGCTCATGCCAGGTTGAGTTGTTTCCAGAACCTCTCTGCAATTTGAAACACAGCTCAGTAAGTGGGAATGACTGCGTGATTTCCTTCAAATATGCACTCCTGATCCAAACTAGCTCCATTAACGACCATTCCAGTCTGGCAGTCCTCTTCTCTCCATTGACTATGCAGGAGGCCTAAAGTCAGAATGTAAACTCAAGATGGCATGAATAGAACTAAGGTTTTTACATGGTTTAAAAGAAAAAGTCATTTCAAGTGACTGGTGTCTTTTAAGCCTGATGAGTCCTTGTTCTTGAACTGGAAAGGAAGAGGAAGCTGACTTGCCAAAAAACTTTACCCTAGGTCGTTCCTGCAGTGGAAAAACGCACAGAGTATTTGTGGGTTGTGTTTGTTCTTGGAAGCAGACTTCCTCTGTGCATTTCTTTGATTATGCCCATGTAATATGATGATTATCAGATTTCAGTAACTGTTGCTGTGCTCCAGCTTGGCCTGTTGCAATAAATTAAAGCGGGCGTTATGCTTAGTCCTGTATCAGGGCACTTTAATCACATAACGTGACCATTAGATTCTCTGTCCACAAATTGGCCACAAGTTTGGTCAAATTATCAAATTACATTACTGGAGTAATATTAAAATCATGTGAGAGGGTTTTAAATCCCAGTAGTTCATGAACTTTTTTTAATATCTGCCAAGCCGAACAATGGGACCCTTTGCAATCCCCCAGTGAGCACCTATTAAAACCACAATTTACAACTATACATATCATCTAACGTGTTAACCAGGTGTTCCAGTGTTATTGTTTGAAATTCTACCTAGGTTTAAATCAAATGAAGAAAAGCCAAAAGTCCAATTAAAATCCCACATTGCCTCTTTATCGTGTGTAGGTGAAAGACGTTTGTTATAGATTTAATGGCAGAAATCTCATAAAATTTTAGACCATCCTCTTTTCTTCCCAGTTTCTTGTTTCTTGCTCAGATTCTCACAGCTTACTGGCATTTCCTGTTCTTAGCTGTAAAAAAAAATAGAATAAATCTAGGAATTTCTGGCTTAATTTTAGTAGCATCCTGGACACTCCAGCAGAATTTGACAATTGAGTGTTGTCATGGGATATTAAAATCCTGCAGTGGGCCCATTTAAGCTATTATTTCATAGGCTGTCCCTTAATCAGTTCCATCCCTCGGCTGTGCACTCTTTGCCAACATGTGTCTATTTTATTTAATAGTTCAGTGACAACAAATTTATGTTGCTAAGCTCCAAAAAGTAAACCTTACCAAAATACCTCCCCAAACTGCCTTTACAGACATCCACCAAAGTAATATGGAATTCAGTTGTCTTCACTTGGCCGTAATTACTTCCAGACCCAGGCTGCCTATCTTTGTCTTTGGCCATTTTTCTCATTCCACCCCAGCCCAGAAATAGTGGTGTTTCTTTACATTTATGGTTTTCTACTTAGATTTCATTGTCACCCACCCCTCCTACCTTTTGATTTTAGCAGACCTTGACATTTAACTAGTGACCTAGCTCTCCCTCCAAATATATGTTTTCTTCTCTGTTTGACAAAAGACTTGGGTTTTCAGTGCCCAATAAAACAAATTAATTTTCTTTCTGTGAGACAGTCTTCCCCACCCCCCCTTCTTTTCTCAGGCATTAAAACTGGGACAATGAAAAAAGTCACCGTTGCCTCGCTAATTTGAAATCCATTGAATAATATGATAAATGAGATCAACTTTTTGCACAGAATTAGTGAAACTGGCAAAAAATAAATGCGTCAGTTACAGCACATCTGTTCTCTTTTACGCTTTACTTAAGAAAATAATTCTTGCCAGATTTTACCCACCCATAATAATTACACAATTTTTACAGATGTAGTTTGTAACAGCTTCACTTTGGTCCAAAACCTTTAATATGACTTGCAATGAATTTACTTCTTGGCTTGCACTTTATTATGTTTTTGCAATAAAGGGGCTGAGGTAAAGTTATTTGTTTCCAGCTCTGCACCTTTTACTAACATTTTTATAAACAAAACTGCCAGGCTAGAAATGACTGTTGCTGTCATCACCGCTGTTACCATTGCAATCACTACACATTTCGCTTTTGGATATTTAATTTGGCATTTGCTTGGAGTCTGTTTTCCTTGTTCTTAATTATCTGTTCTTTGGGAGCACCAGACCAGCAAGAAGGGTACTCATGCATGTCCAGCTGTGAATGATAAAACATCATGACTTCCATTGATACTTAAAGACAACAGTACTAATTATTGGAAATGGGTCCTGGCTATAAAATTTTCAGCCAGCTCTAGAAATCTCTGTGTTTCAGGAGTGTTGGGGCCCAGAGCTTTGATTTGGCCCCTGGAAACACAACTCGAGATCCAAAGTCCAGGCCAGTTCCATGCCAGGGGCTCAGTGTGGGCCAACCTCTAATTGTAACAACATGGCAGGCAGTGCCACCGTCGTTAGGCTCTGTCTCACGTTTACACCCATTTGCAAAACTTTATAAATCAGATGCAAATATTTTCAGCTGCTGAAACTTGCCGTAAAATACCCTGGCCTTAGTCCAAATGAATTCTGACATCCATTTTTTTTTTTTTTTTAAAAAAAAAAAAGAAAAAAAAAAGAAGGAAAGAGAAGTTGCCGTTTCCTACCAAAAGCAGATAGGATGCATCGGGTTTCTTTTTCAGGGCCAGATACTTAAAAAAAGAGTTGATTCATAGGGAACAGCACGTTACTTCATGAGCAGAACCAGCCCGGTAACACTGCTTTGGAAGAGGATGCTCCGTTTAATTAAGAGGCATAGGCGGAGTAGTGACCACAAGCTGATTTTGGTCTCATAAACTAAACCTCCAATACTTAAAAAAGGGGCGGGGTGACAAGTTGAATAGCCGTGATACTCTCCGCAATCACTGAGCACAAGCATTTGGTACCCACCTATATAGATCTCTGCCGCACTCACCGATATTATTGTTATTATAATTCATGGCATAAACTGTAACCACTTGCAACTGCCACATGCTGCACAACCCAATTAAGAGCAACAGAAATGGCAACATTTAATGGGTCCAATGATGTGGTAATGCGTTCAAAGGGTCAGTGCCCTACATCGCACATCAATGGCAGTTGACACGCTGTTTTTTAATACTACCACTTAAATATGCATTAGAGGTTTAAAAGCGGCATTGAAGTAATGAGAAGGGTTAGACTTAAACTTATAAGTGCAAGTAAAGTGTGACCTGCAAATATAAGTGTTGATAAATTCAGGGTAAGGTGGGTTTTTTTAAGCGTAAATGCACTTTTAAGATTTATGTATTTTCAACTTAGTGCTCCTGCAAAGCCCAGAGCATTTGCCGAGCTCACTCAAAGCCATGAAGCCTCCACCAGATGAGGCCTGTGAACGGGACAGGTCTTTTTTACTCACAACATGATGGCACCGTGCCCATGAAAGGATGATTTTTGAAACCGAGTTTAGGAAACTGTTCAGTGCGCAATCACAACATGGAATAACATCTTGTCACGGCATGCTGGACAGCTGGGCACCATCCCCTTCTACCCTGAACCCGAACCCTGTCCTCATGCCAATATTTTTAGTCCCTTTTGCAGCACCTGCGGGAGTGGCCAGCAGCGGCGAGACCCAGGGCAGCCTCCCGAGGCTGCCCCCAATTCCGGGAGGATTCCCACCCGATCAGGAGCGGTTTCATAGCTTGCCAAGGTCTTCTTCTAGCAACACTAGGGTCTTAGATATTTTGGCGTTGCTCATTAATCTGCTCCCACTGTTTTTTCATTTTAGGCTGGTTGGTTTTTTCTTCTTCTTGTAGATAGCTCAGAGACGCCTCATCAGAATAAAATAAGGGTAGAAGTATGGGGTGAGTTATTAGGGGTTAAGAGGCTTCCGATATCACTATCAGTTCCTGTCCAGACGTGTTAGAAGTGGGACACTAAGGCCATAGGAGTCAAGTGGCATCAAATACGTTCTGTGTACAGAGATACGTCCTCCAACCCTCTCCTCTGCCCGGCTGTCCCACAGAAATTAGGCAAATTCGCTGCGAGTCCTACAACCTCTGTGGGGTGTTCTGTGATGAGGCAAATTCAGCTCTGAAATCCAAATTGTCTCCTCCCCCCCTCATCCAGGCTGCCGCACCTGCAGCGTGCGGATGGGCAGGGCTGCAGGGGCCGTCGATGAGCACCAACCCTGGGACTCACTTTATAATCGAAACAAAACAAAAAAAGAAGAAAAAAAAGACAAAAAAAAAGTGTATCTAATATTTTGGCTGCCGAATAATTTTTAAAAAGCTGACAACGTCCCTATAATCCCATTGAACATTGTGTGCATGCGATTTAAATATGTTAATCACTCCCTGCTCCTGTCATTTAATCTTTTTTTTTTTTTTTTTTTTTAAGTTGTTTAGCCAGATACTGGAGCCGGTCCAGTTCCCTTTCCAGCTGAGCCCTTTCTCTCGCACCGCACGAGCGCATTGTAGGGATCATTTTTCGGAGATAACGGAACATATTAGCTCTGCGAATACTTACAGTTCTCATTACACTAACCCCCTTTATCCAGCGCCGGCGCGTTGCCGCGGCTAACTCTCTAACCAACCCCGAGCCTGTGCAGCACAAAGAACGTCTTTGGTGATGTGGCGGCGGCACATTTCCAGAGCAACACGCGTCGCTTCCTCCCCCATTTACGGGAGGAACCGGCTGTAATGAATTTAGATGATATTCAGCTCTACTACGCTGCTTAATTCACTCGGTGGCCTTGATGTTATAGGAGATGAGCAAAGGGACCGGGGGTAAATCCAGTTGACTTGGTGTTAAAGTTAACATTAACAACAGTAACAGCAAGCTCCCGGTGTTCGACTGTCACTGACCCTTCAACACGACTCAAAAGCGCTGTGATTCCCATATTTCCCCTGCTAAAGCAAATACAAGCCCGAGCGGTAGCGCGCGGTTGGTTTTGAGCGTGCCCTGCGCTGGGTGGTCTGGGGACTTATCCTACTTCCCATCTCATTTGCCTGCAAACGCCTTCACCTTGTCAGGGCCAATAATTATCCGGCCGGCGATGCTCAGAGCTGCCATTCCTTAAGATTGGATGAGATTGAAGAGGCTGAGGCTCGGCTCCTCTGTGCATTTTCTCCGTCAGTTAGTGTATACACTGGGGGCCCGGCGAGCCCTACAGCAGAGCTACACTAACTTTCTCTCCCCTTCCTTATTATGGAGCTTAATAACAGCAGGCAGTGTATTAATATGTAAGAGATCAAGAGATTATTGATTAGAATCACTTGGCTAATATCCCCTGTCTGTCATGTAGTTCAGCAGCCCTTTCATGATTTTTTGTGTCAGTCCATTTAAATATTCATGACAGAGTTGCTTTGTACCTCCACGGCTGAATTTCTAATTAATCTGTCAAAAGAAATACAATATGCCCCTAAGCCTTATTATTATAAGGGTCAGCTGAAACAGAGCTGGCCTGGCTAGGCCTAAGGGGTAATTAATTATAACAATGCGGTGTTTACCTTCGTCGGTACCTGCGGCCTAAATGAGTGCTAAATTAGACTCAAACCACTTCAGTCCGTGTTTGAAGCACCCCGATATGCCAGACTAAATCATAATGATGGGGAGGAGAGAGCGGAGAGCCGCTCCTGTGTAACAACATAATCAGCAATTATAGCTAGGAAATGGGGAGAAGGGGGAATTTTATCTCATTAGAAGAGCCCGAGCAGAAAGTTTTTTTTTCTGTCACCAGCTCTTTTCTTTCGAATTCAAATGATCCCACTCTAAAGGTGAGGGATCTCAAATTTAATTCCAGTGCAGAAAGCCAGCCTAATTAGTGGTATACTTTGGCTAAAATATGAATGACATTTGCTCCAGCTTGCAGCGGCCTATTAATAGAGGGTGTCAGAGTGAAACATTAAGTGTATCATTCTTCTGTCAATTTATTTCTGTCATTATTGTTTCTTTATTTCCTCTGCCACATTATGGTCACTAATTTCTTCTCACTTTTATGAGATTCTTAATGTGGGCCTTTAATGAACTCCAAAAACTCAACCACAACTCTGAAATTAAAATACTAGTCTCCTGTCAGTGTGACGCGACAGAGTAAAACTTGAATATTATCATTCTTCTGTCAATTTATTTCTGTCATGATTTTTCTTTATACCCTGCCACATTATGCCCACTAGTTTAATTCCATTTTTATGTGACTTGTTAATGTGAATTTTAGGTGGCTTTTAATCACCTCCAAATTTGTAGAATATCACAATAAATCATAACTGTATCCCCTCTTATGACAATTTATTTCTGTCATTATTTTTTATTTCTCCTTCCTTATTACAACTCCTAGTTTCATCTCCTCCTCTGTGACCTTTACATAGTTGCATTTCGAAAAGGGAGCACAGCCAAAGTTTGCTCTTTTGCAGCATCGTGGGGGCGGCGGCGTGGCGGTGCTCTGCCCATCTGGAGATGCTCTGCCCATTCCCACCGCGGCACCGGCCAAGCCATGGCTCTGGCATCACCCATGGAGGCCACGCAGTGGGTTTGGTGCCTTGGCGAGCCCCAACAGCAGGAGCCTGGTCCAGCGTCACCAGCGCGCTTAGCTTAAGGGGTGGCTTTTGAGTAAATGGCATTTCATTAATGCTATTGATCGGGGCCAGTCTAATTTATCTGTGCAATGAAAGGGAGTAATTAATTGATGCTGGTGAGTCCCGCTTCCAGAGATGGTTGAGGGACAATACGAACACGCCCGTGCTGCAGCACCAGGAGGTAACGCAGGGTGTTCAGCGCATGCAACACACCCTGTACCTCCCTTTACAGCCACATTTTCAGAAGAAAACTTCTTTAACAAACACAGAGACTTACACCAGTTCTTGGGTTGTTGCTCACAAAAAACCTCCATTTTTCCCTCCCTCAGATACCCGCACATCTAAACTTCAGCCTGGCTGAAGAGAAGATAGAGTAATCCCTAGCCAGTCTTTTGAAACTGTGCATAAAGCATCTGTAAATGATGAAAAAGGAGATGGGGGGGGATCTTTTTTCCCTGAGATGCTTGCAAATGCGATTGTTCACAGACCTTTCCTTCTGCCCAGACCAGCATCCTCTCTCCACGGCTCCGGCGGGTGATGCCAGGCAGTGGCTTCCCTTCACCCACACATGAAAACAGAGAGTGGGGAGACGCAAAACATGCCACTGCCACTTCAGATCTATCATGTGTGGCACAGATGAGAAATGGCCCTCTGGAGTGCTCCAAAAGGAGGTGGGAACCATCCCCCTGGAGCTCAGGCACATCGCTGTCTTGACATTTTCCCAAGCATCCCTGCTGCCTGCACTCCAAGCATGCAGGAGAAATGAAGTCATGAAGTCAACCCCAAATATCTCATCTAGAGTAAGCAAACGGGCTTAAAGTCTTGCCCGAGGGCAGTGGGGTCTGCCAGGAGGGAGACCCCCTCCCAGGCACGTGGAGTCACATCAACGAAGGAGGCTTGAGCAGAAAATCAGACGAGTCTGGGTTATGCTGGAGATGTAAACAAACAGCAAGTAGGTGGCCAACACATGGATACAGAATCATAGAATCATAGAATGTTTTGGGTTGGACTGCTAAGACAGTATGGATTTGGACTGGATTTTGGATATAAAGGTACTGAATTTCTCACTAAGTGGTCTGGGGAAATGCACAGAGGCCATGCTGGTGAAGCACTGCTGCTTTTGGCTGGTGCGGACCCAAGCCCGCTTCGCCTTGCTTTAGCAAAATTTCTGGCAGAGATCCAAGGGTCTCACCTTGCTGGGACCACGTGAAGACCTGGGGACACCAGAGGGATGTTTTATTCCTCTTCCACTGGGGCTCAGATACCACGTGCGAAGCTCCTGGAGATTAGTGGAGCTGATGTTCTCGGTGGGGCAGCGGTGTCGGGCGAGGAGGAGCGGGTGGGTGCCTCTTAGGCTCAGTGGGCACAGCCGTGCTCCGAGCACGCAAAGCGCGAGTGCTTCCCTAAGTTGAATATACTGCGCTCCTTTCTGACCAGGATAAAGTGAACAAATTGCACAAAGGAGAATTCTTCTGAGAAGCGTGACACCGTATTTCCTGCATCTGTCTGCTATTTCTAAACTGATAAGAAATACTACGTCTTTAGGCTCTAGACTACCATTAATTAGGTGGCTGTGTGTGGCATGCATATGTAGGAGGCTCTCAGAAGAACCGCAGCAAGGACCAGTATCAGGTATAGGCTGGCTAAAGGATGTTAAATGACTGTAGGATTTCACTCTACTCATATTTACCCTTTTCCATGAGCTTAAACACTTTGCCTGAGAAATATTTTTTTCTGAAAATATGCAAATACACGCCTTGGGAGCAAATGTCACGAGCAGTTGGCATCAGTCTGCTTGGACACCCAGCGAAGTCTGCAACAGCCGGCTCATACAGAGCAGGGGTGCCCTATATCAGTTGCTTCGAAATCCAACTCTTTGGATACATTTCATAAAGTAATCTTTAAATTCTGAGCTAGAGGAGCCGGAAACGGAGAGGAGCTCTCGACGACAATTTGGTTTTGAGATCCATTAAATCAGGCTAAGCAGAATCTGTATCTGTAATGTCACATTAACAAAGCTAACTATTTCTATTTTGCTAAGGCTGTCTACAGACTGTTAAAGCATGAAAGTCCTATAATTTCATAAAAATCCCAAGTATTCAAATTTCCATACAGTGGTGCTTTTGTATCTAATTTAAAATGAGTAACAAGCTTACTCTATACATACAACAGATCATTAACTTGATAAGATACTAGTAGCATATTAAGTGAATATTGTGTTGTGTTAGCAAAACAAATACAGAATAGAAATTTGCTAATGCAAAAGATTTTTTATATCATTAGGAGTGGGTCATCTTTTGGTATTCAAATAAGTAAACTGAATTCCATCACTGAGCATCCAGCTTTTTTTTTTTTTCCCCTATTCTAATTGAAAGCAAAAGCACAAGATGGAAAATGGTCCATACAAATGTGAAAGGCTTAGGTCAGATTATTTAAAAAAATTTTTTTTTTTTTGGAGGGTGCAATTATCTGAGACATTAGCTTTTATAGTTTTACTTCTCCTTTTGTATTTCCAGCCTTGCCAATTCTTAATGCGGAGAACTGGTTTCATTTTCATCCAGGCTGTGTTTCACATTTGGTACAGTCTGTTTGCCTCCCTTTCAATATTTGCCCAAATAAAAGTACATTTTAAACCTATGAAGCCTGTATCAGTAACACACATATTAATTTTAATTACAAAAAGGCCCAAACTTTCTATCTAATTTCATATTAAAGCACTCTTTAAAATTCTAGCACACTGGAGAGGGAAAAACATTAACAAAAAATATTTACACATGGGGTGTTTCTTAAAGAATGAATTATAATCCTCTCAGAAAAAGGACCTAAAGGGGGAACGTGCCAAGGGGACTGAGGCTGGCGGTATGGGAAGTATATATATATATATATGTAGGCAAATGTACACGTCCCCGCACACTTTTTATACACGACTGTATTGGCAAAATTTGTAGTCCTTCCCAAAGCGATCATGATGGGGTCTCAGAATTAGTTCCTTTGTCTTTATTCATGAACATTTTTGGTATTTTTTTGCAGGAAGATCGCTTGCCGGGGCGTTGGGAAGCGTGCGCTGATGGGTGCCGCTGCGCGGACGCGTGCGCTGCTTTCCCTGGCCCTCTGAACACGAGCTGTGTTTCAGGATTGCCCTGAAAGGTGCCAAAGGTGCCCTGGAAAACACCTCTGCCAGCTCAGTTTAGGGGTTTCCATTCCAGCACGACAAAATTCCCAATTTATTTCCTTTGATATCTGTATTTAACGGGCTAATTTCTGTTAGGCATCAGAAAAATCCATAAAAAGATGACAGGGGAGACGGTGGACAGAGCCACGGAGCTTGCAGACTTCTGTGGGTTTTTTAAATTCTGTCAGCTGGATATTGACTGACTTTCTAATGCACACTCCTCTAATTCTTAATTAGAATGACATAGCTAATTAATAAGTTTTTTCCAATTATAAATTAACTTAGGATCAGAACTCTGGCTTTGCATGTAATTTCCTATAATCGCTAAAGCTACTGCAAAAACATGTCTCCTACCAACCGTAACTTTTTTATTTAACACAGACAGACAAGTTCTCACTGGGTTTAAATTTTACAGCAAATTATCTCTGTTGGGATTTATGAAGGGAAATTAAAAAAAAAATTCAGAAGAGTTTTCTCTTTTCTTTTTTTCTTTTCCTTTTCTTTTTTTAATGCCTCTTTCTTTCTTAAACAAAACAGCATCTCTTAATGGACAATTTCTTTCTGAGCTTTAAAAGGAATTCATCTTAATATTTTAATGTTATTACAGGGAAGGAAGAAAGAGAGCAGGTGATAATTCGTTTTTTCATAACTGTTACCACCTTTTCATGGTTTCTGCAAAAATGATTTGGGAGGATCCCGCATGCTGCTCATTTATAGAATCTTAACTGGAGAGACACTTATCTCTTTAGTAATGAACCAGTGTAATTAAAGGTGGGAATGTGGAAGAGTTCAGGCACTGGCAACATGTCACATAGTTGGCTGCTGCAATTCCTCGGTGGTTTATCAAAGACTACTCCTTTAATATGGAGATTACACTTATGTACTTGTCTGAACTTGAAAGGCATTTGCCTAATTTACTTATTAATGAGATGTAAATCTATTTGTACGGCACGTCACAAGTTTCCCGAAATCGCTGCTACTTAACCGGTGATAAACCCTATGATTTAAACGAAAAATAATACATTTAGCTTTCCACATTCATTCTGTTAAAAATTGATATAGTCTATGTTAAATTTATTAATATTGCTTGCTGTCATTCAGTTTGCAGCTCTTACTGAAATATGACTTGACAGCGGCCGCATTAAAGATGTATGCCATTGTATTCAACAAAGATTAATGAAGCCCGGTAAAAATAGCTGTAAAAGAGAAAGTGATCCGAATGTAAAATCAGTGAATTAAATGAGGCCTTGCATACCATTTGTTAATATGCATGAGGAGGGAGGCAGCGAATGAAAATGTCTCCCTGCAAAGTTCATTTGGGAATGTTTCAATATTGTCTGAATATCACCAAACTATTGAACAGCGGCTTAATAGAGCCCTGTGTACCACCGAGGTCCGTGCGCGCGTGCCCTGAGAAATGCTGGAGACAAAAACCGATTCACTTGCAAACAGAAAGGAAGCCTGCAGTAAAAATAATAATAATCTGAGCCTAATAATATAAATACATACAGGGTAGATGTCTGCTCTCCTCCTTCTTCCCCCCGCTCCACCTTTCTCCGTCTGTCTACAGGGGAGGCTTTCAATATTAAAGCCACTTGTGATAGAGAGCTTTAATGCTATATGCCTCTCTTTTTTTTTTTTTTTTTGTGGAAGAATTGCATGCAGCAACACTTAAAAGGCTGAGATCCTCTGGATTTCTAAGAGGTTAATGTGTCTGTCTGTCTGGGTGTCACAGCTATTGGTACGCCGGAATCCGTGCGGCGCAAGACTTTACCGACTTCTTTGAATATTATTTTCAGGGAGTGATTTATTTCAACAGCCCTCATTATAAAATGCTCCTGAATTTATAACGTACAGGTTAAGACTTCCAGATAAATTAGCGCTGACAGAAAATAGCATGCAGTAGTCACAGGGTAAACACGCCGTATTTATCAATCAAGGCACTAAGGTTGTTTTGATGGACTTGAGCTGTTGCTGATGGGCTTGTTTTCAGATTGGAACTCTAAGTCAAAGATTTCGCAGAAAAGACCGTTCTAAAATATTTTGCTTCGGCAGTTTAAAAATATATATTAATCTGGCTGCCCCTTTGGTAGTAAAGTAGTTAATGCACCCAAAAGACTGTCAGCTTGGAGGCAATTTGGAGGTATAATGTATACGCGTATGGTGTAAAAGCTTGTAGAAAAGCTCTGCCTAAAGCATAAACTTCCCAAAAGAGCGAACACCCGTGTTCAAACCGAGAGCAATTCAGAGGGATTTTTGTCACCAGGCTCAGCTTGTGTCACACAATTTTGCAGTCTCAACAGGTAGCCTGGTGTGGGGATCACGATCACCCCCACGTGCAGGGGGTCCTGCCCCCCCCCCCCCCCCCCATTTTGCTGATGGGGAAAGGGATGGAGCCAGGAGCTGGCTGCTCTTTTGGTCCAGGGATGAAGGGAGGAAGGAGGCACCGAGCCACGTGCTGCTGTAGGTTCAAAGTGGTCCCCAGTGAGTCACACGCAGCCCCCCTACAGCTGCGACTTACGGCGTTTGGAAAATAAATCTTTGCATTTAAGGATGCAGGGAGCTCGAGTCTGTGTTACTGAGGTTCTGCAGGGTACTGGATCAGATTAGACCAATTTGGTTTGTCCCAATTTAGCGAGGCAAGTGGCAAACAGACCTACTGACTTAACAGGTGAAATTTCTTATTAATATTATTAAAATTTTGCATTTGGAGAAAAATCTTTCTCTTTCGCAAAATAAATAGGTGTATGAAACAAAGAAAAAAACCAGTCCAGTCAATATATATATAAAAAATTCCCTACCTACTCATTTCCATATTTTGACATTTCTGAGACATGGTAAGGTTTGGCCAAAGCAGTACCGGGTTCCATAATGCTTTTGTATTAATTACAAAGAAAAATCAAATGGAAAGAGGCACAGGTCCAAGTGTTGGGATTTTTAGGTTTTATTTATACTCTCCATTGAAAAAGATTTAATTTTTGTGATGAAAATTTCCTACTTCTTTCTCCCATTCAGTGACCACCAAAAAAATGAGGTGGTGGAACCACTCTTACTTTACTTATTTTTTTTCCTCAAAAACTTTCAGATTATTTTGGAGAGAGCCTAGAATGCATAAGGATCACAGGCTCAGGCCTACGGATAAATCTAGAATTAAAAAAAAAAGGTGTATGTGTACAGTATTGAACACTGGACGACATGAGAAATTGCTTTTCGCAACCCAATGTCCTTCAAATGTCATGTCTGAGGAAACTCCTGATACCCATGGAATATCTTCTTCTGCCTCTGCTTAATTAAGAACATTTGTCTCGTTGCAAGACTTTAGTTCATCAAGAGTGGACATTAAAAAAAGAAACAGCAAACACCCAATGGGGGAAGAAGCAAAGAGCCTGCCCTTTGGGTTCCCTGCTCTCCCTGACATAACTAATTAAAACCATTCATAAGGCAACCTGCACTAATGGCCAGACTCAGGCTACTCTTGCTCGACTTTGGCTGCAGCATTAGCACCCTGTGGAATGACCTATTTGCTTCCCTCGTCCCTTTTTCCTCTGAACACGGTGTAAGATAATACTAGGAGAAGGCAAGGCCCTGTATAATGAAGTAGCACAGTTAGTATGAAGTTGCTCTTGCTTTAATCTCTGCTGTCTTTCCTATGCAACCCACCTGAAAGATTGGTGACTGCTCATGGACACCCATCCCCTTGGTCATGCTTTCCTCCTGTCTCCAGCGGTGAGCATCCGGACAGACAGCAATGGGGACAAAGCTATTGCTTCCTCATATTTAGGAAAAAAATGAAAAGATAAGGCAGCTAAAAATACAAGGAAATAACTTCCTGTGGAAATACCATGGCACTGGTAAGCAAAGGCTCCTGCCTTCTGCTACACCTCACATTAATGTCCTACTGCTTTTGAGGTGATGACCAAAGCTCTGCAAGGGGAAAAGGAGGGAAAAGTCTTGAAATTTAGAATTAGGAAAGCTAAAAAAAAATGTTAACTTGTGTAATAAGAAACTTTATTCCAACAACAAGGCTTAAGTTTTCTTTGAAAACAAGAGCAGAAAGGGAAAAAGCAACCTGTTGGGCAAACAGCAGGATGCCTCCCTTTTCCCTGGGAGCAATGTCTTTTCCTAGGGATTTTGTTCTCCTTTAGCCGGCTCCAGGCTGTAACCCTGTGTGACAAGCCATGCCACCCAGGCCAAGCAGGGGGAGATGGGCAGTGGCATTGACACTGAACGGCTACGCAGGAGAGGTGAAGCTCCTGATGCCTCTGCGGCTTCAGCAGGGAAGTGAAGCCAAGATCAGCCATAGGAGAGCAGATGAAGTGACCACAGATGCATTTCAATGGTTAATCAGAGTAGCATTTGACCCTTAGATAGCTCTATTCTTCTCCAAAGTGGAAGTTTTGTGTTTAAGTAAGAGTAAGGAACTGAGACTTTGGAAAGCATGCCAACGGAGCAAATCCCTCATCCCTGATGGTGGAGCATGCGCAACCTTTGGGCCATTATGGAGAGCAATAACAGCAAGGTTGGGAGAGCAAGCAGTACACCACTGACGATCTGTCAAGCAAAATCTCCAACAAGTGGCCCTTTAAGTGTTTTATTTTGAAATAATTCCCTTCTTGATCCTTGACATGCTTTAGGTAACGATATTATAGGAGACAAGGTGCTTGAAGATATACCCAGGTCTTGCAGTGCTGTGAATCATTTTGGCTCTGGCTTTTACCCTTTGGCATCTGCTGTAGGACCATGCTGCCCCGGTTCGAGCAGCCTGCTTGAGTGCTGCCCTGGTGGCAGTCCCTGAATGTTTCATCCCTTGTCACTGCACACAATGAAGTCGGTCTCTTTCCTCAGAGAATTTTAAAGATGTTTATTTAGATTAAGACCTTTTATACTTTCTTATTGTGAGCTTGGGGTTTTAAACATATATTTATGTTAATATTATTTTGGAAAACTGGAAATGCATGCCAGACCTTAGGGCCAGATCCCAGCCCAGACCCACACCTCAGCAGGGAAGAAACCACATCTCCATAGCAGTCACCTACGCCGAGCAATTCCATGTCAAAGGTGGTGGCCAGGTCCCTGATTGCTGCAGTATCTTCAGCACTCATCCCACCACCAACCCACCTCAGCATGATGTTGAGTGTACACAGCGTATCTTAGCCTTGATGCCATCCATGGACCTCCTCTTGATGTCCTCTTGGGGCTAGAAGTAACCCTCTGTATAACCCTTTAAAGCCTCCCAATTCCTGCAAAGAGCACAAAAGACGTGATCAGACTCCACATCACCCTCACCCCAAGTGCAGAGATGACCCCTTGCAATTTTCCTTCTACATTTGAAATGGGAAAGCAGTCCAAAAAGGAAGGGGGGAGAACACCCTGCTCTGTGATTTTTTTGGACAATCTTGCGATTCGTTGTCTGTGAGCTTTTGGATTTGGTTGTGAACCAATGGCAAAGGCGAACGCCACAGTTTGTGTTCCTTTGGCTTGGAAGGTGGGGGGTTATTTTCAACCCTGGTTTGCTGCAAAAAGCTCCCCGTGTTGAGTGTAGGGTAGAAGCAGTGTCTCCTCGCTTGTGCAGCAACGCAAACATACCGGCAGCCGCAGTAACTCTCCATTTATTTTGTTACAGCAATTTCATTAATTGTAAACCTGTTCGCTGTTTGACAATGAGCTATCGCAATGGGTTTGTTTACAAATAGGTTTAACACTGAAGATGGTGCCTGTATAAAAAAAAGGTCTTTTGACAGAAATGTTAGTCCCTCGGGTGGAAAATAACCCCTAAATTCCACTAGTAAAATTTTAATTTTCAAAAATGTTACACATTTACTATAAATAGCTGTCATCTGTCAAATAAACGGAGCAAGTCCTGGGAGCCTCCCTATCAAAGGAGACCATTTCGGAGGCAGCCTTTGTCTTAAATGGGTCTGTAGACATGGCTTGTGTTGGTTTTTGAGTAATCCCAGCCTGTTTATAATCTCATCTATTTCATGGAGAGGATATGAAAATAGCTCCCCACTGTATGAAAATTATCTATATTCCAGTGCAGACAATATAGTCAGTCTATTGAAAATAATGGAGTGAACTCAGCTACGCAGTTTATTTCAATGTGTAAAGTCTTTGCACATCATAATATCAAATAAACTCTGCCGAAAACATCATCCTCATATAATTGTATTATACAAGAGTAGTGTCACCTTTTGTTTAGAAGAGTACCATTACGCTTTTATGATATACTTTAAGGAGAACTAGATGGTACCATTGATTCTTGTGCTAGCATTTTACATCAAAAGACCTGTGTCTGCAGTCCAGGTCACTGAAATCACAAATGAAGTGAATTTAATGGTCTAAGTTTGGTCTCCAGAGAACAACAGAATAGTTAGTACCATCATAAAGTCTGACAATGTAGCCCTTTTGGCAGGTTTTTGTTGATAATAGGCTTGAACTGCAATCTTTTCACCATGGTATAAGAGGATCTGTTAAAGCAGGCTTCAGATACACTGGAAGAATAAAGTAGGGAAGGCTGCAAAGCGCAATATTGTGCACACCTGCACCGTACCTAGAGTAAGGTTAATGCAGTAATATCTGTGTGAAAACTGCCTCACCCCCACATTAAAAGCAGCTTATCATTAGGGATTACCTAGCCACTGCACCAGCTGCAAGTCTTTACTTAAAGACTTAAAGGTAAAGCTCTTACAGTTCCCAATCCAGTGACATTTGCAGCTCACTATAATTTATTGAATATCTTCCAAAGAGCAAACACGGGATTTCTCTTGGTACTGTTTTAGTTGGGTTGTAAACGCTTGCCATTTACCAAGAGAGAAAAAATAAAGGCAGGCACATTTACACTTTTGCAAAGCATCATGTAATATTTTGAACCTGTCTTTTCATGCTGACTCTTTTCATGTTCAATCTAAACACTGTTTACTCATTTAAAGTCTTGTTATAGCTCAGCTATGAAGTGCAGTGCATATTTCCAAAGCTTTCATGAGAGCACCTTGTTCCCAGGTTTCATTAGGAAGACCCATGCTTGTTTGAAGAAAGTGTGAATTTTTAAAACTTCCCATAGCAGACATTCAGCAACGCTCCCCCCTTCAGCACTTCATAGTCCTGCTACCAAGACCTTTAGAGACTTAATACAGATAAGAATCCTGAAAAGAGAATTTATTGAGGTTATCTCCATTTATAAGGCGTGCTGATCTGTTGATGAAAATTAAAAGGAAATGGTTAAATAAGCCAAATTACATGCTGGGTGATGAAACATTTTCTTCGCCTTGCCAGTAACATGCATGCAAATTATATTAATAGGCTATAATTATGTAAACTTTATTATGTGTGTTAAAGATAACATTAAAATTATAAGACAAATGACACTTAATCACCAATGGAGGGTAATGATAAAAGAGTCAGCAAAATTAACAGGCATCATCAAGATTGTTGTGGTTGCTTCAGCTAGAGGAGTACAATGAGCCGTACCGTTTTATATAATAATAACACTTAACACTTACACAGCGCTGGTCACCTTCAAACTGCTTTACAAACATTAACTAATTATTATACAAGCATTTGGGGCCCGCTTGCTAAATATATTCCCTGACTGCAAACATTCATTCAAATAACTCACGAGACGGACGTTCGGCTGGTGTTCATCTCTCTGTCCTCCCCCCAAATTTACCCAGGTAGCCGAATAATGCCTTGTATCCTATTGAATTGGATGAAATTAGTGTGCTGGACTGGCCATTTGGATGCACGGCCCCTTTCGAGTCAATAATTCTGTTGATAATTCACACCCAGAGCAGATTTTCAGCCAGAGCAAATTTTCACACTTGTGTTGACTCTAACGGAGCTGTGCCCAGCCATAGCACCTGAAGCCAAGGCTCATGCATGTTGGGCTCTATTTTCCTTTCTTTTGTCCCAGTATGAATATTCCCACTCCACCAAACAGCTGTTTTGGAGACTTATTCCCTGTTTTCTGGCAAGAAGTCCTCTTTACAAAGGAGCCCAAAGCTCCGGCAAGCAGCAGCACCTCTGCTAAACTTGCACCAGCAGGATGCACCCGAGTTTAGCCTAGCTGATGGGGGGACCCCAAATCCTCACTAATATGGGCAAAAAAAGGTATTCTTGACTTTTGGCAGCTGTGCCAAAAGGTAAACTGCCCCTGCCTTAACAGGAGCGGATATTTCTGTCTGCACAGGGCCTTCACTATAAATATTTTTGCTGCTGCAGAAATAACACTAATCACATGCTTATCAGCTCCTTATGGTGCCTCCTTCGTTCGTGTCTTTGCTGCCAAAAAACCAAGAAAGATGGCAAATTCTCATAGGTTTTAGGGTTTTTACAAGACAACGCTAAAGCCAGAAAGCAAAAGTCCGAATCCTTCAGATCACACGGCCCAAGCTTGCCCCAACAATTTGGATTCCTCAGCAGAAAAATGAGATTTCAAGTTACAGCTGTCATCTAAAATCAGCATCCGATGAAAACAGATTGGAAGACTTCTGAGCCCTCGGTGCCAAACTGAAAAGTGGCGTTTGCCTTGGCTTAGCCCCGAAACAGCACCTACTTTAAATTAAACCCATACCTGCATTGAAAGTTCTTATGCCAGTTACCCCTGCAGGTTGCCACCTCCTTGAAGTGGCCATGTAATCAATGGTGCCATTTTCTCTAGGTTCTGTGCAAGAGGGAGCACTGGAAAATGACTGGCTGTTTAACAGCATCGTCAGTGCAGGTTTGGAATATAAAACTCTCTGAACACAAATCCAACATGCAAATTGTCAGGATTGTTACCGAAAATATTGTGACTACTTGAGTTTTACATGCTAAACAAGTATGAGCTGCGTGGAGCCATGTAAGTATTTTCTCAGCATTCAAGCGTTGGAGGAAGGAAAACTTCTTGCTGACTGTAATCCCCTCTGAATAACAGCTGACAGAGGTAAGAAAAATCATGGAGATTTTGCTGTGAAAAAAAAAATCATAAGACACCCTGGTTCTTCATAATCCAAAAAGTTACCTGGCTTCGTCTTTGGGTTCAGTTAATATTTGTAATTGAATAACGCTGTTTATTTTGAACCGAGGGATAAAAAAGGGAATTATTTAGAATAAATCAGTGCAGCATGCTGAAGCACACAACAAGGGTCTCCTTGGCATCTCCCAGCAATTTATAAGTACTATACTCAATGACAGGCTAAATTCAAGGATTAAACATTAGCAGTAGTGAGGTATCACAGCTCTCCGAGTCTTTCAGGCTGTACTCAGCATATAAAAGTATCTCTTCTCTGAAGGCATAATGCGCTCTTTAGTCAGGGCTTTTGTTTTCCTGCCTGTCCAAAATCATGGTGGCACCTCATTACGTGCCAGGCAGATGGGCATTTTAATACTGCTGAAAGATCGAAACGCAACGACCCCGATTTGCTGACGTCTCCGGCTGCAATAAGCAGTTCTACATGCGAGCCTTTGATCTGTATTTTCTAAACTTCATAATAAAACTTCAAGAAAAAAAACTATTAGCTGCAAATTAGACATTCTCATGGAAGCCTAGAATTATTTTTCAGGACAGAGGGCTCAATTTCCCAATCTCAGGTGTATGATTAAAATCAATTAAATCACTCTTCCAATGTCAGCGGCAAGATTCTCCTGACAAATGAAATTATGCGAGAAAAGTGTTCTCTTCACTCTTCAACCCTTTCTCAGCATCACTCACATCCACAAATGAGATCAAAATTTTCAGCTCGGGGATTTCAGAGATATTTTCCATAAGAACATGAAAAATCCCAGGAACCCTATGTAAGTAGACTTTATAGTCTCTAGTGGCGAGATGCTGATGGCCTCTGTATGTTAGATATATTCATGACTAACTAAAATGAAAAGTTCGAGTGGAATTTAACCATTTGGGGACCACGCTAGCATTTTTTTCATAAATTAAAGTTTTAATGGTAGAATTATGTACCAGACTCTAGGATACATGTAGTAACCTTTCGGTGTCTCTTTTCATTCCCCAGGAAGTCCCCGGTGGCTTTACCCTATTGAAAAACCTGAATTTTATCAATCTCTCTCAGCTGCTTGCAAGAGCAGCAAAGCAGGCTAGACTTCAAATGACCACATCATTTGTGGAGGACCTGAAGGGTTAATAGTTACTTACAGTAGTATTCCTTGAGACAAAACAAGGTGGATTTTTTTTGGTTTTTTTCCAAAAAGTAGATAAATAAATCTTTTGATAAGAAACACTGCTTGAAACGCAGAGATATCTCATTTCCAGAGGTGTTCTGACGTGGCTGAACTGTACCTTCAGCAAATTATTTACCTCTTAATTTGTTAAAACATATGGGCTTAGAGGTAACTTTGCCCATGAGGCGTACATCTATATTATATGCTTGTTTGGTTTGACTTCATTTTCCTTGGAGACTCGAACAAATGTTTTCCGCATTTCAGAAGTTTTTTTTTTTTTTCCTCCCCTCACGTGTTCAAGGCAGCGGTGTTACATATGTATTTTGTTTCTTTTCACTGTGTTTAAAGAGGAGCGTGCTAATTTACGGTACAACCGGCAAAGTGGAGCAATGTTTCAGGATGAGAAACACAGCCTATTTATAAACCTGCACCGGAGCCGCTTTCCAGCTCGCTCCATCCCAGCAGCACACGATCCGCCCTGGCCAGGCTGGGGTTTTGGTTTCTTTTCAAATCACTGCAAACAACCTATTTCTCTGCAAAGCAGAAAATGAAGGACTTGCGTCTCGTCGTTGAGTTTCTTTTTCTTCGATATAAAAGAGTAGAGCAACCAGCAAACTCCACATAAAGTCCCTGTTGATACCTTAGTTCCTTAGCACAAAACCACTTACTAAGCACTTGGAAAAGTGTTTGTCCCGCTAACAAATTAAAAAAATAACCCAACAGCAGAGGATTAGTGCAACGGTAATGGAAATAGCATCACACATTTTGTAGGTGCTGTAGCTGGAAACGTTGATAGATGTCCCCCTGAATGTTACCTGGTGTGTCAACAGAACTGATGGAAGGATGCAGCTAGGCGAAGGCAATGTGAGAGGAGATAGCCACGAGGTCTTAAAGCCAACTGGCTAATCTTATTTTGAAGTTCTGGTCAAATATTTACAACTGATGAAATATTTATTGCAATGTAGTGTTACATGGCTTCTTTCAATGAGACCTCTAAAAGCCCAGCAGAAAGAGAGGGAGCTCTTTTGTATTGTCTCATTTTCCTTGTTCTCAATTTCATATAGGACAATGAATTCATTGCAGCATCACTCCAACACGATCAATCCCGTTTCTAGCTTTTCCATCTCTCAGGCCTGTCCCTGGTATCAAGATCCTCAAACCGGTGTCCACCACGGTTGGGTTTCACAGGAAAGATCGACACAAAGCTGGCTCCAAGGTGGGATTTACACAATTTTGCCTAATTCTCCTGTCTTCTTTTATTACAATATGGGGAAACTGGAACAAAACTCGATTGTGTTAAAGTGGTAACATGATGATAGACATCCTCAAGAGGAAGAAAATCCAGAAACCCATCAGGGGCAGGCTGGAGGCTGGAAGGCATCTTCTCCTTTTTGCTTTTGAGTGGGTTTTTTGTTTTGTTTTCTGTGCTTGAAATCCACACCTCAAAGTGCTTTTTGGTTTTCCATTTGTTTATTCCAGCCATAAATATTTTATCACTTAAAAAGGGAAGCAATGTTTGCTCCTAATTGGTTTTGATTAAATATGCTAATTACTTTTTGGAATATTAATGACACATACGGTACTAAATGTTTTAATAATGCAATGAAATAAGCCAGCAAATATAACTACAAATTAACCTGAAACTGCTACATGGTTTTCATAATTTCATGTTATAACAACACAAATCTAAAGGAAAATATCAATGACAAACCAATATTTCTTGCCTGCTATCTGGAGTTCAACTAAACAAAAACCTAAACCAAACCAAATCCCTAAGTGAACAGAAAGCTACCATGCTTTGGGGCCACTTTTCTTCACTGCAGGACAAGGAGAACAAAAAATAAAGCCCAATTGAATAGCAGAACATCTCACAAGTGTATGCTCACTATGGAAAGGGTCATAAAATTTTGCCTCCTGTGTCCGCATGTCCAAAGAGGTCCTAAAGCTCATCAGTGAGGAGCATAGAGGTGACAGCAAGTGTGATGCCAAATTAGCTTGCAATCACCCAAGCTATCATTAGGTAGAAAACATTAAAGTTCTGTCATCAATCATTTTTTTCCACATTTCTTACTTAACTGAAGTTAAAGGCAGTTGATATATATACATAATTTCTTTTTTTGTTCTTGCCCAAGAGAAGATAATACCTCTTTGTTTAGGTGCTTGCAGAAGGTAGACACCCCTGCTTTTCAGTGGCACAGGCACAAGGAATGGAAATGCCTTTTCAATACAGGCTGCTAATGCGTTCGCGGGCTGAAATCAAGCTCCCTACCTACGGCAGGCTCCCCAATTCCCAAGACAATCACACTGACACAATTAAATTCTTCCTCTTCTGTGACAGAACTATATGCAATGGTTAGTATTACATTACACTGAAAATAATTAATATTGCGGAGGTTTTTGCATGTTTGTGTGTTAAAGACTTGACCTTTTAATTTGTTTTTCCCTCAGAAATGTTTTGCAATCTAATGATTTATATAGACAGTTCAAAGTTGCCAGATAGTCTGTCAGAGCTTTCCAGAATAACTATGATTCTATTTTACCATACCTAGTGTCAAGGCACTGGTTTGGTTTGCTGTGGTGTGGATAGGGTTCATGGGGTTCTATTTTTGTCAACAGGAGCTTTTTACTGCTGCGTAACGATGCACCAACACCATCAACCCATGCAGACCTTATGGGTGATGCCAGCTTTGGGCCAATAAAGATGAAAAGCAACGATATCTCTTCTCAGCTGACAAACAAATACCAAAGTCTTCCAAACCAACACAATCTAGATGCAGTTATTTGGAAATAAATATTTAAAAAAACTTGGAAATTACTATGGAATAACAATTTACTTGTTACCCAGCTGCTGGGAGAGCAGCATCGGCACAGCAAGTCTGTTTAATTGGCTTGATATGCCAACAACTGATGAGCAACTGATAATTACTTAATGATTGATAAGCCAACTGATAAGCAAGAGCCTGCAGTTTTTTCTTCTCAGGTATAGTGGCACATTCAGCTACCAGGGCTGCAATGGTAGCGAACAGCTCTTTAGTGCTGACCCGTGTGTCTCTGAAAAAAGCACTCTGGGAATCCCTCCTTCGAGACACACCTTGGACATACGGATGTGTCCTTTACTGGCCTTCTAGCTATGAGATATCCATGCTTTGCTAGCCAAGTTTGAATTATTAAATGATGATATGGACTGTGCCTATAGAGGACCTAGGACCTCCTTCTGAAATGCTAATAAAGCCAGCAGGAGAGAATTCCTTAGGTTTTTCTCCTGGATTTAAATTCCTGAGTTCAGAAATTCAGGTGAGCTACTGCAGTTTTAAATTAGCTTGAATTTGATATCTGGGAGACTTCCACAGAGGAATTTTTTTTATTATTATTAAAATTAACCTTGAAACACAAATTTGTTTGAAGATCAGAAACACCCAAAAACTCACTTGCAAACTTCGAAGGCCTGTGCCTTTCTAGATTTAACCTCAGAGTGAAACTAGAGGGCTGAAATATTGAAAGAAAAATCAGTCTTTTGTTATTTTTAGTCCACAGCCATGCTAAGGCTACCAAAAAAGTGTCTAATGTTTATTCCTAGGAGATTTTGGGTCTAGTTTTGCAGACCTTAAGGGTACAGCTCGTTGGATGAGTATCAAACACTGGGTGCTGATAGGGTCCCCATAATAGTTTTACCATAGACTGTAGTGGGAGTTGGAACAGGACCAAACTGAAGAGAAAAGAGTTTTCAGCCCTTCCCATCTTCCTGCCCCTTGCAGGGTGATCCCTGGGGGACTTTGCATCGCTGTGGTAATCCTTGGAAGAGGGACACTAGAAAGGCAGCTTCCAGCAAGATCTGTTTTCCAATGCCCGCGATAAGACATCGGGCTCCTGAGGCACACTGCACGCCTGAACGCGGGTGGACCGAGAAAAAACAGGCAAGGAAAAGAAGAGCTAATTAAGGATATAATCTAAATAGAAACTTGTGGAAAGCTCAAATGTGCGTAAAGAAAACTAACACAGCAGACTTTGAAGCTGCTGACATTTTAACCTCGTCATCAAGGCCAAACCTTGACGATCAAACGCATAAAAAGCACTGTCTGCTCACAGAGTAGAGCTGGAACTAAAGAAAGGACTGAGGCAAGAGATGGTTTTATCCGACTGCTCTTTCAGTAGCTTTAGCTTTCCACCCGAGGGACAAGCCACCTCTTGGGCTCCATCAATCCACCTCCATGCTCCGAAACCTCTGCCACCTCTCAAGCCAGGGAGTGATGAATGAGCGGAGACAGTGCGTTGCTGTGTACATGTCTGCTTGGGAGTGAGTTGAGAATATTCATCTCATTTCACTTGTGACCTTTCTCTATTCTGCAAACCTGAAAGGTCTGGGCTGCATAATCACATCTTGGGATAAAAGATAAGTGAACTACCAAATAAATAGTGGAGTGTTTACATGACCTTATGGTTTTACAGTCCATATTAATTTTTAATTGCACTGTTAAAATATAGTAAATATCTATTATACAAATTAAGTGGTAATAGGTATTTGTACTTTTTTTCATGAATTAATCTTAAAATAAGCTGATTACATAAATCTTTAGCCAAGCAGTGGCTAATCCTGGGCACAAACATTACTTTGATAAGATACATTCAAACAAACATTTTTGTGGCAAAATGTTATCAGATACTAACACATAATTAGTCTAAGACATTTGGTTCAATGCGAGCATTTTCGAGTTGTGATCATTAAGTGAAGGTATTGGGAGAAATCCAAAAGGGAGCAGAGGATTGTAAGCACTTCAGAGTTCCTTTGTGGATTCCGATTAGGCTGCCGGATTCACTGCTGTTTCCTTATGTAAACATATTCACATATTGCGATGGTGAGGAAATCTTTATCAAATTAATGGCAAACAAAGTGATGTTCATGTAGATGAAATTATTATTCACCTGGATCTGTATTGGGCTGAAAGAGAAATTGGGAAAGAGGATCCGGGCTGATGCAAGGAGTGGAATTCTGATTTCATTCTGAGTGTCAGGAGTGAGAGCTGCCCCTCGTTGCTGGCATGAGAAAGGGAGGACGGCAAAAGAGGAATAAACTGGCACGTGTGCATGGACGTTGGGTGTTCACGCATACGTTTAGATCTCAGTCTGCATTTCTTGCTTGGATTTACAGGACTTTTGGTATTACCTGCGTTTCTTTGAGGAAATTTCCTATTTTTCAGCAGTATTAAAAATATTAAAACAAAAGTACCTGTAATAACTTCATTTACTTATCCAATAGTCTGAAAGGACTATTGATTAATACATAATAAATAAAGGTTTTTAAAACGCTTAATAGTGGCTTAATAGTGGAATCTAGTAAATACTTAATTAGAGAGGGTTATTGAACTCAGACAATGGCTATTTGACATGCTGGCATGCAGAGGAATAGCCCCTTAATTGACAGCATACTCCATTGTACGGAGGCTTGCTTAAAGAATTTTTAGTAATAGCTTGCAATGGCGATGATGAAGCCACTTGGTCAATGCACTTGCTATCGATGCAGCACGCTAATAGCTCCGTGAGAGCCTGCCTCCCCGTCTGCAAGACGAGTCCTGAGGAGCGCCGCGTGCGCTCAGAACAAGGAAGAAAATCTCCAGGACTTTTTCTAAGCGTAAGAACTAACTGCATGTGAGTGCCACGCAAAATGAAGTCTCCTGGGTGTTCCCAGGAACCCTCTGCAGAATCACTGAATCCATTTGGGAGCCTGCCTGTGATCACTGAGCGAGGTGCAAACTGCCTCTCTCCTCTCCATGTGCCCCCCCCCACGCCCGGTGCAAGCACTCAGCTGTAGCATGATCAGTCCTACCACAAAGCCTTCCAGCTGTACAATGATGGAGCAGTCCTACCACAAAGCCTTCTAGCTGTATGATGATGGACTACTCCTACCACAAAGCCTTCTGGCTGTATGATGATGGACAAGTCCTACCACAAAACCTTCTTGTATGATGATGGACTACTCCTACCACAAAGCCTTCTAGCTGCATGTTGATGGACCAGTCCCACCACAAAGCCTTCTAGCTGTGTGATGGACCAGTCCCACCACAAAGCCTTCTAGTTGTGCGATGAGATGTTGGCAGTAGAGGACTGTACTCACACAGCTCCTTATTTACAGGTCCTTAACCCAGAGACTGCTGTAACTTACCTTCAGCATGCCCTGCACCCACAAACACCTTTAACCGCAAATTTGCCCTATGGTGAGAGCTGCAAAAAACCACCCAGTGTCACCACCCCAGCATTTGCCATGGGGGACTTTGTGCTTTCCAGCACCTTGTGTCACCAGGATGGCAGCAAAACGCTACAGCTTATCTGTAACGAAGTCCAGGTACCGAGCATCTTTATAACACAAAGACATATAGAAAGAATTTAAATCTAAACAATTTACCAGTCCGTTACATTATGCAGGGTCACCTTTTAAAGGCTCTGGATATTTTTTCCCGTCAAGTGGGAAAACCTAGGGTTTCCTGAATTCAGAAGTTTAGGCTGGCACAGGGCATGGCAAGGCCTGCAGATGTCGGTGGGTTAAAAGGCAGCATTTTTTTGCTTTGAAAGGTGGTATTTTGAAAGTTCTCATGAGCAAAGCAATTGTTTACCTTTCCACTTAGAGTGTTTGGCTTCTTGTTCCATGAAGTAGAGACAGTGTAACTAAGCTGCTCCTCACTGCTTAAGGAAATAAATTGCAAATTTCTTAGAGTTGCTGTTTTATTTCCAGTCTCTCCCCCTTGGTACACAAATACCTGTGTAAAGGATAAATGTGTGAAAGGGCTGTTTGGGGTTTTTATCTCCTGATTCCTGCTAGCAACAGTGCTTCTCATCCCATTGCTATATGGGGACTAGTTATACATGGGAATTTAAACTTGTACATGAGTGTCTGCAAACTCAGAGCTTTCAGTCACATGTAGAAAACCACAAATTATTGGTACGATAGATGAAATCCATACACTTCATATCTAAAAAAAAAGTGTCCTGATCTACAGCACTTTTTCTTCTCAGGTTTCCAATGAAAAATATTCAATCACTAGTACTGGGTGTCACCTTAAAACAAAATTCACTCTAATATGCTATAAAATCACCTCCTTTGTCAGGTTGTTCTGCACAAATAAGTGCCTTGGAGAACGTGGGGTATTTCTTGAAGTGACATGGATAAAAGCAGAGCTTTACAGAGAAAGAAATGCCACAGCAGCACCAACACAGACTCCGGCAGGTCTGGGTCATGCAGACTGGCAGTGTGTCCTTGTGATAGGACAAGGGGAAATGGCCTCAAGTTGTGCCAGGGCAGGTTTAGGTTGGACACTGGGAAAAATTCCTTCCCCGCAAGGGCTGTCAGGCACTGGAAGGGGCTGCCCAGGGAAGGGGTCGAGTCCCCACCCCTGGGGGGATTTAACAGCCGGGCAGACGAGATGCTTAGGGACAGGGTTTGGGGGTGGGATGGCAGGGCTAGGTTAACAGTCGGGCTTAATGATCTTAAAGGTCTTTTCCCGCCTAAATGATCCCATGATTCTGTGACATAGCTGACCCAGGTGGGCAGAACCCCCATAAGACCCCTGGCCAGGAGTAGCACCCTGCTCCCCTCTGTAAGGGACACAAAAGCAGGCTCCTCCCTAGGCTGGTACTCCAGCTGACAGGCAAAATGTTGCATTTTACTACTTTCTTTCCAAAATCCTCTTAATCGCTTGGTTGGCCTCCAGCAGATTCAACCCCAGGGCATTCGTGTGGTGCCAGCACCACACGGGAGGTCACCAAAACCGGCTGGGTGGTGGAAGAAGGTGCACCCCCAGGGAAATGCTGCCCTTCACGTCTCCTCCCTCATCTCTCCAAGGGGCTGAATTACTCCAGCATGTGCGATTCAAGGACCACGATCCCAATGCCCAAGGACCAGCTGCTGCTTCGGGCCAGCCCAGACAGGAGACTCAGGTGTCCTGCCCTGCAAGATTTAAAGACTGGAAACCATCACAAGTACCTCACTCCTAAACAATTATATCTACTAATTTAGATAGGAACTTAATATTATATCTTTATATTAAGTACTAGATATAAAAAAAATCTATCTAGATTTAATATTGCGATAGCATCTGGTCTTTTCATCTAATTTAAAGGCTGGAGCCTTTAAAGAAGGGAAACCTCCAGCAAGAAATAATACCCATAAGCGTTACAATCCTTCTCCCACATCACTTACTTTAAAGAGTAATAAGAAATCTCCCCCTACAGGCTTTCGGCGGCTAACGCAACGTAAATAGACCCTCCTAGGCTGTGATTTGTCCTCTTAAACACTGGGTAATCTATAAAGGCTGCTCAGGACATGTATGAATGTAAAGGCGAAGGTATCTCCAGCCCGGCATCGAGCAGCGCCTTTTCTTTGTGAGATGAAGAGCAGCGCGGAGCCCCCAGCCCGGTCCCCCGGGGCGAAGCAGCGAGCTCCCCGACAAGCACTGCAGGGGCACTTCTGCAAAGTGTTAACAATTATCTTGCGCATTTTTACTCTTTATTACCAGAACTCCATTGGGCAAAAACATTTTGACTAGGAAACTATTTCCTTTTTCCTTTCACCTATTTTAAGGGAAGAAATTAATGGGATAAAAATGCAAATTGCTTCTTTCCTTTGCACGGGAAAAAAAAAACCCTCCGCTCCCTTACTTACCAATTGGTTGTTGTTTTAAGCTGTTCACCGGGAACCAATATCATAGGTATAATACCAGCAAAACCAAACGACGCTAATGTAACATGCATTTCCAAATAACACAAAGAGAGTTTATATCCCCAAATCATTCTCAATTTCGTTTCAGGAAGGCCTGCTTGGGGATTAGGGTAGTTGTTTGTTTATTTGAATTCATTATAGAACTGGGAGTTTATTATATTCTGTACTCACTGTAAGGTAATCAAAATATAGATGGAAATTGGAATATTTTTATTGGTGCCATTTACATAGGTTATGCGCTGTGAGAGAACTAGAATGCCTTGATAAACTTGACGGAGTAGTTGCAGACTCCTTTCTTGTATAACTGTGCTTTTAGAAATCTCATTCTCACATCATCTTAGTTACTTGATTTAATGGGAGTCTTTCTTACTCCTGGCAACTTTGTCTCCACGTCTCACTTTTGTAAAGTATAATAAGATCTAGTTTATTGGGAATCCAGTGGCTGAAAACCAGAACCAACCCCTAGCTTGATTTGTTTTACAGAACACAAAATTTAACCAAAGAAATTTAATTGAGAAGGAACTTGCCCGTTGCTCTTTCCATTTGCTCCCAGTGCCCCCATCATTTTATTTATTCCGGTAGTAAAAATAAATCTTTAATTGGAAGGAAAGTGACAACTGAAGTTTAATTAAGCTAAGCCAATAAAGTGAAGGGAAATCACCAGACTAATGTCACGCACCGAAAAGGGGCCATGCCGGGCTGCAATTTGGGCTGCTCCAGAGTAGCCTGCGGAGAGGCTCACTCAGAAGGCAAGAGATGCAATTGTCTTCATCTCCGGTTCTCATCTGGGACAAGGTGATGGTATTTCAGCCACCTTCTTCCTCCCACCATTTTGGCTGCTTCATCCACCCTTCCTAGGGGACACTTCTCTCCCCAGCCAGTGCAGCGCCACACCGGGGAAGCCACCAGCTGGATCACGTGCAACCTGGGCATGAGTCTGTCCTAAAAATTTTCTGTGCCGTCAGAGGCATGAAACCCACCTCCCTGTCCTGCTTGACAGCTCCCTGACGCACTGAAAGGCATTTTAAGTGGTCTGTAGCAAACCACTTCTTTTTTCTCCCCAAGAAGTTGGGAGTTTTGCGAAGCAGGAGGAAGGGGCGATGCCACAGGATGGTCCCTGCATGCAGAGGGAGCACAGGGAGGATGCTTTTTGGCTGCCCAAACTTCCAGCCACGATGTCTGCAGGGATGATCCCGGGAGCAGCGCTAACACCGAGCTCCCTGCCAGCACGTCTGCCAGGGTGCAGACTGATTTCATCTTTATAAATGTGCTTTGGTAACAAATAATAGCTGTTACTGTTTTTTTAGTATGAGCTGTGAACCCTGGTTTACTGGCAGCGTGTCCTTTTTCACACTACCAGATTTATAAACTGCAAAGCCAGAAGGACTGACTGTGATCGGATAGTTTGGCCTCAGTATTGAATTTCACTGAATTAGAAAAATATCTTTTTGAGGAAAACAACACCTCTTGAAAATAATTTGAAATTAGAGAACTCGTCACACTTCCTAGTACGCCCTTGTGTCAGCCCATCACTCTCAACATTAAAACGCATGTACCTTAATTACTCTTCTGAATTTATTTCCAGCCACTGACCTTGTTATATCTTTGTCTGATAGATGAAAGTACCCATTATTAAAGTTCACTTCATCATGTGGGTGTGTACAGGCCATGGTCAAGTCATCCTTAACCTTCCCTTTGATAAGCTAAATAAACCAAACCATGAAATCCTTTTCATATAAGCTATATGTTCATTAATCATTAGCCTGCTTTTTTCCCTCAGAAACCTCTTCTGCTGAACCACAGCCTTTGTGGTCAACAGCTTGTGCCATCCCTAAACAGCCAGGCGTGCCCAGTAACGAAGTAAAATAACGAGGTCCATATAACGGCCCCATCTGGTACCCCAGCGCTCCCCCTCCCAGCTGCTGCACAGCACTGGGAGCCTGGGGGCAGCTCCTCTTCCACCACTTGAAGGTGTTCTTCATTTATTGCCTCCAGTGCCCCGTCCTCCTCTGTCTGTCATCCTCGCACACCGGTACCTTACCAGTGATAACTTTATGCTTTCTTCCAGGTTGTGGATACACACAGTAAATTTTAGCCGTGCCAAGAAACCTGCCAAATGACTGTAAGTCCTGATTCCAGTCAATAATTTGGGTCTTGTTAAGTGACGGGCTTCATAACCCTGTGCTGATTACCAAGTCACAGAGCAGCGAATGACCACACCAACCGGCAGCCACGGGGGTCCCCCCACCAGCGCTTCGTTAATTGACTGGTTAGGTTTCCGTGCCAGCATTTCACCTGGAACTAACATTAGTAGCTATTGTTTCCCATTGCCCTGGTTTCTTACCGACCTGGAAAGTTTGACCACCGTCCTGTGATAAGAGCACTAAAACTGACCTCTTTCTGCATTATAAACCAAGAATATTTATTCAACAGCCTCATCTTTTCTGCCCTGTTGCCTGTTGTTCTGCTATTGCCATCTAGAAAACAACTTGTACCATAATTCCTTTTACTCTTAATACTTTTCAAGCTGTTTTTTCTCTTACCTCAAAGCAGGTATTCCTCCTCTTACTCTTTGAATGTCTCAATAAATTTTGACAATTATGAGCTTTCAGAAACTTCCTTTCTAAAAACATTTATTTATCTAAATGTCCTCCCCAAGACAAATCATGGTTTGGTTTGGTCTGCTTTGTCTTTTTCCCTTGACCGGTGCTCTTATTGCAGAGTTCTTGGAGGTTAGCATCTAGTAAAAATGTCCCTAATTCCGAAATACCATTTATATTTTTCTGCCTAAATTCTTGCAACTGGACAGTTCATCAGGCAGAAGATATTAGAAAAACTGGCAGCCATAATCGTGTGGGTGGAGGTGAGGACATCTGCTCTTTATATCATGAGCATTGCCAACATGCTATAGACATATCCAGGTTTCTGTTCCAAAACCCCCTCAAGAATATACCGTGTGGAGTTCCAGCTCGCTGGAACCTCCTGCTTGGTTTGGGAAATTTTGGCAAGTTGTTTTCCTTCTGTAGCTTGTTCATAATTTTCCTGGTCTTTACTACATGGGTAAAGTGTGCCCAGATTTCATGTGCCATTCTAACATATGTTCCGTGATTACATACAGGATGTATAATCACTCTTCTTTACTGCATGAGTTCAGCTGGCACCACTCACTGACACAGTCCAGTGCCACGAGAGAGAGTCTTGGGGCAAAGCGTGTTCAAAGTTGGTGTTACGACTGTGACAGCAGATGAACGGCAGCGTGCCTTCCTCTAAATCTTTAATGTGCGCTTGTAGACGCGTCCCGCTCGCTCATCCTGGAAGCGCTGGGCACAGCTGAGCTGACAGCCTTGAACATTGCCCAATGTGCTGTGACTGGCACGGGCCACCGCTTCACTGCTCGTCTTCATCCCAGTGCTCATGGCCACCTCGCCATGCACCATCCCTGGGAACAGCCCGCGAGAAGGAAGAGGAGTCCACAGCAAGCTCAGTTTTAGGGGCTGCAACACCACCTTGCAGCCTAATTCTCATTGTATCATCCCAGCCTGGGTTCATTTACCCTCCAGCTACATGAGTTTCCATTCCCTCGATCAATGACAGAGTCATCGGTGACTCAAGTTTGTTTGAAGGGCCAGCACATGGTGCTTCCCATTGCTGTTTCTCTCCGGACGGTCACCATGAGCATGATATCATAAACTGAGTGATGGGCCCCATGATAGCAGAAACATGAACCCACCCAGAAGAAATGCATGGCAAAAACTGGAAAAGCCTGGCTGTTCGATTGGAGAAAAGAAAAGGTAGTACGAGTACCCTAAATTATCTTGTGTATGAAGATTTACTCTGTAATGTGTCAAGGAAGAAATATCTAAGTTGTGTGTGAAATCAAACCTTCGTATCCCTAAAAAAGGGGTATAGTCATAGTGAGTCTATCTGCTGAACCACAACAGTACTTAAATCCCCAGAATCAGATTTTTTTAAGTACTTAAACACCTATAAACATGGGTAGACAAAGCAATGGGAATTTTTGACCCTCAGAGAATCTCACTCCTGTTGTGACAATCCACTTGTCTTGAATACCCCACAAGGCACTGATCATTCAGTCCTTACAGAGCTTTAAAAACCTGGGCCTTTGATGCAAAAAAAAGGAAGATATTAATCTCAGAGAGCACTTTATCTTCTCATTGTCCCATCACAAATTCTTGCACAATATCCCAGAGTTAACACAAATGGGTAACTGTTCAGTTATCTTTAAAGGCCTATGGGATTTGATAAGCAATTTCATGGAAATAATCTAAATATGCATAATAAAAAAAAAAGAAGTGATGTTCTGTTAATGCATCACTTTTATTGTGACAAGTTTTTCTTCAAATAAAAAATAAAAGTGCAAAAACTTAGAATTGCAGTACTGTTAAGCACCTCCTGGGATCATTACCTGACTGAAGCGCTTTTTTAAAAAAAAGAAAAAAAAAACCAGCAATAAACGTAATTTCATTGCTCTACCCGATATGCAAAATCTGCCTAGCATCTATTTCCAATATGAAATCAATTTTACACTTACTCATAATACTGCATGGAACCTTACTGAAAATCTTGATATAATTTCTTTTTTAAGATTTACGCTAGAGTAAAGCTCAATAAAACTTTTAAATGGTTTGCTTCCATCATATCACTAAAATGCTTTTTAAAGTATTTTGCTCGGTATTATGAAGGTTGAGAAAGAATAACAAAGGTATTTCTCCCTGCAAGCTCCTGCATTTTTCCCCCCATGATCAGTCCTGATTTCACTGTTCTGTACCCCAGCTTTCCATAGGATATCCCAAGAGTAGATGAAGGAAGAGTCAGCTACCCATATTTTGTCTCTACACACTACAGTTCTGCTGACTTAAATACAGGAATTCCAAATTTACATGAGATTAAGAGAGACAAGAATTATGACACCCAGCTCTTTGGTGCCGATTATGCAAGCAGATTTGTGTGCCCACGCAACCTCTGTTCACCTCCATGTATTGGCCTGTGTGGGTGGGGTCAAGGCAGCACATCTTTTGGTGATGACCAAATCTATTAAGGAGAGTCAGAAATGTTGAAATCCATCTGATACTCGAGAACAGTGAAATCTTCCAAGAAGAGTGAAACCCTGGCAGGGGTTGCCCAGAGAGGGGGTGGAGGCCCCATCCCTGGGAACATTCCAGGCCAGGTTGGATGGGGCTGTGAGCAACCTGATGTGGTTCAAGGTGTCCCTGCTCCTGCAGGGGGGTTGGGCTGGGTGACCTCTGGGGGTCCCTTCCAACCCAAAACATTCCATGATTCTATGATTCTATGAAGAAAACCTCACCGTCAGGGATGTGAAGTTTGATTTTTAGGCCAAAAAAAAAAAGTTGTCACCACTTTTGTAACCACTGGGTCTTGTTTCTCTAAGTAGCACCAAAACCAGGCTGAGCAGTGTTTCAGGTAAACACGCGTGAGCCTCCTACCTAGTGTGATCACTGTATTTTGAAGGGAACCATTTTTCGAAGCAGTTATTTTATCAATATCACTTGTATCAACAACGTGGACGTTTGGTTGCCATTTCTGTTTTATTACACCTGTACGCAGAGGTCCTACTCTCTCATGAAAACGGACCCTCCTAAGCTGTACATTAAAGGAAGCAGCAAAATTTGCGCTGATGTCTTTTTAGCTCTGTGCTCCAGATGAAAGATTATCTGGCAAGCAGTGATGGCACTGCATTAATATATAAAATAATTAGGAAGAGCACTTAATGAAATTATGTGTTTATACATCCTAAGCCTCATGGCCGCATTATCTCCTCTCTCATCAAACCACAGTACAGCTACTTTGAGAAGTATTATTAGTGACTTCTGTGCCTACCAAAAGAGTCCAGAGTTCATCCTAAAAAAAAGTGCTCGCTGGTGAGGACACGAAAAGCCGTTTAGGCATGCCCGGCTCTGCCTGCACCTTGCTTTCACAGCAGATTAGCTGGAAGGAGATGGGCTCCTGCCGCAGTGGCAGGGATTGCATAATGCTCCCCCGAGAGCACAAGAGTGACTTTGAAAGTTTTATTAGGTTTTTATTAGATCGTGATACCCATTTTCAGTAGCCAGCTTGTCCAGTTGCTCACAAATTATGATAATTTGAAATACTGTACCGGACGCTATAGGCTGCCCTTAAGTTTCCCCAGAGCATGAGACTCTGAATTAAATGCTGCTAACTCCTTGGCACTGGGGAGGATGAATTTTCCCCGTATGAAGGCATTTGTCTGCATAGGACTCGTTTCGCCATGAAACCAAAGAGATGAGCATGTGACATGATGTATTTTACAAAGTGCTTAACAAGAACATGATTGGGAAAAAATCGGAATCCATCAAATCAATGCTATAACCTAATACTGTTTATTCTTGGTGACTACTGGAGCACAACAAGATCAATGTCAGGACAACACTATTCACTCTAAGTATCAATGACCTGGAAGAAGTCATGCAAAAGGATGGCACCTGCCAATGGCACAGCATGGGAGGAGGCTCGCAAGGCGAAATATATAAGCAGGAGTGATGCAACTCAAAACAACTTGAACTGGCCCAGAAATAGGTAGATGGAGCAGTTCGAGACAAAGAAAGCTGAGATTATTCTCTGGGGAAAAAAAACCCAAACAAACCAGTCATATTGTTATGCTTTCTTTGTCCTGCTTTACAAGGTATGAAGGGAAGGCAGAGAAGCAGCGCAGAAAGTTAATTAGAGATCCTGTAAGTACTCATGTAGGTAACAAAGACAAGAGGCAGACAGCAAGGAAAGGGGTACTGGTGGGGGTTGGCAGAACTAAGTCAACCAACAGCACAAGGCAAAAACTTTCTTTGTATCTCCAAGTCCACTACGTTTCTGCTAGCGGGTTTGTTCCGAGACCACCACATTGCACCTGGACTAAACTGTTCAGCCTTATGCATCTGTGCCCTAGTATACGACTTCATATTTAGCCATCTCAAACCAGTATTTCAAACACACCTAGGTGACCAGTCAGTCCAGACTGCTGTATGTATATATTCCATGTGTTGCCTTACTCAATCACTGCATTACTGCGACTGACATGGTGAAAGGTTAAATATCTGTATTAATGCTCTTGTTTTACTCATCTGAATTAACAGCAGCAATTATAAGAGGTAAGGTTAGCAGTATGCAAGAACTTGCCAGCAGAGCGGGGGATGCTCCAACCCCCGTTAAGGCAAATGGGCAATGGGGAGATGCAGCTGGTTTGCGCTCTCCCCAAGAAATAACCCCTGTTTCCAGAGGACTGAAGGGCGAATGCATCATCCCTGGCCCTGCAGAGAGACCCCAGATGATGACTGCGGTAAGCACTGTTGCCGCGGCCGTGGGACATAATGCTCAGCAGGTCCGGAACCTGGTGCTCCATCTCCTTTCCTCTCTTGTCTCCAGAAAATGTGCGGTTCCCACCCAGCTCTTCCACCCTGCCGCAGGAACAGCTGTCACAGGCACCAGGGTGGCGTGTCCTTCTAGCTGTGACGGTTGCGTCCCCAGTCTTGCATTTAGGATTATCACCAGATGTGAGTGGAAATCCTTGTAAGGTGGTTTTTTGGTTTTTTTTTTCTTTTTCATGCTTGAGTTTCTTTCTGCGCTCATGGCTTCTCAAAGTTTTGAACCAACTTCTTGTCACGCTTTTTTGACTAGAAACTGAAATTGCAGTGAGTGGCTCTGGCTAAATCTGAACGATTTAGTATTAATATATTGATCAGCTTATCAGAGTTGATCCAAGCTATGCCCATATTTTCCACTGGAGGACCTAAAAAAATAATACAGCATATTTCTTTACCACAGCTTAACTGTATTTCAGGTTATGTAGTCATGTACTGTAATAAAAAATAAGCCCTTTTCTAGTGTTATTTTCAGCATTGCAAAAAAAAATCCAGAGCTGGCAGTTTTTACAGTTTCAGTCCAAGACCAAGCTTCAATAAGCTCACACAGCTCTAATGATTGTTAGTGAAAATGTAATGGGCCATTTGAAATACAAATGAACACTGGTAGGTAAAGGGATTTTTTTTTTTAGTGGAATCAATTTACACCAGCTATTTAAAAAATATTAAAATAAATGTAATGCCATTAAATGTAAGCTCAAAACCCATTGAGAGCATTAGTGGCCAAATCTGCCAAAAAAGTAGTCATGCCAAGAGCACGGGGCCAGATTCTGCTCTCAATTACATTGGTGTTAAGCCAGGATAACTCCTTTAATTTCAACAGGCTTGTTCTGAAATAACACCGGTGCTAAGTGGGAGCAGAAAGGAACTCCTTTCCCCCATAGGTAGTTTTTGCAGTCCCCCAATTTACCCTGGGTGACCTGGGTCCTCATTTCTCTCCAACCTCACGTACCCTGTAGGTTTATGCAGCTCCCCCTTTTGCCAGGACAAGGAGCTTGGACTGAGCTCCAGGCAGCAGTAATGGTCTGGTGCAGCTTCTGAGGAGGGGTCAGGAAGCACTGGGTAGTGTTGTTCAGCAGGTGCCGTGTTTTGGAAAAAAAATTAATGGACCAAAACAGTAAGAAGAGCTAATAGGGGTCTGTCACTGCAGAATAATTAACAGCTAAGTAGAGTTCAAAGTTTTGAAGGCAATGAGCTAAGCAACAGGGGAAAAAGGAAAGCTCTTTTAAAATAGTGTTTAATTTTATATTACTTACAAAGAGAAAGAAGGAAAAACAGCTAAATCATGTGGTTAATATTTATTTTAAAAATTTATGATAATATCCCGAATTCCCTTTAGTAGTCAAGAGCTTTTGTGGGTAATCCCTCCCTCCTTCTACATGAAAATTTCTAGAAAGTATTAAATATCATACTAATATGCTTCTTTGGGAAAAAGGAAAAAAATATTTGAGTTGGCATAAAGCTCTGCTAGAAAAGTTGGCTCCTGCATCCCAGGTGATAAACCCAGGCAAATACCCAAACAAGGAAGAGGGGAGCAGCAAAGAGGAAAAAGGTGTTTCCATCTAACTTTCATCCGTGCTGCTGGAGAAACCTGGGAAAAGTACACAGGATTTTTCCAGGACTTGGAAAATTCCTCATAGTGAGGTCTATTATTTGCTGTTGCAATTAATCGTCTAATCAAAAGTTCCTATTTGAACTATAAAAAAGAGCAACGCTGCCTGCTTTTTGGGTGACAATGGTGTATTTTTTTCTTCCAATTCTTCCTCTTTATCTCCACTTTGTACCTTTTATTTTCACAAATCCCAGCTAAACTTTCATAGCCATGGTGCCATCCAGTGCTCAGCACCATTTCAGCCATGACATTTCCACCAGCAGCCAAACCACGTCCAACCAGAATTCAACATTTTGAATGATAACTCAGGGTATGCCAGTAAGACCAGCCAGGTTAACAGGTTATAACAGAATAACAGAGAAAATAGGACCAATGTATTTTCAATTCACCAGCTCTGCAAACAGCTGCCGAGGAAAAATCCTATATTTTGTACTGGACAGCGCTACAAATATTTTTATTAAGATCGATTTGAGGGAGAAAAATTATATAGACACATACTTATCCTTTCATTCATGACATGTAAATAATACAGAGTACTATTTGTCACGTTCCTTGATTTCATGATGGTTGCAACTGGCAACTGAGGAATAATTTCCTTTTAATTATCGTTTAGTTGATTTTCTCCTTAATTACTGAAGTTATATGACTAAGGCTCCAAAAAATATGTAATGCAAGATCTTTCCGCGCAGTCGATTTTCTTTAATAATAATGGTATTTTTATTATATTCAGTCTGCAGAACATAATTTTTCAGCAATGAAAAGCAGCTACAGATTCTTAAGGTGTGTATTTTTCATTTCCTTAAGAAATATTGGAAGAAGTTTTTTTTCTTCTGTGCGTTAGTATAGGTACAGTGTCCTATGTAAAAGATTTAGGATTTAATACTTTTGCCATTGGAGGGAGGTAGAATGTATAAATGTCTCAACAAGACAAAAGCCAATGGATCTAAAAATACAGCCCTCGGGCTCCTCCTCTGGCCTTTGCTTTGCTGCCAGCCTGGACGAGAGAATGCAGCTTTTCTTGTCTCTCTAGGGCTCTGAATTTGGGAAAACCAAAAAGGAACAATGCCCCAAGAAGCTCTTAGCTACAAACCATGGTGCACATTTTTTTCTGCCTGTTTATGACTTAAATAGAATTTAAAAGTGCTCAGAGTTGCCTGATTTTTCAACAGACTTTGTAGATGGAGCTTTAATATAAACAGATCTAGCTATTAAGAGCAGAGCAAAGTCGGTATTTTGGAACTGTAGAGCCATGCTAATTTTACTCACCAGTCTTTCACCACTAGACAGGGGTTCTGGTTGGGTCACCGGAAAATAAACTTGTTTCAATGGCTTTTATAACCAGATAAGATCCGGAATGAGGTACTCGTGCCAAATATCACAGAAAGACTTGAACAATAATGCATTGCAAAGAGCGACATTTAGATTAGGTTATTAAATGAGGGGGGGAGGTTATGTGTGTATAGCACATTTGCAAGCACTTGGGAATTTTTTGAACCATTTTCTGCTGTCTTTTCTGAATCAGTGTTTTGACTGAGTTCAGCAGGAGTTTTGCTTGCATAAAAGCTTCTGAATTCAGGGCCAGGTCTAAACATTTGGGTTGCAATGTGCCTGGAAAACCAGACGAATTAAGATATTTGCCCTGCTCTCCCCACACTGGAGCCGACTCCCTAGCACCCTCATGCTCCTTAGAAAATCCCAGCTATAGTTTATCTGAAATTAATTTGCCCACACTGTTAAGTCAATTACCCAAAGGAACAGCAACTCGATTAAAAATCTATTTAGTTCAATAGGAAACAGTATACTTGGGATCAATTTTTTTTTTCTCTTCGGCTGCGAAGAACCTTATTGTATCCCTGTATAAATAATAAAGGTAGCGCACTATCCTCTCCTGCTCAAGCATGACTGAGCAGATACAGATTGTGCATAGCTCATGTCACGAGCATCCAAAGAGAACCAGTATGAAGAATATCTCAAACACAACCTCCAACACAGGGCATGCTCCTGCTCCGCTAGGTAACCCAACATATGGTTCGGATGCACCGGACCATGGGTACCACTCGCTCCCCGCGTTTCCAGAGGATGGTTGTACCTGTCTCACCTAGAGAAATGTTTCTATTGTCAAGCCTACAGCAAACTGTGTCCAGACAGATTGGTGTTCTGCTCAAAGGAGTCCACATGAATCATGTATTAGTTCATTTAAAAGCACTTTGTAGACAAACATGCTCACTCTATCAGCAGGCACGAGGATGCAAATACTTCACTCAGTGTATATGAGCCCTGACAGGACATCTGTGATGCATGGGATTGAGAAACAGCTCATTCCGGAAAGATTAGGCAATAACAAGCAAAAAGGCTCACCGTATTTTGTTCTTTTTCAGCAAAATGAAAATTTAACTTTGCCATCATGTTGGAAACGGAGTAAACACTACCAACTGCAAACTAGCAGCAGGAAGAGGTAAATGATTTACAAGATATTCTTCAATCATTTAGCAGAAACACAGGAGTTTTTGGTTTAGGGGCTAGAGTACTCTTGCAGAAGGCAACTGTTCCCCAGGAACCTTAACGCTAATACACCTGCGGCGCGGGACTGTGCTTTGGAGGTGAGGAGGAATTCGGAACGTTTAGATTCAATAAATGCTAAGGATGTTTTTTGTACGCTAGCTGCTTGGCAGACGCTGATTGCTTCCTGTAAATTAAAGCAAGCTAATGAGCGTGTGCAATAGCAAAATATTTGGTGGACTCTCATTAGCAGACAGTGTGTGGAATTAATTTCACTGAGAGAATTGTAGAATAATTTATATATAGAAAATGCAGCTTGCAAAGCTTCCTGGAAGAGATTCAGACATGTATGGACTTTGCCTATAAGTGATCCCAAATTAATTTAATTGCCAGGGAAAAGACTATAGTGTTGTAAATAGTGTGAGCACGAGCGCCAGAGACAAACTTATGCTATATATTGTCTGAAGAGCATTGCTTTCAGTCTCTGCCTTGATGCTGGTGACTTACAGGAATATCTTCAAGGTAAGTAGAGTCCAATCCCTCCAGTTGTGTAGTACACTAAATTTTTGCTAGCCCTGGGCTTTTCTAACTGCTAAGGTCATATGTTTACCAACTTCATCCCCTGTTTCTTTTAATTATGTGGTCGAATATGAGTGAATCCTATTGTCAGATTAAATGCCACAAGCCTCTTGTCCCTCCACATTTAGGGGATGTTCAGTTTTTTGATCCTCAGAAAATGTAGGAATTGATTTGTTCTCCTGAAGTCCTAATTTTTCCTTAGCAGTAAACCCAGTACTGGAAATAGTAACTCAGGCAATCAGAGTATTGTTACTGTTCCCAGAAAGGTAATATTTTTGAATAGCTCTGCATATTTAACAAGGAAGATGTGTTTTGAGCAATTTTTAATAAAGTAATATTTTACTTTTCCCATTTCACCCTTGCAGGAAACTGCAAAGATCAGTTCTGGATCGAGATTACATCCCCAGTCTTGGATCCTTTAACATCCCAGAAGGCACACATGAAAAAGAAAAATCCCCCTACTTATACTGTGAATAGGTGCTAACAGCTTTAAAGAATTACCTACCAAATATTAGGTGCAATTTAAAACTACATTTAAAGCAGCAAGGGTAGTTTAAAAGTCTACGTGGCCAGCTAAAAGTCAGAGAGAGAAAATTACTTGAACACATGTGGGATGAACTTCTGTCTGTGTGGGAGATATTGCACTGGTGGGATAATACAGCCTCCATTTTAAAAAATTAGGCAGATTCTGTATCTGGTCCACTGTACGCCATACGACTCAAAATCCGGTGAAATGCTTTCAGATAATTTCCATTTACTATAAAAAGAAACACAACTATGCTATCTAAGCATTGCGGAAGATTATTTATATTGAAAGACATCCTTAGGCTAAACTATTAAATGAGAATAATGGATATGAGCCACCTAAGGCATGTGGAGGACTCGTTAATGAATTACTTTGTGAAACAAAGTCAGATGCTCCGCTCAGGTAGAGGTTGGATTTGAGTAATGCGCTTTTAGAGGAGCCGCAATACCGAGGAGGGGTCACGTCGTGTGAAGACCTGGAAGATGCAGGATAAAATGTTCCATACATTACCCTACACCTGCTTGCAGGGATGTCCAAGGGCCGCCCAGATTGCAGGGTACAATATTTACTCAGTATATTGTATGTGATATCAATTTAAGCACACACGGTAACTTATTAGATATTTATTAGCTTACATTTTAAGCTCCAGTCTATTTTACAACCCCGATGCCCCCTGTTTTATGTAAAAAGGATATTTTAATAGATAGAATTTAAATTAGTTCGTAACTTGATAACTCGTTACAGTCTGCTACTCTAATGAAACCTGCACTAATGACTGCCTTCAGTAGGCAACCCCTAATTTTAAGAATCCATTTTAAAATATTCATAACATATCTGGTGCAGTGTTGTTTGAACTGTATTTAATAGACATCTCAACTGGGCTTTTTTCTATGGTTTGTAGAAGTCGCTGCCAATAGTGGGTCTTCCAGCACCATCTTTGGTGGGTTCAGGATGGGAGCAAGGGCTGCAGCTTTGGTGCCGGCAGTGGGGACAGAAACACCACCACCATGTGTCCCAGGAGAAGGATGACCCAGCACATGTCTGAGAAATAATCCCAAAAGACTCAACAGCCCAAACCATAATTGGGAATAATGGTTTATCGTGGATTTAGTCAAGGTGTAAACATCTACAGACAGTAAGCCACGTCTCTGATGTCTGAAGAGCAACTCTGACGACTCGTGTTAGTCTGTGCTGACAACTAAATGAGTTGTCATTCAGTCACCTGACTAAATGAGCTAAAGTCTCTCAATGACTTTTACCTCTCCATGGAGGTAGGGTAGATGAGAAACATGTGAAAACGGGTGTTTTTTCCTGACAGGACATATTGCCCAATTTTCTGAAAATAACCCAGGAATTTAGCACCAACTGGATCCACCTGGAGCCCGCACCTCCCCAGATCAAGCCCTGCTCATGCCTGGAGAGCTGGCATAGCACGTCAGGTAACATTTCCCACTCCATGTGGACCAGCAGGACCTCCTAAGGTGGCCTCACCCTCAACTCCTCTACGAAGTTTTGCTTCCTAATTAATGCAGTGCTTCAGAATCTGCCCTCCCAGCCCCGGCAGCCTGCATGGGGAGGACGTGCCGGGGAGCGCGGGAAGCACAACCGCTACATGTAACCCGGCCAAAACCCCACCAAACACCCACGCTTCCCCACCGCCGCCCCCAAAGAGCACCTCTGTCCTTTAAGTGCCGTGCCGCTTTCTCGGGGGACTCCTAATGCAGTTCTCTCCTTCTGCCTCGCTGGCTGCCAGGGAAGGACGTGCTCGGGGCCTCTGTGCACCCCGCAGCAACGAGCAAAAAGGGAAAGTCAATATACAAACTGCAGTGATTAATATTAAATACCGAATGTGCGTCTAAAGACAGTATTAATGTTAATGACAAAACAACAACCAACCAACAAATGCCAGGGACATAAGACAGCTGAACGCTTGTAGATGTGGAGGCATTAGCAACAAATGCTAAAAGCTGCTTGAAGCTAGTCATTGCTTAGTACTTTCCCTTTGGTGTTGCTTTAACAAATTTACCTTTATAAAATAAGTAAGGCCAAAGTTAGATTTAACCTTTCCTCAGAGGCCACAACTTTAGCCACAAACCAGTGAAGGTGAAATTACTCTCCAAATGCAAACTACCTGGTGATGTAATTAGCCCTCACAAAACCAATATAAAATCATTTGAACCATAATCTGACTACTGGCTGTTACAGGGGTTGTCCTGATCCCCACCAAATATGGGGGGCATCTGCAGCCCGGTGTTACTGAGACACTGAGCTGGCATTCTGCATCACCTCCTCTGTCATCTATGAGAAAATAAACAACAGAAAATCTCCCTCAGTGGCAATTTCCAAGGAGAAGAGAGCACCAAATGGATTTTAAACAGGCAAAAACCCAACACATGAACAGAGTTTGGGCCAAATGTCCTGCCAGGGGCCAGTCAGCAGGAGCCCACTGCCAAACCCTGGTCCCTAGATCAACACCTCATCCGTGATAAAAAGCTGGTCTTTAAATCAAAGGCAGCTCACAAAGAAAAAAAATAAAACCCAAAGACATAAATCTGCTTTGGCTACCAGCCCAGTGTGCTCTCTCACTATATTTTTGCTGATGCTACTTCTGGGATGGGACAAAGGAAATGTATGACACTGAGAGGTCTGTGGCAGGAAGACCACAAGATTGCCCGTAAAGAAGGAACAGGCAGCGGGTGTAGATGACATTGCTGTCATGGGGCTACAAGTTCATCTCCAACTTTTTTCCTGCCTCCTGGGAACTGCAGCAGCTCAGCTAATCCAGCTCTACATTTGAAATGTGCTGAGAAGGGCTTCATCGGAGAGACATTGTGCTTTGTGCCTGTAGGATGCAGGAAGGGTTCACTTTGGTAATGTTTGGTAATGGAAAAACAGAAAGCATCCCAACTACTGTAAGGGACCTGAAAGTCTTTTGTCACTGCAATATAGCATTATTTTTTGTTGAAATTCACCTAAAATCAGGGCAGCGCTGTAACAGGCTTTTCTCTGAGAGATGTCCAAATCAGATGCACACCACGACCAAAAGCCAGAGCTTCATCTCCAAAAAATATGGATGGGTGTTGCATCTCTGCTTAAAAAGCTATGATGCAAATGCTTCCACACTATTTCATTTACAGGCCTTGAGTTTTGCAGTTTTTTATTTGGTCCCATTCTGGTATTACTAAGGTCTTCAATATACCCATCTATGGGACATTATCAAGAGATGAAATAATAAGTTACAGATGTGAAGTCTTCATAAGTAATATCAATCGGGGACGACATGGTCAACCGGCCCAAAAAGGTTACCAAATTTCCTTTTTTCCTTTCAGAAAGAGAGCAATAAAATCTGTTAATCCATTTGTTTTGGGGTTGTTTTTTTTTTCTTGTACAAGAGAATGAAAATATGTTTGCAGTTGTAACTTTTACTGTATGTCAAATATTTTCTTTTTTTCCTCTTCCATAATTATTTTTACAGAGAGCTGTTCTTTCAATCAGGTCACTGAACTCTGAAAAACAAACCTTCAAGGCTGCTTTTGAAAAATTGGACCTTACTTTCCTTTCAATCGAAAGATTCACAACTTTCGTGTGTGAGCCAAGACTCAAAAAATAACATAAATCCTTTCAGTGCTGTCTCTCTCTTTGACTGTGTAACAGATATTTCTGCTAACATTTACTTTTGTAATTTTTCACATTATTCTAGCTCTCAGAGGTTAATATTTACCATTCATTTTGATATTCACAAACTACAGAGGTAGGCTTGCAAATATCTGCCCTGGGAAAATGAGCAGCTCTGCCAGAAAATATGTTCAAGTTTCTTTGTGGAACTGTGGGAGACAACATGCCGTTGACAACATTTCCCTGTATTCATCTGTTCGTGTTTTAAACATCTGCACAACCGATTCATACAGTACAACAATTGGTATTTAAAAGAATAACCAGACAATCACAGCAAATGGGTTTTAGTCCCTTTGAACAGTGAACATGCATTGGGGAAAAAAGCTTACAGAAAACCCACAGTGAATTAATATATGTAAGGGAAGCCACTGAAATCATATCCTTACGCTGAGGCCACACACTCATTTTCTGGTAGGTATCTGCAGAAGATCCTGCATGGTAGCAAAATCCAACAGCAGACAGAGCTGCCTGCAAAAGCTGACCCACTACTTGCAATAATATCAAATCATAAATGAATTAATTTGCGTGCTGACCAAGTAGTTTGCCATATTAAAGTGCAAGTTTGCAAGACGTGCATTCTATTATCCCAGATTGCACTCTTGACACTTTACATTATGAACATTTAGCATTCATCCTTTGATATTTTGAACACTGACTACAATGAAGCTGTCAGCACAAAGGAATTTTTTATTCAATTTTCAGTTATAACAAGCGAGGATCTTACAAAACCATCATTAAGAATACTGAAACAATAGGGGTTTGATTATTTAACAGTGGAAGGCAAAATAAGACCTTGATGGGTGCAGTTTTTGGAGATTTGAAAAAGTTTGTGAAGAAGAGTAGAGTAGAGTAGAGTAGAGTAGAGTAGAGTAGAGTAGAGTAGAGTAGAGTAGAGAGCAGGGCAGAGAAGAGAAGAGAAGAGAAGAGAAGAGAAGAGAAGAGAAGAGAAGAGAAGAGAAGAGAAGAGAAGAGAAGAGAAGAGAAGAGAAGAGAAGAGAAGAGAAGAGAAGAAGCACTTATTGTTTTGTTTCTAACACAGAGAAAACAATATTTGCTCCCAGTACAGTTCACAGTGACGAGGAGAGTGATCATTTATGCCAAGGCTGCACCGGGCTTGTTCTGCTCTTGTCACCATGATCTAATGCTGGTGGTACGTTGTGAGCAAGCAGAGATCATTGATTAACACTGCCAGACAGCTGCGTTGGAATCGTCAAGTCAATATTGTGTGCTCTTGGTTAAAAAAGAAAAACAAAAATAATGAAAAAAAAAAAAGGGGGGGAGAGAGATCAGTGTATTTTGATTGGCACAAGCTACATAATTTAGATTCAGTCATCAGCAGGGACAGTAAACCTCTCACAGGGAGAGCAAACTTGTTTTGTCACATCTTAGCATGTAGCTAAAATTCTAGCACAAGTACCAATTCCCAAAAAACTAAGATGCAACTGGCAGCCCACCCAGCCTTCTGAGGTAACAGAAGAATATATTTTTATATATATGTATGTCTACATATATATATATATATTTACAGACCGCATGAAACTAAATTTAATAAACATTCCAGGAAGGAAGGGACTTGGCGGAATAGCCAGACAATGAAATAAAAGTTTTTTACTACAAGGCTGTATTTTAAGACCTTGCAGAAAATGAACTCCTCAGTGATCACATTCCAATGAACTTGGAAATGCTTTGCAGTACGCCATGGTGTATCATTTATGACTGGACAGTGATTATTTTAAAGCCGCAGTATAAGACACAGATATTTGATTAAAACAAATTCCACCCTAAGTCTGGGTGTTTCTTTTTTATTAGGGATTGAGATACAGAAGTGAACTGAGCGACTACGGTCTGTTGTTGTCTCAAGTTCAGCTGTACAGGCATTCATCTGGAGTGCTCACCACCATTGAAAATAGTAATAAATAGCATTTTGCAATGCTCTTTGCATTTCTTTATCTGTCCTTGTTGCATCTGAGATGCATAGATGAGAACACTGGTTTATCTCATCTCCTTCATCAGAACTGCAATTGGAGCATATACAAGCAGTAGTTTTTTAAAGTGCCACTAGACTCATAGCTGTATCCAGGTAACAAAATAAAATAGCAAAGGAGAGAGAGAATACTGGAGGTCGTGGAAATACGAACCTATAAAGATACACCTTGGATTCCTATGCATACTCAAGTAACAAGGTAGGACTGCAGGGAACAAGTTGATGGCTTTCTTCGTGCAGCACTACAGACAACTCCGCTTTTTCACTCAAATTCATTTGCTTATGGGTTAGCAGGGAAATTTTGACTAGAGCTGGCCAAAGCTTAATCTTTTCAGTCTATAAAAAATTTAAACAGTTTGCTCTCATTTCATAGATGTTGACATTTCCCACAAAGGAAGAAAATATCATATCAGAATGTTTCCTTAGAAAGAAATAGGGAAGGACGCTCCAGCCTGGAAAGCCAGGATGTGATGATTGCTACATCCTAACTCCTCTGCAAGGAGCTGGGCAGTGCCAGGGGCTCCCCAGACAGGGGGTGTGGGTGCTCTTGGGGCCTTGGCCTCACTTTTGTACAAGCTGTCCCATGTTGATGTAGGGAGATATGTGTGGTGTGAGATAGGTGGGGGGCCTCCTAAAAACAGACAATCGCTTGGTGTGGTCCCCTAGTGATCCATGCGGTAAGCAAGCTGCTTACTGGTAGATACTGGTTTTCTTTGAAGGTATCAACACGGGCTTCTGCAAAGTCTTTCAGCTAGGAGGAGTCTATATGGGGGGGAAAAAAAAGGCAAAAAGTAATTCTCCTTGTAGCGCCATTAGAAACCACTAAAATCCACATAGGCAATGTCAAGAACCAGAGCTGTGGGGAGGTCCCATGCATACCTTTAGACAGATGTCAATCTCACTTAGACCTGGGATTAGCAGTGGGCTGAGTCATGCTTCAATAATTTCCTTAAAGAGAAAAGGAATAAATAATGGACCTGACCCTGAGTTGTGATACTTCTACACCATGTTTTTGGTTGCATGTGAGTCCGTGATGCTTCAACATGGCCAATGTCAAAGGGAAATCCCACAAAACTCCAGCTGGTTGCAGAGGTGACTTCTGTGAAGTCAAGGTCTGGATGTCTAAGTGGGACAGGAGTAGATATTCCACAACACACCTGATACAACGCAGCCTAAGAGGAGACCCAGAACAGTAGTTTTTCTTCTGCCATTTAATGTATCTCATAACCCTGAGGACATTGTCTTAAACAGAGGCTTGAACTCTGAATGAATTGTAATTCTTGCAGCCTGGAAACCCAGGAGAGTGTAATCCTTGCCAGAAAGATCCTGAAGGGGAGAAGAAAAGAAAAAAAAAAAAAAAAAGAATAAACTTGATAATTATGAAAAGAAAGAATATGCACATCCATAGTTTTGCTAAAGAAGAAACAAAGTGGTAGCCTGAAGAGAAAATCTGTATTTGAGGTGTGAGGTTAATTGACAAAAATCAGACTTAAGACTGAAAACTTAAAGAAAAGCTAAAACCTATAAGAAACCTTGCAAGAAAAAAGTATCAGGTTACTTTTTATGACTGAGAGGCAAAACTAAGAAAAATATTTCAGACAGAAGAGCTGTTATTTTTGTAGCTTTGAAACAATACGTAACTAGCACAAAAGATAATACGCTACAAGACAGGTAATCTAATCATTTTAGAGTTTATGACTGCAATCTTCTCCACATGAGAGACTTGATTGTGCTTCATTTCTTTCCATAAGTGAATAAATTCAGGGAATCACAAGTGCAATTATTCAGATTTGTGTTTGTTTCTCAGGCTTCAAATGTCAGAACCGAAGGACTAGTGGCCTAGTGCTGCAGGAAAACTTCATACATGAGCCTGAATTTTATCCGTGCATGAAGCAAAATTAATATAAATGGTACTGCTCCCCCAGTATTTTTTTCTTTAATAATCTCGATTTAGAATATTTCTTATTCACATATAATATATGGAAAATGTGGCAGTCTAAAGACAAAGAAACTAAAAATACTGAGAAAACAGTGAACTATGCCTAAGGAAGTGTTATAAGCAACACCCTCCTTTCTGATGCTGGGATCTACAACAATGCCCATGTCTTAAGCAACAGCAAGGACATCATTTTGACTAATAGGACATAACACGGAAACAGATGCAGCACTTCAGATGTGTTCAGTGACCAAGTCTAAAGCTCAGAATTCAAAGTTCCTGTTCACCTGCCTGATCCTGAACGGATCCTGGGGTCTTAACTCTTAAAATAGTAGTTTGGGTCATTTCTAGTTTCCAATATAGCTTTGCACTCATACTAAGACCCTACATCTTGTCAAGATATCCCAGAGTAGAATCCCCCATCCGTGTATCTATACCTGGGAGGCATTTATAGCCCAGTCAGCTGCAAAATACAAAATGGCAGGTTTATCCTTTCCAAACACAGCCGGGGGGAGCCCCTCCTAGTACCCAAAGACTTGGTGTCGAAAGCGTTCACACCAGCCAGGGAATAAGCAAAGTCTAATTTCTCTCTAACTTCCTGAGCTATTTTTTTCTGCTTTTTGGGTTAAAAGTGTGTGCCTTGTGCTGGCTTTTCAGAAAACAATGACATCCTTGCAGCTAGATATACTAGCCCACAAGCAATTAGGGCAGTTCCTTGAGAGAAAGAAGACCCTGACCAAGTTCAAGGACTTTCTTACTTATTTTGCATTAAGTAGTCATTGAAGAAAATACAGAAAAGTTACAAGAGCAGAGACCAAAACTTTGTGCTGTGATCGTTATATCATCATAGCAAAGAATGCACAACCACCACCACCACCTGCGTAGTCTTCCCTTCCTCTATTCTGCTTATTTTGGGGGAGATTGCATGTAACTAGCTACCTTAAACAAAGGACCAAGACTGTGAACCACGAGTAAGGCTCAGAGAGGTGTGGGATTTAGGTACCTCTAACATCTGCATTTTCCATTGATTAGTTTGGGTGCTCGGAACCCTTGCTGTCACGAGTAACAAGGGCTTTCCAAGATGCTAAACACTCGCCAGGCACTGCACAGGCAGCCCAGGCACCTAAATTAGTGCTCTGCGCTTTTCTCCTGGGATGGAGAAAAGTCCCTTTGTGCATCCATGCCAGTGATTGAGTTCAGATTGGGAGCATGCTTTTGAAGGCCATCTCCCAGGCATCCCCACTTCCCTGGTGTGGTTAGCACCACACAGCTGTCGTGAAGCACACAGGCTGGATCTCTTTTGGGTGAAACTAAACCAGAAGATGTGTTCCAGCCAGTAATGGGTCTGCAGTCATCAGGACCAGACTTGCCATCATCTGAAGCGAACAACCTGGAAACGCATTTATTGTGGACATCTGGTACTCAGTACCAACAATTGCACTTCGCAGATCTGTTCCAATGAGTTATTGCCAGTGCAGTTTTAGCCTTTTTGAAGCAGTTTTATTAACCTAAAAACCTAAACCTATTATCCTCTCACTCTTCAGGAAAGATATCTTTCCCATATTCAGATGTGGGAGCAAGCAAAGGAAGTTCAGGGCATCACATAGGTCCCTGTGCCCAAATATTTCAAAGCTGCTGTAACCTCAGCCTGGAAGACACATAGGCATTGCCCGCATTTTAAGCAAGGGTAGCAAAAGATTAGTAAAATAGCTGGTCCAAAGTCACACAGCGTGACAGAAACAAAATCAGAGCAGAAACCAAATTTCATCATTGGTCTTGTGCTTGCACCTCGCAACCATTATTAATTAAATAAATCTGATGTTTGATTAACCTTGCATAAAATTCTGTGAATGATATGAGCTCTCCTCCATATGTGGCGCTGGAAGTATCCCACCATTTCTAGAATAATTCAGCAGTGGGGATATGAACAGAGCAGGAAGACCAAAAGGCAGTAAAAAAGCAAAAGGAAATTGGCTGCTGCTTTACCAATTTCCTGTTGGGGCTCTTCAGGCTGTATTGCTCAGGACAACCATTACAGAGAAGTTTGCAGCTCTGGAAAGCTTTTATTGACCTCTCTGTAAATACAAAATGGCCCATGAATTAAATGGGAGGGTCACTATGAGGAAGTTCAACAGACTTGGCAGATTCTTGGGAATAAGCAAGAGCAGGGATCAAGAGGACTGATTGAAAACGTGCAGTTATTGTGCAAAGGATTCCTTTTCTTGGGAGCAAGCTCCCTGGGGTTTTCTAGGCCAGGATTTACAAGGCTAATGAAGGGTGTTGGTTTTCTTCTGTTCTGACACAAAAATTTCAGCTAAAGACAAGCCAGAGTTACAAGCAACTGTCTAGCTGCTGAAAAGACGTTTGCCAAAGTTTTCCATCACCCAAGCAATCCACTTCCCCCCCCCATGTGCATATACCCGCTCACTCAGTCCTGTCGGGTCTGCGCTCTTGAGATGGGGCTTGGACGTTGGTACCACTGAGCTCTGTTCACGCGGCCTCACAGTTTCCCCCCATCTCTCTAACTACACCAAAACCTGAGTAAAAATAGCTGTGTAAAAACACTATCTCTTGGATTATCTCTCCCTCTTTTTTCTGTTTTCTCCCTTTTTGTTAGCATTAAACAATCAATATTTTATTTCCATTTCTTTTTATAAGGAGTTGGAACTTACAACCATTGCCTTTACATGAATGCCCCTGTTATTATAGGAAATTGTTTTATCCAAATGAACATTTTATGCCCTTGATTTGAAATTAATTTTTTCAGTTAGTTAAAAAATGTAGGGGTCATAAAGACTCCTCTTTTTATCAATGACCACTGAAATGCCAAAGACTTATTTGCAGGGGATCTGTGGATTTATGAGATGGATCAAAATCTCCTTGATAAAATCCTAAATCAAATGAACTTACTACTTAAAGTTCCCAGCAAATTAGTACTGTGGACAAAAGAGAAAAGCCTGCCAATAACTGAAAAGATATCTACACTTTGGTCTTGAGACCTGGATGCTTTCAAGAAAATATGAAAATCATTCAAGAAGTTACAACAAACTTTGAAATTTCTGATATATTCATTTCATCTCTATTTCAGAGCAGCAGACATCTCTCCCTTTAAGCTCTGCTGCTGGTGCTGTTGTTTTTAATCAGGAAACCCACTCCAGGACGTGTTGACAAAATCGTTTTTTATGTAACGTCCTTGGAAGAAAAACACAATTATTACAGTGTGCAAACCCTCCTTTATTGCATTGCATTCGTACTGATGTAAAAGCCTTGGACACGGACACAGTGTGGCTGAAATTTGTAAAACACAGATGTGTGGGAATCGCTGCCTGAGCCCAGGTGAGACCAAAATCAGAGCATAAAGAAACAGAGGAGGAAAAGGATTAGGTCTTCTTTGACTGACAATTTCCAGACATTAATGATCTTGAAGACTGGCCAGTGGAGTCAGCAAACAAATGTGTGTTAGAGGAGGAGAACTTCTTCAAAGGTAGGCATTTCATCTGCAAATCTCCCAAGCCCTCTCAGATACAAAATAGAAACCTTAATCGATCTGTAAAAGTGAAAAAGTGAACAGGCTTCACAGACCCAGAAATTGAAAAAATGTAAAAATCTAGATTTATTTTAATTTAATGTAACACCCTGGAAGTTTGAGAAGATCCTGTTGCTTTTTTTTGGCCTTGCAGATATGTATACAAAATCATTAATGCATTAAACGAATAATAGGTTTAGGAGCGTGTACTCCTATAGCACAAACTAATTTTTGTGCCATACATAGGAGGGTTTGGGGGGGAAATAAAACTAACATAATGGAAATACAGAGATGCCCAAAACCTCAGGGGAAAAAAAAAAGAAAGGGAATATGAAGACTGGATGCAAAAAGTTGCTTTCTGAATGCCTTCAGGCCTGACTTTATTTGTTTTGTTTTGCCAGTCATGAGTAATTTGGCTCCTCTATAGTTATCCAGTATCTTTTTTTAAGCCCCTATGTTGATATTATGATTACTTAAATATCTAAAAATATGCTCATCTCTAGTGGCACAGAAGTGGGTGAAAAAAAACCAAAACCTAAAAAAAAACCAAAAAACAACCAAACAAACCAAAGGAGAACAGGAAAATAATTTCAGAAAAATATTCAGAAGCCATCTGTAAATTGCTTCCATTTGCCATGCTTAGGAAGAGAATGTGTTCTGTAGATCAAATCCTTTAATCCTTGAAAATGTGATCAAATTTGTATCACAGTAATTTTACATATACAGAAAAGCAGATATTTAAAGTCTCCTCCTCTTACTGAAATGATGCAAGGAGCCATTACTGGAAGAAGAAAACCTGTCACAGTGTCTTCCTTCCTTCTAAACTTTTCCTATAAATACAGAACTATTTATATGTTTTCCCTTACCTTTTTTTTTTTTTCCCTCCAGAACAAATTCAGGCTGTTCAAAGAATAAGCCTGGAAGTGAGCTGAGATGCTTTTAGCCTCCCCCAGCAGCTCCAAGCTGCACACACGTCCCGCTGGGTGCATGCAGACCAGAAACGTCCCCGAGCCGACACGCCGGCACTGCTGTCCTGTCCAGGACCTTCCCTGGGCTCTCTGCTCCTGCTGATGTTAATGCCTCTTAATGGGGCTCTCCTCCAACTGCTCACCCCAAAACTTTTCTACTTAAAATTCCATAATTATTATTGCAAAATACTCAGAGACCACAAACAGGGATGCAGGGCGATGCCAAGTTACTATGTTTTTTCTTCAACTGCCTCGTCCTGCTTCTCTCTCCCGATTTCATAGAAGAATTATTTAGAAACATGGAAAATCTCATCTCAAGTCCCTGTCACCAAAATTTACGCTATTCTTCCTCTCCCCCCCACCTCCACAGCCTCCCCACGGTCTTAGTACAGAAAGGCTCATCCTAAATAATGCTGGAAAGGGTCACATCAGAAGCCACAAGATTAACTCTATTCACCTAAACCTTTACCAGCAATAAAGATATTTTTCATTCATCTCTTCTCTAGACACCCAGTCAATAATTTAGAGAAAGATTCCTCAACTACTCCATTCACTTAAAAGATATCAATATCATACTTGGGAGAAAAATCCTGTAAAATTCAGTGCAGTCAAGTGCTGACTTTAATGTTGCCTCTTCAGAGGACGTGGAGCTGAGTCTTGCATACGATTCCCCCGTCTGCAAAACACAGAGGAAAAGAACAGACAGCACTGGGAGATCCCCCAGTCCTCCAGGAAAAGAGACAGAAATGAAAAGACTAGACTTTTACTTATGTGTTTATCAAGAGTAAGAACAAATCATTTCTATTTAAAGGAATGATACTGGCACGTGCGATTGCCAATGGTCCGTCTAGTCCAGTGTCTTTTTAGCAGCGGTGGTCCACGCTGGATACTTCTGAGAAAAAAAAGGAAAGAAACAAAACAAAAAACCCAAGCCTTCCGGCATGGGAATGTGAATAAATGTGAATTTTAATTCAAATTTATATGGGAATAAAAAAGGAAGGTCTTCATATTGTAAGGGAGAATTATTAATAACTTGAGAAGTCAGTCTGGTACTAAAAGGCTAAAAGGTCTTCTCAGTAAAATTCCTGAGACAAACATGATTTTTAAGAGCGGGGATCAAAATTAAGATTTCACTGAGTGAAATTGTCATTGACGCTGATTTTCAGCCAAGATTATGTATATGCCTGATACACACACATGTGTGTTTTCACTTGGTCAGCAGAGAGTTTGAATTTCTTATGTAGACCACCAACTTTGCTGGACATGTTTCAGTTCTGAAAAAAAAAAAATGGGAGAGAAACGCATTTAACTCATTCTTGCCACAAGTAACATGAACAACGCATCTACAAAGGCCAACATCTACACCCAGATACATCCAACAACATTTCAATAGCAGAGTTAACAGGTGTAGCTGCAAGGAGAGTTTACCAGAGACTTTAATTAGACTAACTACTGTTTTAAAGAGACAAATTTGATAAAGAGACAGGTATCTCACTGCACAAATCCGTATGTAATCTTATAACTGCCAGCAGCAAATGGACATCACCAAAAATTCAGCTGAAGTACCAACAAGTAGCTCATCCTCATCAGCCCAGGCTGTCATTCATCACACGCAACGCTCCCACCTCTTCTAGAAAGGTTTCCTAAAAACCACCTCTTAATGAAAAGCTGCAGATGAAGAGCTGAAGACAACGGAGAAAGTCCACTCATCACAACTTTTGCAAAACTCAGATTCAAAGGAAAGGACACAGACGTTGGTCTTCAAGTTGGAGTTTTGCAATGTAAATGGGTCAGATTCAGCACTTTGGTTCCAACAAGGTAATGAAAAACCTGTGGGTGACAGTCCCACCTTTGGTAGGAGCACGATTTTCATTTGTTCTTCACTGAAACTCCACCATAATTCATTAACGTATGTACCATTAAAAAGGAGTTGTAGGAGACTGAAATAAAAGAAGGGCTGATAGATAGTGTTGCATTGATGGGTTCCGCTTGGTCGGTAACATCAAGTGGCAGAATGAGAACAGTTTTTAAGATATGATTAAATATAAATTTTATCAAAGGAGCAGTAAAACATTATAGCTTTAGGCTTTTTAAATTCTGTACACATTCTAGGATTCCAAAAATAAAGCTTCAGCTTCTTAAAATTGAATGTCTGCCTTGTATCATTTAAGCAAGCCCTCATCTGAGCTCCATGGCATTTTTACCTGCAGGACCAACCCAGGAGGATTTAGAAAGGCGACAGATTGGCCAGAAGGTGTGCTAGCTTGTACACAAATTGTCAAGCTTCACCTTTATGCCCAGAGTCCTTGATATTTATCTGATGCCTCTGAAACGAGACCCACTCACAACATGGACTGTGCCCTTACTTGGACCAAAATCAAAGTCAAACCGGCATGTTATTCCAAAGAGAAAGAGAAATATGAAGAGCCTGCTCATCCTGGCACAGGCACACAGCCTCCCTCCCACGCTCGGATGTCACCGCCCATGTCTCACATTGGGTTGGGTGAAAAACAAGCATTTTCTTTAGCCCAGGCCTTCACAAGCAGCTTCTGCCAAGCAAAGCACATCCCACTTTCCTTTCTGGAGCTGCACAAACCTCATCTGATGCTTTTAAGTGCCTTTATGATTCAAATAGCAAAGGACCATCCTTGCTGGGTACCCAGGTTTGAGGATCCTTTCGTCCTCACCCGGTACACCCTGGTAGCACTGATACACTGATCCGTGCAGACTCATTAAAAACAATAATCCCAGCAGCCTGGCTGCTCCTAGAATGTTTCCCAACGCATCCCTATTCTCCCTAAAAACCTTAACCCAAGCACTCCTCTTCCCTTTACCCATTTTTGTGAGTAGGTTGGACTTTCCACCATGAGCGTATGTAATTACGCTGGGATTGAAAAAATCATGTTCTCATCCCACACTTACTTATTAGTAAATGAGCACCAGTAATCACAGAGAGAAGTAAAATCAACCAGGTATTTTATTATTTTCCTGGATTTTTTTGGGAAATGGCTGTGCAGTAGGGTTTCCTTACAACAACAATAAACCTACACGAGCAAGATCATCCTAATTTAAGTCAGTGTGTGTTCTTTAGATATTAAAAAATACCCATATTAATTAGTTCCTGCTCTAATTGCTCCAAAGAATTATTCTGAAAAAGAAAAAGAAAATAAGGAGCAAAGCATCCTACTATTTACAAGTACCAAAACTAGAAATAAATATTCAACATGGCCCTTTTCAGTCAAATGCCCAGCCAGTTTTGAATAATAAAGCAGGACAAAGTCATTTACACAGAAAAAGCTAATGATTTCTGTATTTTGCTGCTGGTAAAGAATTGAAGAAGAGCTGATTTGAATCTTCCTTCAATCTCCCATCAATAAAACAGAGACAAGGCAGATTCGAAAGCTGATCTGGGAGAGTCATGTTTTTATAATTGCTTTTTACCCTCAGGCGTTTGAAATCCAGAGGGTCACGAGTGCCTGTGTTAGTGCTAGAGCAGGCCAAGAGGCCCAGTCAAAACCCTGAGACACAAATTAATTTGTTTGTGGTTCTCATGTCTAATTTGGGGAAAGAGAAAACTCTTTGCCACTTTGCAATGTTATAATCTAATTAAAAGGAGATACATGTGAAATATTTATGCAACCTTTAGGAAAAAGAGAGATAATTTTTTTTTTTCTCAGTCTCATTTGGGAAATTTTCTGAAATATGGGAATGGAACAATTTATAAAACAAATACAGAAAAACTGTGGACAAACCATTTGTTTGTAAAAATGTTTTGCAAAATTTCAGAATAGGTTAAGTTAGACATTCTTATTTTGAACTAGGACACTCACAAAACGGCAAAGAGGCAAACCACGACTTCTCACCAGTGCCTCCACATTACAGCCAATATTATGTTGGAAAAGAAGCATTATAAGCATAACTCTGCCTAGAAAACATTTAAATTATGCTGAATTAAGGAGATATAAGAAAGGAAAGTGCTACCAAGGGATAAGCTTCATGGAAAAACAATTCAAGTTGCTCAATATTTCGCGTTTTCCAAGTGACGTGCCTTTCCCGATTAGTGCTCCAGCACAGCGTCAATCTGATTTATATAACCAAAACCTAGAATGTCTTCTCTACATGTAACAGGGCAGTACATTGCACCGCAGCCCTGCCGCATCGGGCTTATGTGTATTTTCCCATTGCGTTTGAATATGCAGCTCCAACCCCGCTCGATTTACTGCTGCAAACTCGAAACCCTTTCACAGAGCACCATAGGTCCAACCAGCTGGAAGGAGACCAGGAGTCTGCAGAAGAGTAAGGTGGCATTTCAGATCCACCATTTCAGAAAAGCCTAGTCCTGGATTTGACGGGCTAAACCCAGACGCTTAAGGCAAGAATTGGTAAGTAAAGCTCCCATTGCGCTTCCCAGGCACAGGCTGTGCAACGCCGCTCTACAACAGCACCATGTACCACCTCCCACCCCAAATATTCTCCTAGGACGTGACCATAACCCATCCCGGGGACAGACCCCCATTAAAAGATTACCTGCCCTTTGCATGGCTCTTTATTTCCCATCGAGGCCAGACCTCACCAAGTAGCATCCTGCTACCTGAGAGCAATCCGGCTTCATGCTGGAATCCTTAAAGAAATTGAAATATTTATTTTAAAATGGGCTGAGTTTTATAATGAAGCTAGAATCTCCCATGTCCCAAGACTTTTTTTAGCTGATAGTAGAGGGAAAATTCTAGTCTAAAGAGTAGAAAACTCAGAGTAATGTAAACACATGAATATTAAAACTCCACACACTTTACAAAGGAGAATTCGCTGCAAGGTGAAGAGATGCCGCTCTGTTTACAGCACACTTTTCCCCAAACAAGGCAGCCTTCCCTTTACGCTTTGTATTGTTAAACTCCATTTGGGTGAAAACCATCACACCACGTCTTGCTTCAGCGCAGCGGCTGACCCTTCCCAAAGGTCCCTTGTGCTGCATAACGTGTTTGCTTCCTTGGGAAGAACTTAATGAAAATGGACAGTAAATCACTTGATTTCAAGTCTGCATTTGTTTATTTGGCATCTGATTATAACCTGCTCGTTGACCTTGTTTGATAGGTGATGGGACAAGCTCCTAGAACACTGGCTGCTAGCAACAAGCACTGAAAGCAGCAAAGGCTTTTAAAACTTTGCCAAATAATAACGGCCGAGCAAATAGATCATCCCATCCTATGACTCCTGTCCTGTAAACATGTGTGTGGCCTTTAATCACACTAATAAAAGTGCTGGAGCCAAAGGGAATACCTGAATGAGAACGAGTTTGCTGGGCCAGGGCTTATTCCTCTAGGTTTGTCAGAGGAAGCTTGTCAAATAAACTGAAGACTGATAGCTGCTATATTTCCCCTTATTATAATCCAGAAACAACATACTTGTCTGAAGAAAATAAAAATAAGTCCTCTTTGAGGCTACTCGGTTTGCCTTGACAGCAAGCTTGGGTTTTAAGCCAAGATTCCAGATTGTTTTTGTGAAAACATTTCCACTTGTCTGAAAGAGTATATATAATGGATATGTGATAGCAGTAATGCAATGCTGAAGTAATCTCTGGAGAATGCACGCATCTCCGGGGACGCCGCGCTGCACTGGGTACTACACACCAGGAAAATAAAATTGGTATTCTAACAATATGGAGAATGCCTCCGATTTGTACCTCGCAAAAATACCAGCCCTCATTTATAATTCAGCTGTAATGTGTGCTTTCCTTGTAGGAAGTGTTTTGCTTTTGGTTGGAAATGGAAGTGACAGTTTTGAAAGCTCTTGCTGACTTCATATGGGATCAGAGCGCGGAGTTGCGATGCCGTGGCACCGTGTGCCAAAAGCTGTTGGTGGGATGGGCAAGATACTGTGAAAAAAAGTGCCTTTAATCTGGAAAATGGTTTCCTATGTAACCTGCCATTCACTTTGTGCTAACTTTGAAATTCAACGTCATAACTTCTGCTCAAACAGGAGGAAATAAAGCAAGTTGAGGGGAGGGGTGGAAGGAAGTCCCTTTGCAGGATGGTGAGGTTTCGTGACCGACGGCAGCACGCGGGGTGCCAGAGAGAGTCTTTAATAACTCACAGCGGTGCTTCATGTGAAGCTGAAGATCTCTTCAATCCCCAGATTACCCCACAGGATTTAGATCGCTGGATGAGTGGGAGCACCAGGCTCCTGGTGGGATCCTTCTGCCTCTGGTGTCTACGCAGAAGAAGGTCTAGAAGTACTTGTGTGAAGCCAAGAAAATTGACAGTAGAGGGCTCTTCCATCCTGCAGGTGAAAAGCAGCGCCTGAAGCACTGCGTGGAAGCTGAAATGACCTTCATTTTATTAATAAATGATCGCTGAAGCAACTGATGCAATGAATTTTCCATTCTTAGAAAACTTTTTGCTCGACATAATTTTGACAAAAGCTGCTGGTGACAGGGGGCTCCAAGGAGGGAGCGTGGGGGGCAGGGACCCATGGCTGGTCCCTCCCTGGGTATGCTCCACTTCCAACCACCGCCCCTCGAACTGCAGAGATTGCTGCACAAACGTGTTCGCAAGGACAGGCAACAGTTTTCAAATTTCATGGGCATATATACTGGCTATATCCCACTCACCTTGTTTAATTGTAACAGCGCAGCCAGAGACGTGAGAGGACAGGTACAAACATCCAGCAGACCGGTTGGTACTGACGGAATAGAAAGGGCTACACCAGTCAGTGAAATAAAAATCACTGCAAACACTGAGTTTTACAGGGGACTGACAGAAGGTAGCACTGTAATGTATCTCATTCGAGTGCATCCAAACAGTATGAAATTATTTTCCAGGGAAGTTAATGGGGTTCCCAAATATGCACATCTGGGGGCAGAATCTGGCCCTGAAGTTAACTATTTGAACGATACAAATTTTAAATTTAAGGCATATATCAAAGGTAAGCCTAAGTCTTCAGTCATTTTACTGAATCCTGGCATAAGAAAAAGAATTCAATTTTAGAATCTGTCTGTAATTCAAAAGGGGGAGAAAACAGTGTAAAATATATTCCTTGAAGAGAGATGCAAGTTTCTCATTTATATTCAATCTCGGATGAGATTTGGTAAATGCAGACCCTTCCACAAAGTGAATATTATAGTGAGGCCGTAACATTTTACTAACACGAATTCATAAGGTGACCCTGGAGATCAACAATAAAACAAAATTCCATAATAGACTTAAATAGCAAAAAAGGGTTCGGTGTTTCTGTTGTCTACCCAAATATGTTTCACTCTGTATAGTTTTTCTAGGTGAATATTTCCCTATAATCTTTGTACAGGGCCTGTAAAGAATAAAATACAATTTCGATCAACTAAAATCATGAAGCATTCTTGATAGCTGTACATTAGCTTTTTACAGCTGTCTTGGTTTTTATGCTGTCTCTTACAGAGCGGATTTCCCCCTCCCCATACCTATAAAAGGTAGGTAAATTAAACAAATTATGAACTATGCAGTGGTTGAATACTTTGTAAAATTGTAGAACCAGCTTTTAGAAACCTTTAATGCTCCATCTCCCAGAGGTGAAATGCCAGCCTCCATTCAGGTCTCTTTCAGTTGCCCTTGCCACTTCAAAATGTGTCTGGAAACAGCTCTGCAGATGGCCTCGTATGTTTTACAGGAAATATTACTTAAACATTGGAAAGGATCGAATTTCTCCTGTTAGGAATTACAAATCTGGATTTCATTTTCTCTCTTCCACCCCCCTCCCCCCCAGCCATGGGAAAAAAATGTGACTGTTACATATGACACTAAGGAAGTATTCGGGATTTTTATTTTTTTTAATATGCCACTTGTATTGGAAAATAAAGAATAAATCTTGGAAATGTAACCCGGTTAAATAAGTCCTTTTCTTCATATAAAATAGTAGCTAATCGAAAAGATTTCCCAAAAGCATCAAAGCTTTTTATATACTATGGTCTGGAAAACATATTGCGTAGGATTTCTATTTTTGCTTTTATTCTTACAAATGCAAAAGAATAATAAACTTTTCTTTCAGCTTTGCAGGGAGAGTTTCTTAACATTTGAAGCTTTTCTTACATATTGACCTTGGTTTATGTATTCTGCAAAGATTCATTAAGCTTATGGGGGTTCTATTGTCAGGAAAATGGTTAGCATTAGTAAAACACACAATTAAAATAGTAGCAGGTGATGTCAGTTTTAGTAGAGTTGACATTAATGACCTGTTCATAAGGGGCAATTTCCACACTAATGTCATGTTCTTTAAATGGAAATAGCCAGGAATACATATTTTCCATGTAAAATAACCCTTTTTGTAATTCATTAAATTCCCTTTCCCCCTATATTTAAGTAGACACCTTTCCAAGAGGGAGTAGAATTCCAAATAAAGATATAGGAAATTAAAATCAGGGTTCCCACAACTAGTCTATTTAATATTCATATTCAGGAAAAGATCCATAAACTCTTTTTCTTCTTTTTTATTAACAAAGGAAGTAAACTCCCCTTGACAGTCTATTTCTCCCAGCCGTGTTCAAGAGGCAGTGTGCAACAACTGCCTTTGTTTCGGGCTAGAATTCAATATCCTTGTACAGGAGCTGGGCAGAGATACATGCAGGAGGAGATTTCTGCTGTGCCCCATCTGGGGGCACCCATCTCTTTACCTGGATGGAGATGGGATTTTTGCCCAAATTCTCTCCATGGATGGCGTAGACCCTGCACAACCCCTGGGGCAGCAGCCAACACGGTGCTGGAGCCATGGCCAACACAGTCTTGCTTTCCCTTCATTGCAAGCCTGCGTAGCCAAAAGCACCGCTTGCTTTTTCACAGGGATGGCTACGGTGGGAGTGCAGGGAAAGATAGGCAGGAAGGCCAGGTGCTCAGCACCCTGGACGGCCACCCTTCCTGCACCACCTCCTTCCAACACTTCCATCCCTTGCTTTGCCGTTTCTGGCTCATTCCACCCAAAAGGCTCACCCTGGAGTCACCCCACTCTCCCCAGCTCACGTCTACACCAGCAGCTCTCCACCAACGTCTTTGCTGTTGTTGCTTTTCTGTTTTCACTCTTTAGAGGGTAAAAAAAAAAAAAAAGGCTGGGGCTGAGCGGCACTGACTATGCACTTGTGTCCTTGGACACCGGACACTGCAGCAAACCACCCGACCCATGAGCGCGGGCTCGGCAGATGCAAAGGCAGCGGGCAGACGCCATTTCAGCGACCGGGTTGGCGTCACGGGCCAAATCAAACATTTTGCCAGCGAAACGGGATCAGTTGACTCCAGCTCCCCGTCCGCGTCTTCTCACGCCCCTCTCCTCCGCCGTAAAAATGTTTTCTTTATTCAAGTTCGCATTATTGTCATGGTAATTACTTCAAGGAAACCAGCGCGAATCTATGACTGGCTGTCTGTCCGTGGCACAGATCTGCCAAATACTTTGGCACCGTTCGCTCTAATTGGCAGCCTCTGCTGAAGAGACACCCAAGCCTGAAATGGGGTTGCTGCGGGTCATCCTCCGAGTGCGCTGGAATTTGGCAGCCCAGTTTGAAGCGGCAGCGCGCGGTGGCTTGCTGCCCTGGATCTGGCTCCGGCAACCGCCAGCCGATGTTTAGGCATTTGTGCTACAGCACTTTTTCTTCTCCTTTCCCCCCAAAAAGGAGGGAAAAAAAAAAAAAAAAAAAGAAAGAAAAAAAAACCAACCACCGAGTGAATTAAGGATAGAGTTTCACCCTTAACTTTGAATCTCTTTGCTTTTGTGCGTGTCGCAACCTTAACACCGTTTTTTGCACTTAATTGTAAATCTCAGGGCTGCTGATGAAGCAAAAATAAAAATTATAGCACAATCAGGAGGGGTGGGAAAGGAAAATGGATTTTACAAGTGCAGACTTTTAAGAAAAGAAGCCGGCCTGAAACATAAATAAAAGTAAGCCCGAGGGACCACACCTCTGGCATTAACTGTCTAGCCACCAAGGGCCATTACAGTACAAATTTAGGGTCAGCTAAAGAGCATTTCTATGGCAGCTGAATATTCTGAGCTGTAAAGCCGCCGCCCAGATCAGAGCGGTTCAAACACCCCTGCGAGCCA
>CM067089.1:2512500-2565000 GCA_034008185.1 Gorsachius magnificus
GAACCTGCTTTAAATAATCTCTCACTGGCAGCTAGCTTCCCTGAAGATTTCAGCAACAATAATACTGTTATTATTTTCAGGAGACATGAATATTCACAGACTAGGTATAAACCTACCCTGCTTAAATGGGATAGCTCTGCAAGAAAGCCAGTGACTCCTAACTCCTGGACTACAGCTAAAAATGTCTGTGAAGTAATAATGTAATAAACACGCCACTGGCAGTACAAAACATGACCTGATGTATTAATTATATTCCAGAACAAAAAATGGCTTGTTTGAAACGACTGCTTCCTGCAGGATATTCTGGTTACAGCCAGATTCCTGCACAAAGCAGGTCCCGCTCCCTCCCGCGACGAACGAAGCCCCCACCAGGGCCAGGCGCTTTGCTGCAGACGTTTATTAACCCTTTGGTCCTGTGCGGGGTTAGTTTTGAAGCTCTGAACTTGGCACACAGGGTTCTGAGATAGATAGACATAGATATGGATATGGGGATATAGATATAGATATAGATATAGATGAAGATAAGATATGGATATGGATATAGATAGATATAGATGATAGAGATAGAGATAGATGAAGATATAGATATGGATATGGATATGGATATAGATATAGATGAAGATATAGATATGGATATGGATATAGATAGATATAGATGATAGAGATAGAGATAGATGAAGATATAGATATGGATATGGATATGGATATGGATATAGATATAGATATAGATATGGATATGGATATAGATAGATATAGATATAGATATAGATATAGATGATATAGATAGATATAGATGATAGAGATAGAGATAGATGAAGATATAGATATGGATATGGATATAGATATAGATATAGATGAAGATATAGATATGGATATGGATGTAGATAGATATAGATATAGATGATAGATATAGATGATATAGATATAGATATAGATGATATAGATATAGATATAGATAGATGAAGATATAGATATGGATATGGATATAGATGATATGGATATAGATATAGATATAGATGAAGATATAGATATGGATATGGATATAGATATAGATGATATATATAGAATAGATATAGATATAGATATAGGTATAGGTATAGGTATAGATATAGATATAGATATAGATATAGATATAGATATAGATATAGATATTATTTTTCGCGTCAGACTCCCTTGCCCGCTCTGTGCTGGCTGCCCCCCCGAGCCGTCTTTGGCTGGGAGGAGAAGCACGGGCTGAGCAGCCACTGCCAGGGCTTGGCTGGCTCCACCGGCGTGGGGCGAGCGAGGGGATACGCCGGCACAGGGAGCAGGGGGGCGGAGGTGGTCCCCCGCTGCCACCCCGCCTGGGGACCCACGGAGCCCAGGGCAGGATCTAACCCCCTCCGCCTCTTACCCTCTCCCAGGCTTGGACTGGACTCCAGCGCTGGAGAGACCTTGTCTCGGAAAGGCCATTGCCTCAATCAACATTTGAATGACATTCCTAACCTTTTCCTTAAGTTCATTAATCCCTTTGTGTTTTCCCGCTCTAAGACCGTAAGTCAGGATATCATGTAAGCATAAATTTGAAGTTTATGATAGGATTTATGTTTAAATAAGAGCATCTGTTTAAATACCTTATGAATCAAGGCTCTCGGCTGAATTTACAGTCATCTGCGTGGGGAGAGAGTGGGGAGGCTTTAAAAAACAGCGGTCAAAATCGATTCCAACCCACAAATCTTGGATTTTCGGAGAAGCGCACTTCTGTTTGGAGAACACTCACTAGAAACGTTCGATGATTGACCCGATGCTCTGAGGTCGGCGAGGCACGTAGCTGTGGAAAGCGATTGAAATCCTACTGGAGATATTTCCATAAATATCTTTACAGCCTTGGACCTGCAGCAGCACGGCAAACACCACGCCAAGCACCACCACCTGCATTTGCATGGGGAGAGGTGGGCATCCTCCAGGGTTAACCAGCCTTTACGGCCTCCTTTGCAGAGTTCAACGGGGTGTAAAACCCTCCCAGCAAAACTCCTGCCCTCAAAATGCCTCCGCTTCACCTCGCCTTGGAGGAGCTCCAGGACAGACCGACTGGCGCAACACCGCTCCTCCCGCCGATCTGACGTGCTTTTAGTAAAATAAAAGCACAAATCTGTCCATACCCTCTTGAAAGTACTTGGAAGGACACCCTCACTAACCTCAGAAGAGCTTATTCCCGTGAAAAGACACTTTTTTAACCTTGCAAGAGAGAAGGTGCCTGCTAGCAAAGTCTCCCTTTGGAAAAACAGGAACACCTTGGGGGATAAGTAGCGGCTGCGAGAGGCCGGTCTCTTCACCAGCTGGGTTTGGATGTGCCGCGCACATCTCGCGCACCAGGAACGGGTGAACCTCCCACGCCGTTTGTACCAAATTCTCATCGGCGGTAAAGTGTCACACGCATGTAGCCCGCTACGTTCGGAAACGTCTTAATGAAGCAGTAAGCGTTTACTGAACTTCACTTACTTTAACTGCAGCTGGTAAAAGGTTTCCTTTATCGTCCAGCCCCAGAGGAGAGCGGTGAAACCAAAATTTCCATGAATGTAAATTCCAGCTTCAGCTAATTTTGATGACAATGACTTCTCTTCTTTATGAGGTGCATAATGAGCCGGACCACAGTCTCGCCAAAAGCCATGACAAGCTCCAAGCATGCCCCAGTGGCTATCAGTGCTTTCTGTACCCAAGGTTTAAACGGAGACTGCCTCCAGCCAGCGTACATGAAGAACCGAGCTCAGCGATAGACAAATGACTCTTTTGTTTTACATTCTTTTTTAATTAGCCTCTTTTTAATGACCTGAGTTAATAAGTGTCAAAAGGTGCAAAACACAGCATGACTTCATTTTTAAAAGAGAGCATTTGCCTTTAATCTGATAAGTAAAGCAAGTGCCCTCTTTAAATATCAGCTGCAAATCCAGATATTATATTGTAGGGTATAACAGTTTGCTGTGTACAGTGAATTCCCCATCTCCCGCTCAGACAGCTCAGTCACCTCAAACCCGACCACGCAAACCCGCCTGGCGACGATCACACTCTCCGTTTTACCAGCACCTCTCTGAATTTAAATGCTATTTCAACTCCAGGTTGCGAAAGCATTGATTAAAAAAAAATATATTTGAAAGCTTATCTGTTTCCCAAAGTTCCCACATCAAGACTGAGACCTAGAGACAAAATTATTTTAAGACAAGAAAAACCATCAACTGCAACTAAAAAGGAATAAAGGATCCTGCTGAGAGCAGTAGGATTCCTTTTTTAATTTGCCATGAATTTAGAAATAAGGCTATTTTACTTTTTATGCAGCTATGTTTTCCCATGTGTGGCTCATCCCAAGGAAGCGGACAAAACCCCTCCAGGTGCCACATTCCTCCTCTTTTCCCAGAAACCTCCCCTCTGCCCTTCCTTCTAGCATTTTTGTCTCTTCCAACTTGTTATTTTAAAAGGACATTTGAACACAAAGACGAATTAGCAGTTTGCCGGCAAAACTTAGCAAAAGCTGCACATTACCGGTATTTTTTTTTTTATTCAACACTTATTGCACTTAGATAGACCGAGGTCTTGCCGTGCAGGATGCTGCACACCCCTGGCATGTGGATGTGCCACTATTTGGTGTCATGGCATGAGAAAATCCTCCTCCTTGCACCCAAAATAACCTCCCGGGACACCCGGAGTGCCACATCAAGGTGAGCCCGGCGGTGGCACGCCCCCATGGGCACCTCTCCATCCGAGCGCAGTCCTGGGCTTTTCTCTAATGGAGGCTGCCAATCCCACTGCATCCTGCCAAATTATATGTTGATTTTGTAATACAGACTAATTTCCACCGGAGATTACTAAGAGACTAGGCAAGTCGTTTTCAGCTCCAGCAATGGATAGGCTGCAACCCCAAACCGAGAGCCTCCAAATTTGGGGGAAGCTCCAAGGTGGACCTTGAACAGGGTTTGTAGCGCAGCCTCAAAGCCAGGGACAGGATTTAAATCCCCACTTCCCAGGGCAAAAAAGCAGGAGACTAATTCACAGAGTCACTCGACCTCTTTATAATATTGATCTCTTCCCGCAGCTAACAAAGAGAAAATTGTCTAAATGCTACAGTACATCCACACAGAAACACAGCTCGTAAACCAGCACAGGCACTGTACAACAACACCAGGGCTCTCTTCAGAGCCATGTCAACTTCTCCTCTCAACCAAGAAATGAGTGCAGATATATCGCCATGTCGTGTGTAAACGGATGCCGAACTACGATACGGAAATAAATACATTTGTAAATAATTGAGAATGCCATGTGAAAAATCGAGTTGGTCTCTTTCCTTTTTTAAGACAATCATTTTTTTTGGCCGTAGAGCTAAATATTCCTGACTTTACTGGGCCAGGGTCATTAAGCGAGGAGGTATACTACAATAATAAAATTATCAACAGAGCTTTTGACAAGCAGTCATGTGCTTGTAAATGAAATTTATTTAGGTGCCACTCAAAACATTGTAATTAAGAAGTACAGAATGTATTACCAGATGGTTCCTGTTTAGTATCTATTTCCTTTAGAGAACAAGGTGATTAGGGAGAGCACTAACTTGTAACTGAGCACCAAACACCCCACAGGCCTGATCCAGCGCCTGTTGGAGTCAGTTAAAAATTCCACTTGACTTCCACGCTGGGAAAATCAGGTCCACTCACTCTTTATTTCCACAAATACAATGTCTTGGGGTTGGGGGCTCTTTTTTTGTCCCTGTGAAACTTTCTTGCATTTTGACAAACAACTAACACATATATCAGTGGGATTGCGCTGGCTGCTCGGAACAGTGACATTGCTACCGATCTTAAATACGTCTAACCGAGACCTTTAATCAGGCTCTCCTACATTTAAATAATTAAAAGGTAGCACTAAGTGACAAAAAAGACCTTTCCATTTCAAGCACAACACAGAAGTGTAGACATCCCCTTGAACATCAGTGATTCAGGGAAAAGAGAGCTTTTATACACATGAAATAAACTCCATCAGCAAAGTAAGACTTTGTTGCTCTGTTCTTTTCTACCCTTTTGTACATAATCTCCATTAATCGCTATTTAGTTCTATGATGTCACAAATATTTGGGGTTTTAATTCACAGTACTGGGATTTCCAAAGTGATATTAAATACTTTTGGAGAAAAATGTTCGACGTGCACTGGGAAAACAGAAATTATTTTTAAACAGAAAATATTTTCCAATGGAAAATGGAAAATCCTCTTCAGCAAAACAATTTATTTTATTGCAGTTAACTGGAGGGGGGCACTCAGCCCTCGCTGGTCTGAGAAATCCCACCGAAACCCCTTGCACTTCTCACGTAAACAAAAATTGAAAATTCATTTCAAAAACAAGCCCAGCCTTGCAAGGCACTTATGAAAGCCACCAGCTCCACGCTTAACTCGAGGCATGCAAATAGCTTCAGCGAAATTACTGGTGTTTGAAGTTAAGCTCATGTTTGAATACGTTGCTCCACCAGCCCCTGCGCTTTCCTAATGGCGACAACGTGGTTTCCTCTAGTTCCCCTGGCATCAGAGAGACATCCTCAAAGTTACATCTTCTGCCATCTCTACAGACGCCTTTATGGGACCGCACGCACTCTGAAACCTGGCAGCAGGTTTCTGCAGCTGGTAACAAGATTTTCTGTGCAATCTGCTTTTACCGATTTCTTTTTCTTAGAATGTCAACCCTGAAAAGTAAATATTAGCAGAAGGTTTGGAAGTCCCCTCCCATAAGCAACACCTCTGAAGACATTAAGGAAAAGCAGGAGGTGGTGGCTCCCACAGCCCATCTTCACCCCCATGAGGAGCTGGGTGCTGAGTCCTGGCACCCACAACAAGGAGCTCCCCGGCACCCTGCAGCCCCAAACTGCACGTGATTTATTGCACTTCACTGTAGCTAGGATAAATAAAAGGTGTGACGGGCGTATGCACCGCCACAGTGTGCCCACATGTAAGGGGAGCTGCAAAACCAACAGGACCAATGGTCCATACCCATGGTGGCAGCTCCTCCTCGCTCCTGCAGACAAGGGCGTTGGCGGACACAGGTTTTCGTGGGGTAGGTACTGCAGGCTCTAGCCTGCACTTTGACAGTGAAAATGGGAGGTAGATTTGAAAGCCAGTTTGAATTCCTGAAATCAGTGTTTGTTTGGGAAAATAACATTCATGTCTTAGTTTTAAAAACAGCTAAAAAGAAGGAGCGGAGCCTTTAGCATAAGGGTGCACCTAAAATTTAAGCAAAGCCGGGAGACTGAAGACAAATTTTTGCCCCTCGTAAAAGCTCAGCTTAAAAAAAGAGTAAACTATGTGTTACTATCAGGCACCACCATGCCACAGAGCCTGGTTTTAGCTGCCCCATTTCCACCAAGTCTCCCCGCGCACACGCTCGGGGTGTCAGTGAGGTTGGTCTCAGGAGCAGGACAGCAGCAGTGGGGCCGTGGCGCTGCCCTCCCCTCTTGTGGGCACCTAAGACCTTCCTGAAAAATGAAAACTGCTTACCTTTCAAGTCAGAGGAAAATATCGTATTTGTTAGATGCAAAATACAAGTAATGAAAAAGCATATATACATGTTTGCATATACAGATAGAGAGAGAGAGGTAACCTGTGGTCTTAATTACTTCAACCCATGAATTAGGCCATGTAGAACCCATTTTTTTTATTCTTTATGTTCACTTAGTTAAAACACAGCAGTTTATGGCGAATTTGTCCTGTGCAGTGGTTTGAGTCCCAGCAAGTTTCAATTAGTTGTCCTCATTCCATCAAACTAAATTTAGTCCAGGCATATCACTTCTGAGTTGCAAAATCTTTTTCATCAAATGAACCACATCACGTAATAACTTCTTTTTTCTTTTAGAGAAACAGAACTGTCCTAGGAATTAAAATTTTCCAAAGGCGGTTTTGATCTGGAGCAGATTCCCTGTTTGTCAAAATAATGCCAGAACTCCTGGTCTGCACCATAGAGAGAAACGGCAGAATTTTACGAGGCAGCACATGGGTCAGGATGAGTCGAGAAACCACCCACGACATCAGCCACAACCCCATATTTTTTATATTCAGGGATCATTTTTAAGCTTTACCAGTCCGCTATCATCCCAGCATGCATTTATAATTAACTAAAGCCAATAAAGTGGATAGCTGTCAACACTTTCCCCATATCAAACAGAAAGCAAAGGATTGCTTTTCCCAACATCAAACAATACCGAGAGCATTTAAAACAGTTTTTTCTTAAGCTGCGCAAACTTCAATTTCAAACCAAACGATCCTCTCTGTATTCCAAGCACTTTTTTCCCTCTGACACATTTTAATGACAATAATTTTGTAAATTGTCAATACATAATCATATCAGCTCGTGCCTGCTTTTCAATCGGCACCTCCAGCTTGCATTAATTAAACAGCCTGCCTGACACCGTATCATCTTCGTAAACAAACGAAGTGAGATTTTCAGAAGCCGCGGTGTGAACTCTTTTCTGGAAATCGGTTATTAAGCTGCAGGTTTCTGTTTCATTTGCCTGCCTTTCACTTTAAAGCAAGCAGCAGCCACTGAGAACACAATAATGAAAGAGGTCATGGAGCACCAGTTGTGCATGAAAGATGCGAAAATTTACTGCAAATGAGACAAGAGCAGTAAATTCATTTTTATTCAAATTACTGTCATCATACATTACCACTTCTCCTGTAAACATTGTGCTTCAGACAGTGTGACAGCATATTATTATTTGCAAGATTATACTATTATTAAGCTATTAACATGTCACCTCCTGCTTGAAACAATGACTCAGCTTGGTACTGCATAATAGGACAAGTTAGGGAGACAAGGCGAGGTGACGGCGAGGTTAGTTGTAAGAAGGGAGGCCATGCATAGAGTGACAGCTGGCACTTAAAGGCTAACATTTATTCAAAAGAGCTCACATAATGAGGATGCGATTCGCTTTTATTTACATACTGTACCCATCCGCTTTCCATAAACTAATTCTTTTCCTTTCTGTCCACGCAAGGCGCCCCTCGGCTCCTCTAATGAGCGCTGAGGAGTCACCTTTCCTGCAAGCCAAAAAAAGTCGGCGAGTAAAGTTATCGGCACGGCATCACGTGGGGGCGATGGCCGCGGCTCACGCGGGGAGATCATCAGCCCGTGCAACCCGCTGCCACCCTCTCCCTTCCTTCCAGCGGGGATGCTGTAAGTTGTCCTATATGTATTACCACCAGGCCCCCGAGAGGCTGCTAACGATTAAAATTTCATAGTTTATAGGCTTCAAAGGCTTCAAGTGCGAAGTCGCAGTGCAAAGTTGCCGCGACACGCGGATGGTTTACTGCTTGGTACCGCGCTTGCCGTCGATGCCAGCCCAGCAGCAGGGCTGTGCTCTTCCACCACTCCCCGCAGCCCTTCCCCGATTTTACCTGGAGTTTTACGGGGGTTTGGCAACCGCGTGGCTCCCTCGCAGGGCTGCTCCAGCCCTTCAAACGTTCAAAGTGCTTCTTTTGCAGCCCTAAATGAAAGATCAACCACTCCACCTTATGCTCTGCTTTATTTCCCTTCCACTTGGCTTTGCCCTCCTCTCCCGACCTGTTCTTGATGAAGTTGAAACCTCTTTATGTAAAGATTCTTTTTCGATCCCTTGCAGCAATCTTGGGGGGGGGGGCAAAAAAGTGTCATTTTGTGAAACCAAGTAAACACCCAGCTTTGCTCTAGATTAGTTGGGGAAGTGCCTTGTGAAGTAGAACAAACAGAGAGGGACACCAGCGAGTTACTAATGATCCCTCGTCAGGCTCGCGAAGAAGCTGCAGACGCACAAGGTTTTAAAAGCCTCCAAGGTTTGGGTGCCCACACGTGGGATGCAACGAAAGCCGCGTCGCAAGAGGCGCTTCCCAGGCGCAGCCCTTGCAAGGGCCATTTTAGCTCTACCCCAGGCTGGAGGAAGGCAACCTTCATGTCTCAAAAGCTCGGGGAATAGTACTGGTTTGTAAGCTTTACCCTTAAACAGGGGCTCAGATGTATGCATATGCCAATGTCCAAGAGGCGTTCATTTGAAATCTCTCAAAATTACCAAGGCGGTGATATTTGCTGAAACCGCTGCTGGGTACCTACATATTAAAGGCATACCTGCTTACCACGAGAGGAGATTTCCCCTTTCCCCATTCTGTTTTTTCCCTCTCTTCTTTTCCTCTTCTGTCTCTAACCTGTTTCTACAGAGTACAGGGTAAGATACAGCGGGGTGGCATCTCATCAGGGCAGTGGCCTCCTGTGTCCGCTCTCCCTGAACAGCGTAAATCCTCTTCTTCCCCTGCCTCCTTCCCCTTGTTCTCTGAATTCTTCTGCAGCACACCAGCACTTTTTCAATCACTCCAAAACCTCTTTCTTTGGTAAAATTCGAGCTCCAAACCTGCCCCCGTTGTTGAAGCACATCTTGTGAGGTGCCCTCCCACGGTGCCTACCTGCAGCGGCTCCGCCCGGGCGCTCCCCATCCCTGGAAATTGCACAGATTAAAGCCATAATCTATAATGGCTTTATATTATAATGGCTATAATCTAAAAATAACCTAAAATGGAAGTTTAGATCTTGGTGTGCCTCACTATTGCCTATTTCCAGGGTGTTTCCATAAAACCAGATTGGATGAGGCTCTTTGGGTCTTCCCGTCCAGGCCCTTTCTATTGCAGACAATGTGTCCTCTAATCCCCTGTCATCAGGCTCCGCTTTAAGAGCCGTTAGTGGTTTTTCACATCGTTACCCACATATGGAGTCTGCTCGACAGCCTCACTGCTTTGATATCAGAAACCTTCTCCTAAATTTCTAGCCCCCCTGTAGGCACAGGTAGCCGGTGCCTATGTGTTGAGGAGCCGACTTTATCCCAGAGCCCTTTTTTTCCCTGTCACTTGAGCACAATAATAATGCAATTTAGCATCAGTAGTCTACAATTTCACCTCTCACTTCTCATAAACAAGAGGTTTTCTTTTAGTAAATATGCATTTATTTGCCAACACAGTTTTCCCTTTGGTAACGTCACCCTCATCCATCAGTTAGCTTTTTCAGACCGCCTCGACATGCTTTGTCTTTCTTTGCCATGGACTACCCTCAACTGTCAGGATCTCCTGACCCTGCTGGTGAAAACGTCTTCGCTCCCACAGATCAGCTCTCCTGGCTCCTTTGTGGACATGTCCTGGTCAGCAATTACTGCATTTTATCACACAAGCAGGACTGGTATTGACCTGCTTGTTATTTTAGGAGAATAAAGTCCTCTGCAAGGTCGTTCACAGAATTCAAAATAGTCCAGCGAAGTTGGAAGCAAGAGGCTTTGTGCTGTTGCCTCCTTGCCCTTCATTAGTACCCCTTTTTTTTGGAGCCGTTTGCCCTTTGTGGGTACCGTCCTTGTCCACCTACCATCTCACGTTTATTAAAGCAAAAAATCAGAGCCAAGCCCCTTAGGCTTGGCTCCTAAACCATAATGAGACCCATAGATGGAGACCATCCTCAACTTGCCGAGTGTGTACAGAACAGTGCTACCTTATCCCACCGCCTCCTCCAGTAGCTACTCAAGAGCTCAGGGGACTGACTTGTGGTGTCAGTTTTTAAAATCTTAACTCTGAGAGATACACAGACCCCTGCTTCCCATCAACACGAGTGAAGTTGGACAAAGCTCAGGATAAGAAAGAGTTTCTGTGGTTTTTAATCTGGCCGGTAATCACTGCTCGTAGGCAAGGCAGCCCAGTGCTCTAACAAAAGATCAGCACAGGAACCATTAAACACTGAATTTTCCCAGTGCACTGCAAATGCACATATAAACACTGAGTAACCTTAGGCTTAATCAGGGTTCAAAACACAGTTAAGCACCTCTTAAAACACTTTTTTGTTTACACTGCTGCAGCTTAGACTTGCATTTCCTTGCACGGTATCGGCCACATTCGCAGTCTTAATTTTTAACCGGGACTGAGCAAGAGTGCAAAAATTGCTCTTAAATAGAAATCAGTGATATTCTAAGAACACACAAAAACCACACGGGAAAATGCGGGGAAAAAAACCTCGCAATTATAAAATCAGTGCAAAACTGAAAACCGCTCTGCGTTTCCCCGAGCCTAGCCATAGATTATTTAGGCTGCACGAGCAGTACGATCTTGTGTCCTTCACACTTCCATCATCATGGCTAACAGCAATGGGTGTACCCCTGCTTAATAAATACCGTGCTGCAAATGTATGCTGCGTTGTCCAAACACACAAAAAAAATATGTTTAAATCTAACAGCAATAAGAACACAAAATAATCCTGCAGGTAGCAGCTCAGGTGCAGGCAGGGCGCAGATATCAGCAGCGTGCCAGCCAACAAAGGAATGGCCATTTGGGCCGCGATGACAAATATTTGATCTGATTTATCAAAGAAGTAGACGGCTTGACAAGACCGAATCAACCCGATCTGCGACCCCCCTCCCCGCGCGCAGACACGTATGTATTTATATACACAGAAACCACACGCCTATATTCAAAGCGACGGCAATAAGATTTATTTTCTTTTTATTTTCTCATAGGGATAGCCTCAACCCCCTCTTTTCTGTGAAAGAACTAGCTGTTCTCTCCCACAGAGGGGTGACGGGGGGGGACTTTTCTGCTCCCTCTCTTGCAGCCGCCCCGATCCCGCTCCTTGGGACCGTGAAGCCTGTTAAAAGCTGCTGAAGGGGAGTCACCAACCCCACCACCGCCTGCTCTGGCGGGTGGACCTCATGTGTTCGCCGCTGATTAGACTACATTATTTCTATTATCCTATTGGGCTTCACACTAGGAATAGAGGCACTTGCCCTTATTTGAAACTAGCAGACACCAAGAGAATTTGCTGATTGCTAATGAGAAAGCGAAGGTTTTGTTGATATCATCTGGGACGTTCTTGCTGTGGTCTGCTATTAAGATCTGGAGCTCTACATAACACACCATATTAAGCAGGCAGTGACTTTATTATGGGATCAGTATAACTTTTCATGTCTGGTGTACTCCTAAAGCCTAGGCTAAAACACCTTTTTCCAGAATATGAAACATAATATCTCGGTGCTAGCTGCATTATTTAAAAAGGGGCAATGTGGTTCATAACTTTACATTTATTGCATACTTTTAAGCCACTTGACCCATATAAATATTACTATAGAGTTGCCCTCAGTTATTAAATTCTTATTGCTTATAAAAAGGGCAGCAGGAAGTATATAATCTATAGGCTAAGGTGTGGGTTTTTTAAGGGGGAGAGGGAAGAATAAAAAAGGAGGAAGGCTGGAAACAAACGTGTTTTGATCCTGTCCATAGCCTTGAAGTTAATACGTTTTCTGGCTTAAAGCAAAAGTCTGTTTATTTAAACTTCAGGAATTAGGTACTAGCATAGCAAGTAGGTCCCTACCCTCTTGAAGTCGAACTGGAAACCCCACCTCTTAAAAGAAATTGTTTGCAGAAACTTTTCGGTCTTTATTGCAGTCAAGGCCAGGTAAAAATGGGCCACGAGCATTTGCTGCGGCTCCAGGCTACCCAAGCTTTGGGGGCAGCTTTGGGGGCTATTTTGAGATGATTCTCGTGGCCCAGCGCGGTCCAAGGCGACCCCTCCTCCGGGCTGCAAGCCCCTGGGTTCACGCCGGCGCTGGCGGACTCCGTTTTGCGCGCACGCGCTCGCACACGTGTGCCGGGATGACAGCAAGGACAACACATTAACATAGGTAATTTTACTTCAGAGTTGCTTGGGGCAGAACCTCTAGACCTAGAGGTTACTGCTGTCAAAGTAGGACCTTTTTCTTCCTGTCACTTCTTTCAGAGATGAAGGGAAAGATTTCCCTTAGCCTACAGCATTTAGCGTGCAAACGCTCCACCACAACATTTTGAAACTATAGAAATCATGAAACCAGCCTGTGACCTTCCATTTCAGTGACAGTACAGGAATCCCTTGAGCAGCGGAGGCATCCTCTGATATTTGGAAAAGTGTCATGTTTTCTTTACAGAGAAAACTGTCATATTGTTGTTGGCATAAAATACAACACTTCCTGGAGTTGTGATTTCCTTGTTTGCTACAAAATGTCACCTGGGCAACTGACATGTTTTTGTTTTGCTTAGAGCAACTTCCCACTTATGATATTCAAATCGCGTTGATATTGATACCTTAAGCTGTGCTGAAAGGAGCGGCAATTACAGACATCAGAAATTCCGCCCGAAAAAGGCAGTTTAGCTAAAAGACGCGGACCCTCCCGACAACGGCAATCCGGCTGCAAGTTAAACACAGCCCTTAGATAATTTGCAACCTATTGATGTGCCAGGCAGTAATTCTCCAGCAGGAAAAAGTCTCGGGAAGAAGGAGGCTCAGATAAATGAGATGCTTCCCCAAAATAAGCAACCGAAAAAGAAATAAAAAAAATAAAAAAAATAAAAAAAAAAAAAAGGAAATAAAAAATAAAAAAAAAAAGGAAAAACAAAATGCTCAGCCTGAAGCAATAAGTAGAAAAGCTTTTAAATCATCCCCGCACTTACATCTTAAAGCACAAAAGGATTTTAATCTTAGCCGGCATAGCCTTCTGATAGCATTGCTTTTTTGGGGGGGACAGCTTTAACCTTTGGGTCAGGAGGGCTGCTTTGCTTTAAATACCAGAGCTCTTTTTTGACATTAAAAAAAATTAATAAGAGTATTTATAATTTCGAATACTGCAAGTAGCAACTTCGCCTGGAATTAAGGGTGCCGAGAGGTGCCACTTCTTTTGGGGAAGCCAAAGAGCTGAAGGGAAGAAAATCATATTTACATTTAAAAAACTCCAAACGGTTTGAAACCGAGCAAAAATTTAACTCTTTAGTTACACATTGCTGCGATAGTTAGGGAAGTTAAATCACCAGCTTAACCTGGGCAGGCTGGAGCGGCAGATGATCTTCAAAGCACATTTCACAAAAGGAGCAGGATGGGTGCTGGAATATTCGAGGCTTATTTAACATTTTCTGTGAGGTTTCTTTGCTGAAGATATCTTAATGGACAATAAAAAAAAAAAAAAAGTGTTCGCCTTTGATCTGGGCAGAGGAAAGAGGGCTGTGTTTATTGCTTTCCAGTAAGCAGTTAATGATGCCAGTTTTGACGTTTGGGTGTAAAATATAAACAAACTGAAGTACACACATGGATCTCTGTACGTCTAGATATGTTTATCTCTAAGTATTACAGAGATTTTCCCTGTATGAGCTCTGGGTGAAGCTACACAGATGCAGAAGCAGAATAATTACTTCTCAACAGAAACAACAACAAAAAAATCCTTTTTAAGGCAAAGAGAGCCTATTGTGTTTGAAGTCGTAATAGGGAAAAAAAAAATCCTAAAATTATATCCATTTAGCAGATACTCGGCTTCATTTACGAACTCTGTCTTTTAAATGAACAAGCGATTTTTTAACAGATTTACATGTTTTGTAAAATATGTCAAACAAACTAAAGAGCAGGTCTCCTAATTACTCATCAAACAGACTCCAGTCAGCGGGGAATGCAGCTGGAGTGATATGTTGCACTAATGTTAGGGCAGACCCGAAATATTTCCTCTTGGAAAATAACAACGACGGCGGCGGCAACACCCCGCTAAGCAGCGCCTGCGGGCTCGATCCTGCCAGGGCGGCCGCGTGTGCCGGGCGCTGAGCGCATGAGCAGCCCAGGCATCGCCGGGAGGTCAGCTGAGGGCTTACACCGAACCACGCACGTCACCCTTCTGGGGAAGAAGCAACGTTATGCGTTTTTTTTTTTGCGATGTACAGAGCGTGAAACCCACGCTTTTTAGTATGCAAGTGATAGCAAAGTTTCGTGTTCGCACCGAGCCTTTTTTTTTTTTTTTTCCCCTTTCTTTCCTTTTTTTATTAAGTACCTACCGCAGCAAGATTTCCACGAAAGGCTAATTAGAAAATAGGCAGAACCGCTTCCTGGTTTTAATGTGGAATTAGAGACCGTTTGGTGGGAAGGGGAAGAAAGTCACCATTAGGCATATTAATGACTGACCCTTTTAACAAAGCTGCGCGCTCCTCTCGGCGTTGGAATTCACTTGGAAGTAAGAACGCTGCCGAATGAGTGGCCTTCCTTTCACACGCAGCACGGTGCTGTCTGATATTACATATATACAGATTTTGCTGGCACGGTAACCGCAGCGAAATTCCTTATTCCTGCATAACTGTTAAAACGCAGGGCCCTCTTACCCTGCTCTCCTTCCTCGGCCAAAACTCTGACTCACTTCAAACAAGAATTTTTTTATAGGCAACAGCTCTGGCACAGGGCTCCCGGTTTGTAACTCTTCACGTCTCCCCTACAGGGAGCAAGCGATGTTTGGCGTATCCCCGGTGCAAGAGGTTGCTAAAGGGACATTTAAGACGCCGTGCAGCCTGCGTGTCGCAGAGCGGGGAGCAGCGCGGGAAGGTCTGTGGAAATCCACAGCCTAAACTGGTCTGGCCCTCGCCGGCTGCCAGCCTCGCTCCTCTGGCAATTATTAAATGTAGAGAGCTCAGGTTGCCAGTCTGGAGTAAGTATTGCCTTGAATAATGATTCTGACGCGCACCCCAAGAGCTGCAAACAGAATCAGGCCGATAATGTCACCGTGGCCGAGAGCAGAATCGGACCCGCAATTGTCACTCTCTTCTGATTTATTCTGCAATTCATATTTTCAGCAATACGCAATCCATTAGCGGTACAGAAAAACAGGCAATAACTACTTGGGTGGACTTAGGACTCTTGGGTTGCTCTCAGGCAGATGGCTTTTTTTGTGATTTTTTTTTTTTTTTCCTTTTCTTCCCCCCCACCCTCCCAGTTTGCTTTCACTTCTGTTGGAACTGGTTTAGTACTTCCATAGGATTTTTAAGATAAGTCGAAGGATTATTCATCACGCTCCTTGAAATTCATCACGGAGCGGCGCTGGCTTCGACTGTAGCTCATTATTTGTTGCATTTCTCTAAAGTGGAATATGTTCAGGACACGCACCCTTCAAAGGTTTGGAAGGAGGAAAACAGCCTCAGCAGAATCTGCCTTCGCATCAGCTCCTGTAGGGTCCTTAAATAACTTCTCTCCAACGTGGCAATATTTCAATATTCTGCTAAAAGATCCTTGTTAACAGGAGGGACCCCACATCTCATAACTGGGTTTTTATTACAAATCCCAGGGATGTTCGTTCTATAGATACAAAGGAAAACTTCTGCTGTCTTGACTTTTTTTTTTTAAGGTAAATGTTTCAGGGGTTGTGTTTTTTAAACTATGTGTATTTGGTAAATGCAATTACCTACCTTCTACTAGCAGAACTTTATTTTCTTCCTTTACAGTAATATATAGATCTGAAATTCCAAGGGTTTCTGGTGCTTTTCAGCTGTCACCTCAAGTCCAAATCATGGAGTTCAGCTATAAAAAAAAAATTATATATAATAAATTGAACTTGACCGAACTGAAGGTTTTTAAAGAGACCGGGTATTTTTGACATTAAAAAAAAAATGTTACTACGACTGTATTACCCACACATCTCCCTGCTTCTATTTATACCACTAAAAAAACCTGTTCTCCAAAATGTGGTCTGAAGTTCAGCCCCCGCTAATATCTGCAGCAGACGGTGCTTGGGAGAATAGACTTTTATAAAACGCAAAAGACCCTTTGCGACCTTTCAGGCCACAAACCAGCCCCCCATAATCCGATATACAATACCGCCTATACGTCCGCACGCATCCATAGGTATTGTTTGATCACGGAGGGGGGGGACCCCCCCATTTTAGCAGCCTCCCGCGCAGTCCCGCCTGCGCCGAGCACAGCCCTGGGCCCTCCTTGCCCGTGAGCCCCTATTTAGCGCTTCCCGGGCTATTTTATACACCCAAGTAAACTTTCATACTCCGGTTCAAATTTAATCAATTTTTTTTTTTTTTTTTTTTTTTTTTTGTTTTGCAGCCTTTTGTAGATTGAGTCTTTTGTTAAGAAAGGACGTCTTGTTTCCAAAACATGCCAGAAGTAATCGCTGGCATCAGAGTGCCACCAAAAGGCAGGAAAAGAAATCAGCAGCCAGGCACTGACCTTTGCAGAGACAGCTAAGGTTATGCACATAACATTTGCTTGTTTACTTTGCAAAATAAGCAATGAGTTGGAAACTCCGCGCTTAGCGAGCGCCTCGCTACACCTGAGAAGCAACACTGACAACAACAGCAAAACCCCACGGTTGTTCTTGGGTTTGCTGTTGTTGCGCGCGGAGGCTGTTAGCTGCTCCGCTCTATATCTATCATGATGCAACTTTAATAACGTTAGCCAAGACTGCTCAGAAAATCACAGCTGTAGCTGGAGGCAAAAGGCAAAAAAAAAAAAAAAAAAAAAAAAAAAAAAAAGCAAAAAAAAAAAAAGGAAGGAAAGAAAGAAAGGGTGGGGGGGAAGCTAAAATGAGGTGCTTCTCCCAAACCTCACCTAGTGAGCTGAGTATTGCCTTATGCGTGAGAATAAGCAAACGAATCGATCGCTGCAGTAGGTTGATGGCTACTGGTCGTTTTGATGGATATGACGGTAAAAAAAAAGTCCAGATTGGTTCACAGTGGACCTCAAACCATGTCAGCTAAAACCAAAGAGACAAAAAAGTGACAGCTGCGGAGAGTACACTGCAGGCAGTCAATGGTTCCTGTGATTTATTGTTCCATCTGCCTTGCCGCTGTGAGGACAAGTTCCCCCTGATTTGGTTAAAATGAAAAGGACCTCAGAGAGCACAACGTGTTTTTTGAAAATGTGCAGAAACTATTTTTTTATTTCTTGATTTATGTGCCTTTCCCCCTCCATAATGTTTGCACCAATTGTTACCCAATAATGCTTACTGAAAAATGTGAAGCTTCCCAACCACTAAGAAATCCTCCAGACCACCCCCGCCCCTCCACCCCATCACAAAAAGAGGTGGGGGGGGGAGGTGGGGGGAAGACAAAAAAAAAAAAAAACCACACCACTACCCAAAAAAATACCCACATAAATAATCCACGCTGTCAGACGCAAGCCAGAAAACTAGTTTGTCTATTTTTTAACCTTCCTGCTTTCCAATTAACAGCCGCGTTTCGGAGCCTGCGAAGCTGCCAGGCTGCGAGGCGGTTAAAAGCCGGGCTCGGCAATGGGTGGTGTGTAAGCATTTAATATATTAGAGAGTTCAAACCCGGATTATAAATTTGCCTGAGCCACCCAAGTGCTATGGCCAACAGTTTTCGATTAGCAGAGGCTATTGCCAGAGCTCAGCCCCGCCGCTCGGGCGGAGGGGCCGGAGCCTTTGCCATGTTTACACACCAACTTTTTTGCCGTTTCTGACTTGAAAAGGAACATTTCCTTCGTGCGGTTGATATAGCTTATTACCCCATTAAAGAGAAGCACGGCACGACACTTCTGTCAGGGTAACACCGAGGCCTAATCAACACTTGGAGGTGTAACACAACACAAATAATCCCGCTCCTCGGGGAAGCCGGGGTAGCAGCCTGAGAAACGCTCGGGCTTTTCCCCAGGAGGATTCAAGTATGCCATAGCAGAAATATGGTTAATGTTTTAATACATTTATGGGGCATAAATCATAAATGAAGCATTAAGCATCCGGTGCACTCTCAAAAGTTTTAACAAATATGAGCAAATTGAATGAATCTGGTAGAGCGAGGTATTGATAATTTTCCATGTGCATCACACGGTGGGGGAAAAAAAAATGGATGCGGGGCCGCCGAGACCCGCCGCGTCCTCGCATACATTAGAATTCCCCACTTAACGCCGCACGAACCAGTAACCCCCAAGAAGCGAAGGGAAGGCTCTTCCTCTCCCCCTCCGATAAATGTTTCATGCAGATCAGCAAATTTTCAGCAAATTTCCCATGAAAAGGCCGGCCGGGGCCTGCGGTGCGCGGCGAGGCACGGGGTCCCCAGCGGCTTGACCCCGGCGGCGGCCGCTTCCTGGCTCCAGGTTTCCTTCGGCCTCGCAGGTCCAGCCCGGTGTCAAAAGCTGGCCTTGTCTCCTGTCTCAGGATGTTGGTTTTACCTCTCAAGTGTTTCCTGAATTTGCAAAAATTCTTGGGTTTTTTGGGTTTCTGGGGGTGGTTTTTGTTGGTTTGGGTTTTTTTTGTTTTTTTTTTTACTGGCAGTTGTCTGCAAGCAGCTTAATGTTCAAAAGCCAATTTACCTTTTCCAGGGGTGGTGGTGGGGGAGCAGGGGGAGGGAGAAAAAAAATACATTAACGAAAAAGAGGAAAAAAAAGGAGAAAGAAAAAGGAAAAGGAAAAGAAAAGCAAGGGAAAACAAGAAGGAAAGAAGGAGAGAGAGAAAGAAAAAAATTTCTTAGTCGCTACTGTTGAGCAGGGGGTTTTCTCCCGGGACCAGTTCTACTTTTGGAACATGTTATTGTCAGGCAGAGGTCAACATCTTTTACCTCTTTTTTCCATTATTCAAAATAAGTATTGATGTTATGTTTTAGCTATTTAAAAGCCAGCTGCCTTGCTCATTTCAGATATTTTTCCTGGTATTATTGTATGTGGTAATAGCTGGCCTGTGTATCGTCTTTCACAAAATCTAGCCTTTCAGGGTCTCAGTCTTCAAATGATATCAATCAAAATTTATGCAATTCAAAATCCATATGTATAGAGTCCCAGTTCACCTCATTTAATGATAATAGTAAACCACATGTTGTGTACATGTCTGAAACACTTTTCTAGTTCTTGACTGTATTAACCCTAGGGGCACTATGTTTTTGTACAGCTTGCCCAACTGAGCAGCATAATATATTGATTAATACTTGGCAACAACTGCATTCTTGAATAATAAAACCATGAACAAGGTAAACGTGCACTAATAAAACACGAAGAGTGTCAATATTATTTGGGGATGTATGTTAATAAAAGATGCTCAAGAACAGGCGAGCCCCCGGCCCCACAATTAGCAAAGCGCCGCGCCTGGAGCCGGTCCCTTTGCCAGCCCTGGGTGCTGTGGGTACCCGAGAGCCTCCTTGCCTACCTGGGCATCCGTGGGGCGGCCACAACAAAACGCTCCGTATTTATGGGGCCGTGTCCGGCGCGCGGGAAAAAGTTAGGCATTTCTGCAAACGGCAAATTAAAATTAGCAATATTTCATCGTTACCCCCATTCTTCCTGAGCAGAGCCCAGCGCAGGTATTGCCGGCAAAGCCTGGGAACAGTCACTGATTTTACAATAGAATTTGCTTCTGACAGACTGCATTATTTACTTATGGTTTAATATACAGTTAGAAATAAGATTTGCTTTCATGGAAAAACACTAAAACATTTGGCAAAGGAAGAGCCAAACGTTTTCCTTAATTTGTTTTGGCAACTCTGAAAAATAGATCCCATTACGCTCACGTTTGCATTCCAGAAACATAACAGCGAACGGCAATTTTACGAAAATCAAGATATAATTAAAAATAGCACGATATAATAAGCAGTGAGCGAAGGCAGAAGAATGAGAAGAGACGTGCTGGAAAGCATTGCTTTCAGCACCGGGGTTGACTGAGGAGGGAAAAAAGCAAAGGACACCAGCTGAAACGCTATTGCCAGGGCTTTTTTATTTATTTGGGGGCTGAGGCGGGGGGGAGACGCTGGAGGAGGGAAGGACTTGGAAGTAAAAATTGTTTAGTAAACACTTAAAATAGTTTCATGCCTTTTTTTTTTTTTTTTTTTTTAAAGAAGGCACTAATTAAACACAGGTTCATATTCATATTTCGGCCGTTCGACTTTTGTATGAAAACAAATATTGAGGAATTCAACACAATTATGTTTTGATTAACTGGAGCTGGTTCCTAAAAACCGCAAGGTAGAGCAGCAAGCTTGCATCTGTGTCTTCCCTCAATGCCATCCACATGAGTCACAGCGAGGCAGGAAAGCTGTTGACAAATTAATACTTTAAGAAAATAAACTATGGTCATGTTGAACATAGAGCAACTTTATCCTGATTAATTTGTGTTGGAGGCGCTCCAGCCCCCTTTACAAAGCCGCGCAGTTTGTACAAATGTAATTTCCTAATATTTACATGAGGAAAGCCTCAGCCGTTAAGCTTTGCCTCCAGTGTGAGTTTTGTGGTTAGTAAAAAGACAATAAAAATACAGAGAGGTAATTGTAAGCACATTTGGAAAAAAAAAAAAGAAAAAAATATAGCGGGGGGGGAGAGGAAAAAAAAAAAAAAACCCTGCTTTTCTCCACTCCTCCTTGCAGAGCCCTATAAAAGTGAGCGGTGCTGCGGCGCGCTCGCAGGGACCGCTGTGCCAGCCGGCACCCGGCGAAGGTTTTGGTAATGCAACACCTAACGCTAATAACGGCCGTAATGCCGCGCCCCAACCTCCCGGGCGCCCCAACCTTCCCAGGGCCGGCGTTCCCTCCCCGCCCCGGTGTGCTCTAAAAGTGGGTATAAATTCCGATTAGCCTGCCTAATCACACGGTCTCTGTCATTTTATGTCTTTATTTAAATAGAACGTCAGGCATTGGTACAATTGTCTAATTTAATAAATACGGGGAGGAAAAAAAGCGGTTATAATGTGTTGCTTTGTTTGAAGAATATTAAAAATAACCTTTAGTTTTAATGAGATTTTTTTCCCCCCCATCAGTTTACACAATTTTCCAGATGCAAAATGAGCTTTTGGCTGTAAAATATTTTATCACATTGTCTTACACAATAAAGATTAGATGTTTTTGCTCTCTCTCAACTCCACCGCAATTATTTTTTAGTGTTTGCAAATCATAATATCATTTAAAAACCATATTTTATACCTCATCTAAAATACTTTTATAGCAGTGTGATGAAAAAAAACCCCAACACAACATCTATTTAACTACTCTTTTTAAGTGGCTGTAATATGCTTTGGTATAATTTCCCAGAAAAAGGCACAGCTAAAAAAGCTTAGCTGTTCTTGAAAACAAATCTCCCAAGAAGCATCTTTGCAAAAAAATCCCCAGAATTTAATTCCCCTGGCTGGAGAGCCCAGAGAGCCTGAATATAAAAATAGTAGCCCTGTCATTTCACATTCATTAAGTGTGAAACTCAGAAATTAATAATGTAAAAATATGCTTTTTAATTAGTCTTACATTCTGCCCAATGTACTTAAATGGGATCAGCAGCTCCCTAATGATTTTTTTCTTAATAAAGTATTAGCCTGTGATGCACTGGGGTTGACAGGTATGATAAACTGGAAAGTACTTTTGGAGGCGTATGAATGATACCAAAATAGTACTCTCCCATTTAAATGTAATTAACATCAGGGAGCAATATTACGCGAGGAGAAGCCTGCAAGATTTTTATTTCGGGGTATTTTTTTTTTTTTTCATTTCTTGTTTTATGAGTAGTTTGATGATTGCAGCAGTGATTTTATAATTTAATTACCTTTGTTGAAAGCTAAGCTTTTGCTAATAGCAGGTCAACAGGATCATAAAGCAGTCTTCAAAAATATTAAAAAGGAGGTAAATCCCCTTAGCTAACCTACACAATGAGAGCGCGGGTGCGCATGTGTGCATACAATGCATTTTATAGATGTATGTATGTACACGCCGCACGCCTGTTCCCCTGTTATTTGTTTACTGTGCTATTTCAGATCAGCATTTACTCTCTAAAGGGACTTGTTATAATTAATCACACACAAATAATGGAAAAAAAAGAAAAAAAAGGGAAAGAAGAGGGAAAAAAAGGGGGAAAAAAAAAAAAGAGGGAAAAAAATGAAAAAAGAGGAAAAAAAAGAAAAAAGAGGAGAAAAAAAAAGAAAAAAGAGAAAAATAAAAGATAAAAAGAAAAAAAAAAAAAAGAAAAGTAAGTTGTGGAGAAACCCTTCTGCCACACCATGGATTTCGCCCGAACTAGAAGGGCTGGAGCCCCAAGCCGGTTGCTACAGACCCGCAAACACCGCCCCGGCCCCCAGCACCGCACCGCGGCGGCGGCCTGCCGCAGCCCCTCTCCCTCCGCCGCCCCTTCCGCAAACACGTTGCGCTTTTACATTTCTAAAGCAGCCGATTTTAAAACAGGAGATAAAAGATCACTGTTGACCTGCACTGCTTGCGCAAGAGTATTCCCTAACTTATTTATATGCCAAATGTCACTTGTGTTTACTTAAGAATTTCTTCTCATATCTCGAAGTCACAGCGCTCCCCGAAGATGCACTTGCCATAGGGTAAACAAGCGGGGAGGAGGGCAGCGTTCCCGGCTCCCTCCTTCTGAAACCAGAGGCTCCCGCGCCGCGCATCACCCTCCCGAGCACGCGCTGACATTTCTATATGTTTCCAGGCTGATGGATGCACAGGCTGAGGTGCTGGGTGGCATAAACGGCTCGTGACGCTGACACACGGCGGCGCTCGCCAAGCGGGTCCCCATGCGCCGCACGGGTCGTGCCACCCACCCAAAGCGCATCCCCCTCTTCTCCACCATGGTTTGAAGCTGGAATAAAGGGAGCCTTGGAGCTGGCCAACCTAGCCAGGCAAAACGATGGCTGGATACTGGCCAGGCCATAGGTGATGAAGGGGATTTTCTATTCTGATACTGGTTTTCATTTGGGTTAGCTGCAAACAGCTAATCAAGCAAGCGAGCAAAAAAAGACCAGTTCTTTTTTTTTTTTTTTTTTTCCACTCTTCCATTACAAACGCATCCTTCAGGGCTGATCCTGCTTCTGAATATCCCAACCGAACTGGAAGGCCTTAGGGCAAGCGAAAACACTCATCCCATGACCAAGGTGGCCAAGGTCAAAACATCCAGGTAAAGGCATTGCCCATGAATACAGAGCCACACCATTATCCCAAAGACCTGGGGCAGCTGGGGAGAGGGGATCAGGGCCCAACGGGTGCCCAGCTGGCAGCAATGCCATGCCGGACCACAGATGCATCACTACAGGACATCCATTTTCTCCTGCTTCGGCAACTTCCAACGTCCTTTAAAAATGTGATCATGAAACGTCATTTCTTTTCTATTTATCTTGGTGGTACGAAACTGTCTAACTATTGGCTATACGTGAGCTCTTTTATAATATTTTTCCAATCACAAACACCGTCGCATTGATCCCTGGGGATTCCCGTGATGGATCTATCTATCTATCTATCTACTTACACGTTCATGAATCAAATCATCGGAGTGGAGAAAGTTTGTATAATCTATAGCTTTCATAAGATTTCACCGAACTTACACTTCACGGGGGATTTCCAGGAGTGTGACGTTATTTGCACCCCTCTTGGGCGCATGCCAAACACCTCCTCTTTTCCCACACAATTTACTGTCCTGTCAAAAATGCTCGACTCACCCCAAAAATCAAAGCTTAAAATGCACGTCCAGCTCCCAGCCTGCAAAGGGAGTTTCCAGGAGCCCAGACATTTTAATGGGCAGCTGAATCAGAAACTAATCATCTGAACTGCCCTCATGTAAACACACGCTGGAAATTTTATTACTGAGATATTTGGGGTTTTCCTGATAGAGAATAAAAGACAAATAATCGAACTTATTGGAAAATATTTACATAGGGCCACACAGTGCAAACCTTTGGAAAGCTGAACAGTATTTACTCAGAGGAATAGCCCCGGTGCAGGCAGAGGAGTGGATACTGCTCGGCTGTCCGGGGAATTGGAGGGAGTTTGTCTGAGTCAGACACGCAGGCAATGGCCCCACACTGGGGCATCATAATGCTTTAATTAATTAATGTCTGTAAACTGTTTGGTGATCTTGGGAAGAAAGGAGTTCTGGAAATGCCAGGTATTATTGAAAATTAATTACTCCAGCCTTCCTCCCAAATCTTGCTAAACATATTTCATTTTTTAATCTATCCTGCTGCTTTAATAAAGCTCATTGCAGAATTATTTTCTGCTAAATATTAAAGGAAAAAAAGAGGGAACCATTTAAGCAGCAGATTGAGCTGCAGCAGAAGAGACTGTACAAGAGCCACATTTTAGGGGGGATGAAGGTCCCCATGTGCGGGGCAGACCAGGCAGAGGACACGGTGGTGCAGATGCACTGCTCGAAGGGCTCAGCCTGCCTTTCCCCACCATACCCCCCAATGGCCAAGCCAAGACCAGCCAAGACCATCCACAGCGATGGATGGACCGCTGGAGGACCACACTACCACAGGGAGACAAAGCCATGAGAGATGCAGGACCTGTTTGGGGGATCCAAGGACAATACGGTCTGTTCCAGCCACCGCCATGCGTGCATGTCAGCAAACCAATCACTCTAAATGTTATTCATCATTTAATCAAAGGGAGACAGAACATGTGTATTATTTATACCAGCCTGAAACCATTTTGTGTTACTTACTGACGAGTCACCTTCCACATCATCAGGAAGCAAAAGGGAGGTCTTGGAAGAGACTCCATGTACCGGTCCCACCAGGCACGCTCTGGTTAGCTCTGAATGTGTTGTCAAAGCAATAAACAGTAATAAATAAAATAGACAGAATTACAGTATTTTTTCAAGGTTGCAGCTTTATACATGTGCTTTTTAATTTATGTGATGCACAAATTAATAATTTTGTTGTTGCTTATTTATAAGAGCAGACCCCACGGGACAAGTCAATCCTTCCACTTCTGTGAGCAGGCAAATCCCAAGTCTAACATGTGTCTCCTAGGAGGTTGGGAGGGAAGATGGAAGGAAAATGTCCCAATAAACTTTCATAACTCTAAAAAGACCCTATTCTGCATCCTGCAGAGAGCTGTAGACATTGCAGTCACCTGTCTTCTCCTGGACTATTCCACCCCACTTCTCTTGTTGAGGCCATTTGGGTTTGCTGAGATAAGGAATCAGCTGTGTTAGTAGGGCCTCCACGGTTACTCCAACCAGGGCACCCACCAGCTCTGACCTCTCCTCCTCCTCCTCTTCTTGCTCTTCCTCCTCCTCCTCCTCCTTCTCCTGCTCCTCCCCTCTGCAGAAGTGAGATGTCGCCTCAAAATACATCCTCAGCATGGTTGAATGGACATGGGATCTTCCCTTGCACTTCTGCAACTTCTTTCCACAAGTTCTGAAAGAGATGAAGTCCTCCCTTACCGTCCCAAGTCAAATCCACAGGTTGGGTCTCACCTATTGCCAATTTTCAATAGAAAAACGTGCATTTCACCGAATCTTCCTCTGGATACTTCTGAAAGCGAACAGCAGATGGGGCTACAGAAATCATCACATTTAAAAAAAAAAATAGGAAAAACAGCCTTTTACATTCTGAAAAGCAATTTATTCTACACCATTTCAAAAAATAAATAGGATTCTCCTTTTCTGTTTTAAGACATCAATGAATCTGTCGCATAATGGGCTTTTGTAAACCGATTATCCTTGATAATCTCATTAGCTGAAATTATTTTACTTTTCTAACATGGTAGATTTTTAAATACCTTTTATTTCATATCCCTCTGGGCACGTTGCAGTGAAATTTACTATTAAGCAAAATAATTATCTATCTCAAACCTTAATGCTAAAAAGTAAAAAAATAAAATAATTACAATCTAAGGGCAGATATTAGGATGAAGAAAGTACAAGAAAGCCCACAACTGAGAAGAAAAAGAGAAAATTCCATGAGCAGGCAAATCTCTTCTCCCTATTGACAACTAAACCATACTTGTTTTTCTGTGAATATTAAGAAGTAAATACTGGTTGATGCAAACGATAGGGCTTGCGCTCGAGGTGGGGTTTGCAACCTCCCGCGGCGGAGCATCAGCAGCGCGGTGGCTTCATGCTTGGGAAGGACACCGCTCCTTCAGCTCCCGCCGGCCGGGAGCTGCATCGCCTGCTTCCGATACAGACCTGAGCAATTAAGAAATGTGAGTTGTTTCAAAATAAGCTCAAATCTGTGTTTTTACGTGTGGAAGTTTGCAGCTGTAATGGGATTACGGTGTCAGCAGAGGGAGGGAAGTTTGCAGCTGTACTGGTTCGGGGAGTAGGAAGCAGCTGTTAAAATAGAGGACTAATGGTGATTAATTCTTATTATGTGTTTGAAGATCGCACAATGAGTTCAGGACCCAAACCCTCCCGCAGGGAATAAACTGAAGGAGGAGGATTTAAAAAGAGGGAAAATAGAAGGGGAATTTTAATGTACATTTGGCCTAAATGGCCTGGTCCTAAATCACTTTATAAATATTTAAGTATAATTTAAATCAATGTTATTAAGACAAAAAATATCTCACTCAGGAAACCTGTAATTCATGCATATTTATGCAGATTGGGAGATCACCTGTGCTCTCTCAAAAATGCACACGTCGGGACAAGGCAGGGAACCATCCCTTCAGCTTGGGGTGCAGGGGGTGGGCGCTGGCACACACCGACGGTGCCAGCCAGCCTCTGGAGACCCCCGTGCCTTCCCATTTCCCACGCAGCCGCTTCCCCGGCAGCACCGCTCCCACGCCACAATGGGAAGAGACCTCATCCCACTTCTGCATCCGCCATCGCGGCGAGGGATGCTGGTAGCAACGACGACAAGGTGCAAGCAGCAGGAAGAGCCCAACCTGGGCTCAACTCAATTTGCAGCCTCCGGGGAACCTGCAGCTGATTCCCAGATTCAGGGCAATTCACATAAGACCCAGGTTATTTGCTGTAATATTGTGGCCGGGTCCTATAGCCAGTTTGCAGAGATAGGCGATGTGCTGGGTGTTCTGGGGCTTCCCCAGAGCACAGCAGGTAGAAGATATGAGATTTCTATTTATATACTACAGCTTGGCCAGGAAAGTGACAATTTAATGGCAAAGTTAAGGGGAAAGCGAAGCAACCTGGAAAGGCTGGCGGGGGTAGACAGTGTAGGCAGGGTCCCCCGAGCCCCCGGGACATGGTGACCTTAGCACGGGCTGCGGCGGGGTCCCCGGTAGCACACAACACCTCTATCCTGCAAAGCTGCTCCCAACTCATCCATTTTGTGGCTTGACAACTTAACATGGCTCTCACAGCCCCCCTGCAGACAAAAAAAAAAAAAAAAAAGAAAAAAATAAAGGAAGTGAAATGCAACAATAGCGTAAACTCCAAGATCTGGAGTTTGCTTTTCAGCCAAGACTTTAATGAGGATTAATCAAATACTGTCCAATCAGAGAGATTTCACTGAAATACTAGAGGGGAGAAACGGGTGAGAAAATTAACAAAAGGCTAAACTTTTTTATGTGAACTTTCTCTTTTTGAGCTTAAACTTTGAAATCATCCTAATTTTTTCAAAGCTCAAAGAGATAACAAAAAGACTTATTTTGGGACCAAATAGAACTTCCTTTACCAAAATAACTCTGCCTATGATTTTCCTGTTTCCATATTTTTAAGGCATTTTGTTTTGCAAATATGGAAGAATTAACAACAACAACCCATGACTGTGCACCAAGCATACCAAGAAATCCTGTCTTTCGCATGGCCGGAGCTGATACCCATTCCCAGCAGAGCTGGTTAGTAAATTAAAACATTCCTTCTAGCAGCAACTGATAACTTGGAGCTGATGATGTAGGTCAAAGACATCTGCAGTAAATTATACCCCACACCACAGGAGGAAGGGGCACACTTGGGACATGAAGATCGTGTGGATTCCATATTGGAAACCAAAATACACATTTTTGCTCATAGCTGCTGCATAACCAGATACCTCAGTTCAGTTATTTTGCACCCAAGTATCAATGGGTCAGTGATAAAGGCTAGGTTGGATTTATCGACTGACAGCCACCTGGAGGGGAATGGGGTAGGAACGTGGTTTCAGCGCCGGGTGCTCAACCATGGGGCCCTACATAGAGCTCAGATGACCAGAAAAAAAACGTGCTGACCTGTGAATACCTGTAATTTGGTTTGCTGGCTTTGTGGGAGGCTTGGGTTTCGGCAGTGTGTCCATGTTATAATTAATAAGCAATTTCTGTTTGAATGGCATGTTTTGTCTTCATTTGAGCACGTTCTCCGCAAAGACAAAGATCAAGACAAACCTACTCAGAACACAACGAGGATAAAAGAGAATCATAAAAAGAGACAGACAGAGGAAAAGAAAGAACAAGGAAAAAGAGAAAGAACCAAAGGAGAACAAAATGGCAAAGAAAAGAAAAAAGATGATAGAGCACCAGAAAATATGCAAGAGAGGCACAAAGGAAAAAGGGGGGAAAACAGCGACTGAGAACAAAGGGCAGGGAACAGAGCAAGGCAAGAGCAGAAACACACAGGAAAAAGGGAAAAACAGCCCAAAGAACAAGAAAAAATAAACACAATGAAGAAAACAAAATCCTTTGATTTGCATTAAAAAATAAGTCATGGGAACACAGACTCAGCAACAGAAAGGTTGTCAAGTTGAATGTCAAGATTTCTGGTGTCCTCTAAATTCAGTCGGACTGTTGGTACTTACGAAGCCTATGGGTTGGGTGATGCTGCTGTACCGGCTGTGGAAGGACAGGATTGGTGAGTTGAAGGATTATTGCCTAGTGTTGAAGAAATGACAGAAACCAGTGCTGAGGGAGGGCTGTCCTGGTTACCGAACAGATTTAAAGGGAGGTGCTTGCAGGCAAGGGAAGCTCAAAAAGCAGCAAAAACCCCTTCATAAAGGTAGGAGATCCATCTCCATGATGAACCAAGCTGGCAATGGCACATCTCATCCCTTCTACAGCTTCTTTGCAAGAAAAGCATGGCAGAAACCCTGATGCACAAGTGTACCTACAATTTGAAAGTATTTCAGTAGCTCCTTCTGTCCAAAAAATGACATTAAAAAAACCCTATCAACCCAACTGTAGCAGTTAACAGATACCCAGTCGTGGTAGACATGCCAAGAGTTGTAGATTCTGAGCTGACCAAGACAGTCGGAATGAGATTTAGAAGTAACACCTAAAGAAACCATACAGGTCTCAGTTCTGCTGTGAAAACTGAGCAAATAAATTGTTCAAAAATTGCAACAATGGACAAAAAATCAATCTAGGATGTTCAGAGCTTCATGGAGAAAATGAACACTCAGGAGTTTTGTGCACATTGCAAAAAAGCATAAAGGCCTGAGGGCTGCTGACATCTCCCTGGTGCCAGATACAGCAGGAGGACACCAGAAAAATGGAACCAAGCCAGGGCAGGAAAATATTAAAATAAGGGATTGGGGTTTTTTATTTCCTGCTTAGTTTCTTGCCACGTTTCTTGTCTGGTCCTTCAGCTCTACAGCACCTCCTCATCTTCTCAGTGACCCAACACATTTCAAGGAGGAGTTCATGGCTTGGGGTGGAAGTGTCGCTTTCCAGACCTGAGACAAAGAACTCCAATTTTGTAAAACACCCTTTGAAGAAACTCAGAAGGTGTAAGGTCCAGTTTAGTCTCGTAAGACTAGACCTCCTAAGTACCTCTGCATTTGGCCCTACACATGTTTTAAAGCAGTAGGTAAATTAATCTGTAACAATAAAATATTGATCTCCTTCAGGTTTCCTATAGACCAAGGGAAGTTCTGGCAATTGCATCTGTCATGCAAATGAAGAACAGTAAAACAAAAGCCTCTTGAGCTGCAATGGCTTTCCAAAACCTAACTTTTGAAGTATTTGTGTTATTTTTCTTATTGAAACACTACCCTTATTCCTTATACAGGATCAGCTATCATGAAGGACTCAACTAGCACTGATTTTTATGCATTTGACCTTGGTGTACCATGTTTTCCTCTATTTTAATCCATGAACATTTGTATCACATTTAATGTCACTAGTACCTAGAGCCATACTACTCGACATTCTTCGTTCAGCGTTCAGTTGGCTGGCAGTGCAGGAAAACTGGTGTGCAGTGGGTTAAGCGCGCTTCCCATGCTGCTCGTTGGTTATATTTTATTTACCAGTATTTCTATAATGTGCTTTTTTTTTTTTTTCCTTTTGAGATTTCCTCATTTCTTTCAGAACACTTTCACCTTATTTCCGGGCTGGTTCTCCCCAAGGGGCAAAGTGGAGGTTCAGAAACTTCATATGAACTTCCTGAAAAAGAAACAGATCACCTATTAAAAAACCCAAGTGGAATGCGCTGTGAATATAGTTTAATATGTCCCAAAGAAAGAGCTGGCTCTAATCACAACATAAGATTTAAAATTCATTGTTGTACTCAGTTTATTGATTTAATAATGTATTTATTATTTATGATTTCTATGGCAGATGGAATTCTATTTCCATTATTTGATTCAGGTTAATCAGAGGATAATGTGCTGCTTATACTTTCACCTAAAGACTCTTCTGGTGCTCAAGAAGCAGACTGTTTTCCAGAACTGTAAATCAAATCCCTTTCTGTCATGCAATTATGGCTATTTCCCCACGAAATTATAATCTGTTTAAAACCTAAGGCTAATATTTGAACTAAAATAATTGCACACACATGAATTATATCTAAGGTAGAAAGATTTCCGGAGGGGCTCAGGCCTTTCAGATGGTTTCACTGCTTTTGAAGTGCCTGCAACTGGACTTTGGGATGTTCCACTGCTCCTTTCCCCCAGCTACCCGAACCTTCACGGGTAACACTGCAGTTGGCCATGGGTTGGGCTCCTTCTGATTTTACGTTCCCATGACTCAAGACCAAGACCTGGGGAAGAACAGGCATCTGCCAAAGATGTTGTAGACAGCACCTACAAAGTGTGTAGACACCCCTGCAGAAACAAACACACCTTCTCACCGTGTTCTGAAGAACATTTTGATTTGTTTACCTTCAGAACAGCTTTGACATGATTTAACTTATGTATCATGAACATCACAAATATTTATTATTCCTGTACCCCAACATCAAACTTACGATGTTGACTCATTAGTTTCCTTGGAGAACAGCAGCAGGCTATTAAAATCAATTCAAAATACACAAGGCAAAGGAAAGAGAAATCAGAGCAATAAGCTTTTCATGCCAACTGACTTCATCCCACCCTAGTATGATTTCCAGTCTTGCTGATATTTGATACGGGGCCTTGCAAGATACGGTTTGAAGTTGATTTTTTAGCTTTTTTTTTTTTTTAAAAAAAAAGGGTACTCCACCCACTGAGTCCCTGCTGCCAAAGTGGAAGGTCGGGGTGCCTGAAGGCACAGCCGTACCCAAGCCCCCGAGTTGTCAGCCTGCAGCCCTGTAGGCTGGAGAGAGGCTGTTGGATGTGCAAAACACCTCTCCCAGCCTCCACAAGTAGGGCTGCACCTCTCTGCCTCCTGGTCCTGATTAACGCACCGAGTAAAACAAAGCAGCTTTGACACCCTGCTCTGGTTAGAGGAGCTCTTCGCTTGCTTAAACATCTATGAAAGTAAAAGAAAAAAAGATACATCTTCAATTCAGTCTCCCAGGCACATAAGTGGTCCTATGAGTGAAGGTATAATGTGCACGGAGCTGGTAGCATCTTTCTCATGACCACATTCTCATCTGCTCATGCAGCTCACCCCTAGAGCTTGCTGGCAGTGTGGCTGGCTGTGATATGGGAGTCTCACTCATTGAAAACTAGACTTTAGCAAAATAGAAAAATAAATTAAAAAAAAAAACCAACAACCCCAGCAGGCTTGAATGCTGATAAGGAAGCTGGAGTAAAAGAAAAAAAAATCAATGTGCCACAATCTGGGAATATTTCCACAGACAGTCACAAGACCAGAGCAGGCTCTTGGACAAGTAAATTGTCTCATCAGGATGTTTTAAGTCAATTTTCACTCCCTGTTTTCTAGGCTTTCCAGAGGTAGGATTGAGGATGCTCCTCCAAAACCCCTTTGGACACTGACCCCTTTAGGGTACGTAAAGATGACAGCTCTACCCTTGCCACAGTCCTGCAACCAGAACTTCTCCATCTCTTGTCAAGGCAGAAGATGACACTGCTCCTACAGCCCTGCCTTCCTGCAGCAACATACAACAGGCAATGAAACCAGGGAATAACCCCACACCCCTGACAGTCAGGGAAAAAAAATACCTAAATGTAGAAAATTTGTGCTTTTTTTTTTTGCTTTTGCTTTATTTTTCCCTGAAAGAAGTGAACACCATGGGGGCATCTGCCCTTCTGCCTATGTGAACTTAGGAAGAGCACGGGGAATGGACTGGGATGCAGAGGTGCAATTTAAATGCTATCACATCTGAGTTAAGTCCCCTCTCAAAAATCTGGCCCTCCACGACATTGAGCTCAGACACAGTCCCAAACCACAGCTGTAAAAGCATCGCTCATTTTAAAAGTCCAGTTGTGCTGCAGGACAAACATACGGCTCTTACCAGCCCATCCTCTCTTTCCTGCTCTACACTGCCTGAATTTTATAGTTTGAAAATGAGGGGCATCTTACCCAATTAGGTACTCCATAGCCTAATCAGCTTCTTTCTCCACCACGAAAATATTATGCATTTCGACCCAGCTGTTCCCTTGTGTTATTGTGTTGTCAGTCATATTCTGCTGGAGAGAAAAGCAATGGTGAGCCGAGGACATTCCTGCACATCTGTTAGCTGAAAGACAGGAATAATAAAGGATTTTAGAGCAATTTCCAGAAACAATAAGAATTAGTTGCTCATCTGATACTAACAATGTGCACCTTTTCCTCTTCTTTAGCATGTCTGTCAAATAATGTAATTATTAAGGACCAACAATGTGGCTTTTTATGTGAACCAGTGCTGACTACACTGGAGTATTACATTTTTAATTATTATGATGTTAAATGGCTTTAATTGCTGACACTCTCCTGATTCACAGAGCATTTTTATAACATTTATTAAAAAAAGGCCAAAGTTTATTTTACAATCTGCAATAAAGCAGAACACAAAACCCAGCAATTGGCTCAATGATCCCAACACATTAGTTTTATACACAGACTGCATATTATTCTTGCTCTATAAGTGATGTGAAAAGCAAAATTGAAGTCCTGTACAAAATTTGATCATCTTACTTAATAACAACAGATGCTCAGAGTGGTGGCATTTTGAAAAGAGCTCTGTATGCTACTGGTTATTAAATGGCAGGACATTTGGCATCCTCTAGCACCATACCATTTGAAAACCATAGAGTCACATAAATAGCCGATGAGAGCTAGAAAAAAAAAAATTTAGCTCCTGTCTGCATAGCAAAACTCACTTCATTTAAAATATTTAAAATGCTTAGGCTGCCTTTCAAAAGAAAAGTCCGGAAAACTTATTGGAAGGGGAGCTTCCCTTTTATCTGGGAAACACAGGAAAGCAAATATGTTGGGGGGAAGAGAAGAAATGGTTCAACAGCATGACTGATCAGCCTTAACTGAGAATGCTAATGGCTTCTGCTGCTTTGTGTCAAAAGCTCAGCACAATTTGGAAAAGGCTCTGGCACAAAATTTCCTTCTTGATTTTAAAATGAAAATATTGGCAATATGTAGCCAAATTAACATAAATGCAGGACGTGTCAGCAACACATGGGTATCGTTTTAATGGTGCAATTCCTATTCAATAAAGAAGAATCAATAAAGACAGTGGCTTACTTTCTTCCCAGTATGAATTACAGCCGCAGAACATCTACTGCCTACATAGTTATACCATTGCTATTTGGTTAGATTCATATATACTATAAAAAGTTCTAATCAAGTTGATGGGCACATACAGTGTAGCTTTCTCATTTTTATTTGAGCTTAACAGCTACTACATTGTACATTTATCAAGGCAGAAAGCCTCAGGATCTATTTGCCCAAGATGTTTTACCCAGAACAACTCATTCCACACACCGTTCCAAGAAAGACCAGCAGAGCTGCAAGTAAACACCTACATCGGGCATTGTTACCATTTAAAAAAAAAAAAAAAATTAAATAACTTTAAAAAAACCCCAAATACACAACGAGTTTGTCTGAGAACCGAAGAAAGGATTCGCTGGGCTATAAGGGGTGTGCATGGGCACATGCCTTTTATGTCTACTTAATAAAATCTTGAAGATTGGGTTATAATGGCAGTGCTTATACATCCTTAACTATGGCATTGCAAATGGTGCTACTGTCATTAAGAGTGCATTGTTGTTTGCTTTATGCTAATCTTCCTTCAGCGTGACAGACTGTCACCTGCACGGGGGGTAACTTTCAGCACTATATTAGCCCATATGGCACAAGCTAAATTGTATCTAAGCTATGGGCTAATTATGGATGAGTTAATAAAACCAAGCGATGTCAGTCTGGCCACTTCTTCTGGTCCTCTGCCGACCCCCCAAGTGAGTTATTGCCTGCACTGTTCTCTTAAACTATTTTCATTTTTGTTCTTGACAATTGCTGCCAAGCTTTAAGACTCTTTAATCCTTTTCCTTTCTCAATCCCATGCAAGATCGGATCAAAACAATCTCTCTGCACTTTTTCCACGTGATAACTTTCCCCTGTTAATCAAGGGGTGGAGCAACTTACCAAATACCATACGCTACGCGTTAAGTTTCCTGAAAACTTGTTTGCACAGCTATGATATAACAAACAGATTTTCATCTTTTCAGGGAGTAACAAATATGGATCATCCTTCTCAAGTTTGGGATCAAAGAGATGAGCATTTATTCCATGAAATGCACATCAATTTAACAGAAAACTGTAGGAATGAATGAAGATAGTAAAGAGACTTTTCACATGTTTTAAGGTCAAGCACAGGCTTAAGTGCTTTTTTGGACAAAGGCCCAGCTTCTGTCCCTTCTTCAAAAAGAGGGGAGGAAGAAGAGGGTACCTCACAAGTGTTAATGTTCCCACATCACTCCCTCTGCTCTGCTTTGTCCCCACTTGTGCCTTTTGGTGGTCAGCCCCTGGCAGCTGTGAGCGTGCTTGCTCTTCAGCATTGCTTTTCCAAATGCATGCCGCTATGCAGTAATCACCAGCAAAGCATGATGCTGTGGTACCGAAGTCCAAACTTTGGACCAACTAGAAATAGAGGGAAACTGTAGAAAAAATCTTGGCGGTGCTTGAGAAAGGAAAACGAAAAGGGTAATGGAAAGTGAACTGGACTTCAGTAACAGGAAAAGAATAAGGGAGAAAAAAGCAAGTGAAAACACTCATCACTTCTTTGTCTCCACTCGTGCAATGCTCTTTCCCTGATCTACAGCCTGAAAGGGCATCTCAGGAGGAAGCAGAGACCAAGCCCACTTGCAAAAGGGAGAATTACTCCAAGACTATGCAAGTTTTAATTAAACAGAACTCAAATAAGGGATTTCAGAAAAAAAACATCATGTTAAGGGATATATTCCTTAAACCTGGCAATAAAGTGCTTCCCCATATGTAACAGCTTACAAACACCTAGAAGCAGAAGGCAAAATTCGGGATATTGGACATCTCCAGGTACCACTCAGCTCATTGCATTGGCCACCTTCAACCCAAGAGTCCAAAGCTTAGGACAGACTCAATTGCTCAGCCAATTCCAAGGCAGCCTCCACTAATCTACGGGTCTTCCAGGATTTTGTTTTCTGCCTCCAGTCCATCTGAGTTAACAATGGAGCATGACAATGAAAAGGATCAAGCATAAAAATTCTGGAGAGGAGGACAGAAACTGAGAAGTGTGAATTCAGATGTGGTAGCAGATACTCAGCACTTTCAGGTTTTGGCCCAAGCTCTCCCCAGAGGGATCTTAATATCTCCGTATGAGTCTGAATTATCTCAGTACACTAAAGATATTTAATAAAAACCTGCATTAAAAAAACCAAAAAGTGGGCTCAACTTCTGGGAGTCAGCAACATCCTTCCAGTCCAAGCATTCTCATTTTTAGGTAATGCTCTGCAGCTCCAAAAGGAAATACCACAAGGTTGCTGTGTTTCGAAGCTATTACTCCCACATTACAACTTCATACCACTTTCAGTACAACTATGCAAGAAATAAGTAGATTTCTTGTTCTTTATTTCCTGTAAGGAACAATGCCATGTTTCACACAATGCCTTGTTAAATAAAAAGTCGTTGGGCAAACTGCTTCTAAACCCATCATATGTAATGAAATGTTTCATCTGGAACTAGAACTGTTTTTCCAATTCCAAGTTTTGCTCTCTCCTTGGCTTTTTCCTCTTTCCCTTCTTAGTTTCTTCCCTCAGTTTATAGACAGTCTGCTAATCTACTCAGACCCATGCTACTGAAAACTCTCTTCTCACACAGTGAGTCACTCCTGGAAATGTATTATTGCCTTAAAAGTCAAGTTCAGACCTAATCACCACTTAGATAGTACAAGGAGAAAAAGGCAATATCATTGTTATTCAAGTTACTTAGTCTTTTACTCAAGAAAAATTCTTCCCTGGACTATTCCTTCACATGAGTGAACCCATTGGTTTGAAACTGAGATTAAGTTTTCCCCCTAACAGATTAACTTAATTATATTAAATTCAAATTCAATTCAAACAAATTCAACAATTCTGGGAAATCTTACGGTTCACGTTACACAAATCACCTTAAATGATTACAACAGCCCTTTCTGGCCTGATGGATCTTGATGAGTCTATGATTCTGTGAAATTACTTAATAGATTAATTAATTCAGAATGGTAAAGCCTAATTCAACCTTCAAAACTGAACTGGTGTCTCTTACCTTGTTTTCTCTATAACACCAAGGAATATGTAACACTGATGCAGGAATTACTGGCTTGTGCTTCTCTTTCAGATACTGGGACCTGCAAAGAGAGCTTCTAGAGCAGGTTGTTCAGGTCTTTAATATTGCAACATGTATTCTGTCTCTTCTTGGGCGGTTGAGGTCACTTGTTAGCAGAGTATCCCCCAAGCAGCTCTTTCCAGCAATTCGGGGACTTAAGCAAGCTAGGAAAGGCAACCAGCAGCATCTTCAGTCACTGGAAACCTCTATTTCTGGTATGCAAACCAAAACTTTACACTGTAGGAGGATGCACAGGAGCAAATACTCTACAGAAGAGGGTTGTGGGTTTGTGGCTGAATCAATTACATTCCCACACCAGCTTTTATTGTAGCAAACTCTTCGAGAATGACCAGACAGGCTGTGTGACCTATCAGGTTTTCTAATGCAAAAATAATGCAGTACAACTTCCCATTCAGTCTTTGTTCTTCTGAATTACACCTCAGGTTGCTTTCGCCTTGGTAGTCATTCCTCTTCTGTATCACCTTATGTTTGAAGAGATCTAAAGATTAGACCACTTAACAGCACACTGTGTTCACCATACAAATTATTGATTGCCTGGTTTTAGACCGTTTCTCTCACAGTCTCCTGTAGTGAATTGAGAACGGAATACAGCTGATAATATGTGCCCTTTCCTCGAGTTCAACCACCAAAACACTTGGGTTACAATCTCACAGGATGTTTCTATCATTATCTCGCTCCCCCTAACCAGTAACGCTCAGGTTTTAAGAAGCAGAACAGCACTCGCTGACAGCCTGAGACGCTAATTATTTTTTTTTTTCTGTTATAGCTGCATATATGAATACTGTAGTAGAACTTGGATTATACATTTTCTATATTTGTCTCCATATTTCTTTCATCAGAAAATAAAGTCTAAGCCTAGCTGAAAAGTTAGGATGCGGCCATGAACTTTCCCAACCTTGCCGTTGTTCAGATTTCTATTTCCAGAAGACTCTCCAATACACTAAAATCAAGCTTACACAGCAGAGGAAAAAGCCCGTTATAACGTGGCCTGAAAAAATGAAAATTTGATTCTTGTTTGCACGAAGGATCGCCCATAGAGCCTTTGGAGTACAAAACCTGTTACAGTGGAAGCAAACTGTGTTTGGGAAGAACTTGTGTTATCCTAAAAAAAAAAGCTAACGAGGTTACTGTTTCCAAATTGAAAAGGCAGAAACTTTCCGGCACATGACCACAGGAGTCCAGGGACCCTGAACCACCAGCAGCTCCCTCCTATGCTTCTCCTCGCCCTTGAGCAGCCCCACTGGCCCCACTGGTGCATCTGCCCAGCCTTCCCCTCCATCCTCTTTAGGGCTGGTTAGCCTTACAGGACTGGTTTTAACAACAGCACGGCACTGTGCAGCACAGCATCTCCTACAAAGGAAAGAAGCCTCATTGTGAACAGCCCATATGCATCTCCTCCTTTCATGCTTCTTTCTTCCTAGGAGTTTGCTCTGAAGAAGGTCAGACCTGATGTTTCATCAGGGCAAAGCTTTTTCCCATTAGCCCCACAGCTACAGGGGAGGGGAAAGCAGCAGATTTTCGTCCTTTCAGAGGAACTTACTGATTGCACCAATGAGTTTAGCTCAACATGCTCGCCTCTTTGGTCACTGGGTCATAAGGCCACCCATCCCATCTTCTCATAGCTGCTTCTCACGACCAGTGCTAGCTGGAAAATGCCAGCAGAATATTTGATTTGTTGGTCCCATCCTTCTCTGTTCAAGGCTGTAGCACTGAGCTAAAAGACCTTTTTCATCCAGCTCTTTTCATCCACCACTTTGCCTGCATCTCCCACAAGCTCAAGCGAAACAGATACTCACCTAAGATCATCACTGCCTCTGACATATGTTTAAAACATTTAACATAAAATGTGCTCAAGGCTTTTCCTTCAGGAAGGTACTATACCCTTCCTGATAGAGGCTGCAAGCCTTTGGGCCACCAGACAGGCACCACAGAATCACAGAATGGCAAGGGTTGGAAGGGACCTCGGGAGATCACCCAGTCCAACCCCCCTGCTAAAGCAGGTTCTTCTAGAGAACGTTGCACAGGACTTCATCCAGGCGGGGGTTGAATATCTCCAGAGAAGGAGACTCCACAGCCCCCCTGGGCAGCCTGGGCCAGTGCTCCGTCACCCTCAGAGTAAAGAAGTTTTTCCTCATATACAGCTGAAACCTCCTATGTTTCAGTTTGTACCCATTGCCAGGGGCAGGAGCAATGGGGACGAGAGGCTGGGCTGTACCTGTGGCTTAGCCTGGCTCTTTGCACACCTTTGCAGTGGTTTGGAGCTGAATAAAAGCACTCACTGGCTCTGTGGACGTGTGCCGCAGGTGCCACATCTCCAAGCCCTACGGAGCACAAAAGGGCTGGCTGATCGTGCTTTACTTTGTCTCAAATCATCACCGGGGCAGGGGGGAGCATGGAGCAGGAGGTGCACACCTGCTAGCTCGCCCTTCGTCGATATAAAGATGCCTTTGGTAAGGAAAGTGATACAGAGAGCAGGCTAACCACGGATAAAGAGGAGCCAGGGAGGAGACGGCAGAAGCTTAATCTGGATTGTGTACAATAGACAGTTTCCCAGCAGTATGAAGAATCTATGTATTTACATAAGAGAAAGGTCCTCTTTCGTAGTGCAAAATTCAATCATTTGGTATTCGGCAGCTGGATACTGTAAAAATCATTCTTCGTGTATCTCATATTAACTCACAGTAAGCTGATACACCTGAGCTTTTTACGACACTCGGGGCTGAGTATATATAGATTGCTGAACTTGGAAAGGTCACTCATGCTGTACACAAGAACCTGACCACAGTAATCTGTAAAGAGCAGATATTGTTCTCCTTGTTTGTAAAGACTTTAGGAATGTAAACAGCAGCACTCAGGCTCTTTCTTGGGGATGTATCAAATTCATGGGCGTTGTGTGTGAAGTTTACAAATGTAAGACTTTGCAGTTGGTTTTGGCAAGTCTAGTCATAATCTTCAGCGAAATCAAAACACAGCAAAGATCACACTCCACATTTCTAAGACCTAATTTAATTAAAAGCTTTCATTGGGAAGGCATAGTTTCAAGCTCTCCCCCCTTCTTCCTTTGCATACAGACATAAACATTTACCAGAACCAAACTCAGCATTGATTTTCCTTTATCCCTTGCACTAGTCTGAAGTCCCAAGAGATGAACAGATGAGGTTAAGGTTAAGAAAGTTATGTGCAACAGCTCTTAACCTGATGGCTAGGAAGATAAACAATGTGCTAGCATCACTTGGGTGAACTCATCTATCGAATTACCTACCCCTGTTGGATTTGGTATGGAGCGTTCCCACTTTTAAATGAATATTTCACTAGTGCAACTTCAAAAAGTTTCTTTGCAAGATTTAAGTCAAACATCCATTATGAAAAAAAAAAAAATGCAGTTCCTTGAAATTTTGACCACCTGTCCGGACCTGGCGTGAGTTATTGTCTGGTCAGATGTGGCTCAGACACAGTTGCAAGGGCATTGAAAATACGGTTAGAGACAGAACAAAAGAAAAGTAGAAAAAAAATGCACTTAATGCTGTATTGCATCTTCTCCGTATTCCCTCTAACGTAAAACTTCAGATGCCAGCACTGACGATCTGTTTTGCAAGCTCACTGAAGTCAGAGACTTAGCAGAGAGTTTTTCCACAGGTCAGACCTTCAGCTGGTAGAAACTGCCTTAGCATCAGGGACACCAATGAAGCCACCACAATTTATTTTAGGGGGGAAGTAATGTATTTGGGTGGTCTCGTGTTAATCACTGACAAGTTCCACATAGTACTGATGGTTGCTCCCAGCACAGATTTGGACAAACCCCAGTCTAACAGCAGCATCTTGGTGATGTTCAAAATTAAACAAATATGTCTTTTAAGGACAGCTCCTGGAAGTCAATGCAGTATTTATTGTGGCTCTGTACAATGAATTGGGCTGGTTTCAGTGACATAATTTCCATCTTGAAACCACTTATGATGGAAAGACAGTAAGTAAACTATTTCTTCAATATAAACCTAAGAAGTATTTGAATATAAAATACTAAGCAAGTTCACGGCCTCTCTCAGACATTTGCTTTCCATTTTCTGGGTGGTTTGTTTTTGTTTTGTTTGGTTTTTTTTTTTAAAAAGTAATGCTTTGCTTAGTAATTTCTCTATTTTATTTAATTATTTGCACAAAATCCAGATCACTTCCTCCCTTAGGTAAAGGTTTTTATTTATTAAGGACAAAAGTACATGGAGTATTCTTTTCCATTTGGCAATTTGGTCCAATTTCCATAAACTGAGAACACTCACTCAAGGTTTTACTTGTGTAAAACCAAATTAAAGGATAAATTCAGTGCACATTCCCTGTAACCACTTTGCTCCATGGAAGACTCTGGAAAGCTGCGGAAGCCAAAGGTAGCTTTTACTGATTTTGTCCTTGGGAAATTGTGTATCCTGAGACAAAAATATACTGAGAGAGGATAAATTTTGTATCATTAATGGTGCAAGGTTGTTAGTCATCTTGCAAGGGCAACCAGGCAAACCTGGGTTGCTTTTTTATTTTATTTTTCTATGCAGATATTTGCCTGGACAGAAAACTAGTTGTTAATAAAAATGAAATTCAGGTACTGAATTTTAACCTCCTCAGAAGTTAGCAGTGAGACTACTCGTCACTTCAGTCCTACTTCAATTTACTTCCTAAATCAAGATAAAATATTTGCAACGTGAAGCGGCTGCAGGCATCAGGGTCCATGTAACTACTGCTGCTGGAGGAGCCAAACTCTGTGCTCTGAGGCACAAGCTGAGTTTTTTTCTTTTTTTTTCCCCTGTGGCTCCATTTTGCCCACCGTGTGCGGCCATCACTTCCAGGAGTAGGTGCTCGCTTTGTTGTGCTCCTGCTGGAGGAATATCCCTTATCAGATGAAACAGCTACTCAGATCTCTCTCAAAGCTCTAATTCCCAAAGCAAGAAATTGGGGGTAGCGATCCAACAATACTGGATATTTGCTGATGAGCGCTATCGCCAGCCAAGGAGCATCAGCATTGCTTTGACTTAGTTGCATAAACACATTTTTATGTAAGCGGAAGGTAATGGCTCATTTATCTAATTTTATCTTCAAGCAATAAATTGAGGAATAGTTACTTTAGACTGTGCTGCTCATCACAGATTTATAGACGTGAGAGATAAACGTCAAAATTAACAGAGGAAATTTTATTTTCTCAGTCATTGCTTGTAGAATTCTTAAGTCTATTAGTATCATAATTAGTAGGATGGAAGCAGAGAAAATAAGGTCTGCCAATAGAAAAGGAAAAGAATTCAAGGGAACGTCTGATAATCAGACATCCCATCCCGTGAGCTGAACAAAAAGCAGAGCAAAGTCCTAATCTCCTGCCCCACAAATGCGACGCAAAAAGAAACTCAAATGGGGAAGAGAAGGTTTAGAAAAGATCTAGTTAGGGGGAAGGAAAATCAACTAAACCCTGCTTGCTTTCAATAGCCAATAGCGCACACATGCTTAAAACAAAATGGCAACGAAAGAGAGTGAAGGATGTCGTGCAACAAACCCGCATTCTCAATCTGACACAGCTCCTGTGAGAAGTTATTTTTTAAAGTTCTTAATAATTCCTGATATTTTTCTTTACAAATGTGGCTACTCAAGGAGAAAGAAAAATTAACTTACGCCTGTAAAGGACCTGGCACATTAAGCCATATTGCAAGCAAACAATGACAACAACTCCCAATAAACCTACAGAAACACCACTTGATAAATTAGAGCCAATGCCATTCGTGCTATGGAAAAACTTATTTTGGAGCCCTGGGACCTCAAGTAGAGCATGCAGTGAGGAGAGGGGACTGCAAAAGCAGCTTCATGGTCCAAGGTGGCTCAGGTAGAGAGATGCAACATGCAAGTTAGGGAGAACTTGGCCTACTTCCCCTTGCAACGAGGATCTGCTGAAGACCAAGGTAGGCTGAGATCAGGATGCGATATGCAAAAGGCAGTTTTGACGCAGGCTTTCTCTTTCTCCAGATGTCTACTACATGAGGTTTAAATTAATAAAGGCTGTAGGATTTGGCCCTGCAAAAATGAAATTATTAGATGTCACTGTTGCCTAGACGCATTTGTAAGAAACAATAATTTCCCTCAAAGAATCATTAAACAGAAGGGCATCAAAATTAGTTACACAAACAACCATATTTGGCTTGATCTTTGCCTGTTGTAAATCAGCGTAATCTGAATGACTTCAAAGAAAATTACGCCGATTCGCAGTACAGAGAATCTGCTCTATCGCTCTTAAACTCTGCCCAACATCTTGACATACTGTGTTAAGTGTAGCGATTATTCTCTTACATTAAAAAGACTAAAGTACCCACCTTTCATCTGCTCTCAGCAAATTGCATGTGATTTCTCGTTGGCTAAAACTATCAGCTGTGGCCGGCCATGGAAAGGTTGTCCAGCTGCTTAGGAGCCCATTTAAATATGAATTGAAACAAGAGTGTTTCATGGAAATTTGGACGCTCCTACCTCTCCCTGGCTTTGTCCGCCTGTAGATTGTTTGTCCCTCCTTTCAGTTCAATAGCTTCTTTCAAATTATAACAAACAAGTATGCTGGGGAATACCACAAAACAGCTCCAAAGATGTAGCGCTCTTTTATATTCACAGGCATGTCACTTGCTAACAGCCCCAACGCCTGCTCCTGCAAACTGGAACAAGGGCGAGAACCGACAGAAATTCCCCGCTCCTGAGGAAACAAGCAAACAAACCAACCCACCCCTCAAAACAAAGAGCAAAAAATATTTCCTCAATTAGGCAGCTGAAAAAATGTCCAGAACCTGGCAACCCTTATTCATGTGTGGGCCTTGCTTTTCTCACTACTCTGGCTCATTTCAAATGGTTTCCGTCAAGAATAATGGCCAAGAATTGGTTCTTGATCTTCCATGAAAAAATAAGGTACAAAGTAAATGAGATAAATTGTGCTGTAGAAGTATAAATTAATGATGATTTCATAGCAGAGCTTCTCAACGTGCATTGGATTAATTGTCACATTAGAATAAATGTCTAAATTGGGCACCAGAACTTCTTTTAAAGCTTGGATTTTCATGGATACATATATTCCTTATAAATTTTACTAACACAAAATTCAAGTCTAAGCTTAGATGCATTAATTATTGTCAGATTTGATCAGATTCCAGCCTCTGGAAATCAGCAGATGTGCAGTGAAATTACCTATATTACTATTACTATTAGCATTATTATTTTTCTAGCTATCCACTATGATTCTGCTTGATTTATCTGGGGGGAGAATAAAACTGCAGATACAACATGCGCTTTTATATGTTTTAAAAACTTAGCTGATGCCATAAAAGAGCAAATTCCCATACCTTTTCCCCAAAATTCCTCTGTTTGCTGCTAACTAGCAGCACAGGTTATTGCAGACAAAGACCTGAGCTTAGTGATGCAGAATTTCTCCCTTTCCTAATATATTTACACGGAAAGCAGTTTTTCTCTAATGAAATCAGATAATGGCAATGGCAATGGCAATTACTGCGTGTCCAGAGCATGTTTTCAGTCTTTTCCCTTTCCCTGACAGTCATGGACTCGCAGTATGGGGAAGCTTATTTCTTAAATGTCATCGCTTTTGTCACTTTAAGTTCTATTAAGATTGGTTATTGACTTTATGTATAATTAATGGCTTCCAAAGTCCTGCATTTTTACACGTGATAAATCTTGGTGCTGAGAAACCAACAAATTTCTGTTGTTTATTGCCCTTCCCTCTTCCCCACCCAGGAGTAACAGAAGTCACTTGAACTAAAGCCCTACAGCTTCTTCCATAAACGTGTCTGGACGTTTCTCACTTAGGTCGACGTGACAATTATTAGAACTGGCACATATAACCACAAAAAGCAAGAGGCATTAACAGGTCTATTCACTAAGGGTTCTGCACCCTTTCCACAAAAAAAACCAAACCCTTAAATAAAAGTAACATGCCTAAATTGTGAAAATGTCAAGGTTTTCTCATTCATTAATTCCCCTCTCTTTGATGTGCAATGCTCCCAACTCTGTCTCTGCTCAATGGAGGAGTGCTGGACTGAGAAAAAGCGAGTCATCCTGGCACATTCACCAGCTCACAGAGGATGCAGTCTTGGACTATGATCCAAAAATGCACTTATGTGCATTGCACCTACGAAGAAGCATTTGTCCAGAGCTCGTTTCCCTCCACCCCCAAGGGAACCAACAGCCATAGCATTTGCCACATGGGCTTGTGAACATCCTCCTGGTGCCACACAGCCGTGACCCACTCTATCTGAATGAAAGGCACAGAAAAAAGTGGAGAGAAAAGTTAATTTTTCCTATCTTTGGACTGTGCCAGAGAGCTTCTGCTGCTGAGAAAAAGGGTCATCTTAGGGCATAGCCCGTGCCCACAGAAGGGACTGAAGACTCAGTGGTGTCCCCTCACCATCAGTAAGCTCTACACTTGCAAAAGTAATAGCATCCCATAAGAGATGATCATGGCCTGTCGTGTAACGCACCTCTAAGCACAGATGTCATCCTCTGCCACCGCTCCGGGCCATGGCAAAGCCAGACAGCAACAAGGAGCTCCTGGGACTCCAGCTTGGTCCAGAAAACCCTGCCGCTGGGTTTGACCTGGCAGACTGGCAGCTTGCTGCGGGTGGCGGAGATGGAGAGGTCCTCTTCCTTTTACAAGGGGTTGCTGAGCTCTTTCTTCCATGCAATGTAAGGGAATATTTTATTTGTGAATGGTCTCTTTCTTTGACGGAATACACTTTCTACAGAAAAATAATGTCTTTATGCATTAGAAAAATGCCTGATGCTTTCAATCCCCCAAACAATTCCATATAGACTCTACAGAAACAAAATCTTCTCTGTGCTCGATGCCCCCTGCACATCCTGAGCTTAAATCAGCCCAGAACAACTGTAATGAATTCATCAGGCTTATGACCAGCACTGCTTCAGCAAGAGAGTGGTGAAAGAGAAGAAAAGACCGAACCCACCGCAGATTGCGGTGCACAACGTATAGGGCTTCACGAAAACAAATGCACCTCTGTCGTGGCATGAACTCACTTTCTTCCTCCTGACTTCCCCCAGGTCACGTAACTGGCACGTGGCGGCCAGCACAGATGGCACGCCGTGGCACGCAGAGAGCCTGCCAGCTGTCTGGCGTCGGGACACAGGTGCTGACGCTCGCGCTCGCCGCTCGCTGGGAGCCAGACCTCCAGGACTCAGCCTCCAAGAAAAGAAAAGGGACAGCGCCCACCTTTCCACTTCTCTGTTTCACGATCAAATGGTGCGGCATGCATAGAATAAAGGGTTACAAGGCAAAAGTGTCTCCCAAAAGCTGTTCTGCGTGACAGTTAAGATTGATGCAATGAGGTATCAGAGTTTCAGTGCAGTAAATAGACAACATATGATTACAGACATTATTATGCACACATGATATACAGATTCATCCATAAGATAATTTGAAAATAAGGCACCAGTTATTCAGAGCCTCATTGGAATCTGAATATCTAATATTCACATATATCTAATAATCATGGAATGTTTTGAGTTGGAAGGGACCTTTAGAGGCCATCTAGCCCAACCCTATCACCTTTAACTGGATCAGGTTGCTCAGAGGCCCATCCAACCTGGTCTTGAACGTTCCCAGGCATGGAGCCTCCACCACCTCTCTGGGGCAACACCTGCCAGGGTTTCACCACCTTCACTGTAACGAATTTCTTCCTTAGATCCAGTCTAAACCTACTCTGTTTTAGTTTAAAACCATTACCCCCTGTCCTGTCACAGCTGGCCCTACTAAAAAGCTTGTCCCATACCTCAAATGGCACAGGCAACTCACCACACATACCTTTTATGAGAGTGAAATATAGAAACAGGCAAGAGAAAATCCAAGATTCATCATCACTTTCAGTTAGCATCATCTCAATTGTACAGTGATTTTAAAGTTATTGATGTTTATTTTCAAATCCATACCTCTATAGATTGGAGGTAAGTCACTGTGGGCTGTATATATCAGGTGAATGACAGGAATGATGACATCAATAACCAGCTACCGCCAATGATGTAATGCCAGTATTACAGTTTCCCATTTTCTTTCGGCGTGTGAAAGCATTATTGACAGCTATTCTCAAACGCCGCGCTGCCGAGATGTCAAACATGCTCATTGATTGGTAATAGAGAGTAATGGAACAGCCCTCACGCCCTTCACCGGCGGTCTCTATCAGTAGCCCAGCCCTTGGCTTTCGGACAGCATGAGAATGCACCGTCTCCGCAGGAATAAGACAAACAGGAGTTGAGAGCAGCCGCCAGCTGGAAGCCGGGGAGAGGCAACACGCCGCATCCTCCTGCAGGCAGGGTGATTTAGGGTTCTGGCTGCTCGGCTCTGCCAAATGGAAAGAGCAGGGGTCAGGGAAGGCACACGAGAGAAAAAAAGGTCTGGCTGAGTGGCAATTTTACAGAAAATTGTCATCAAAGAGGAGCAGCCACCAAGAAAAGGGGAACATGAGAAAGGAGATGCAGATAAACTGGCCTCATTCTTCCTACACCTCCCATAAATATCTGGATGTCAGCTGAACTGTGAGGATGCTCTGCAGTTTCACTGGGGCGATGAGATTTTGCTTGGCTTCCCTGGAAGTTCTGCTTTTCAATTGCAAATTATTGTTTGCTCCTTTTTTTTCAACTTACATCCTTAATATTGCTTTCTCATGTAAAGACCCGGGTTTTAGAAGAAAGAAATACCCAAAGTTATATCCAAATATATACCAAAATACCCAGAATGAGTACTGAGGGTACTGGAGTAAGACCACATATCCAATGGCTTTTAATTTCTCAAACAGTTGGTTCGTTCCAGGCTGTTACCTGTTCAAGGCTGAACATGTGTATGCAGATATAGATGTATTTACCATTTCAGGCAATCCCAAGAACCAGTCTAAGAAAAAAAAAAGCTGTGAGAAGTTGAAGAAAACGCATGAGACTCTTTGCTCTCTTTCAGCAAATCTCATTTCACCTGAACGGGGGTTCGGGGGCAAGGGAGGTCTGAACCCTTCCTCTCTGGTCCTTGCAAGACCGAACATCGTGGTACTCCACCATCCGAGACTGCACAGCTCTACAACAAAAAAAATAAGACCACCATGAGAAGGACTTTACTGGGTATTTTTTACATTACTTTTTCCAGGGGTGAGGGATGAGAAGTGAACCCTTACTTCACAGAACCTGGGAATGGTAAAGGTGCTAAAGACTCATTGCCTTGCACCACCCAGACACAACTGCATCGATATCAGGAAAAAGTAGCCGCATGTCTCCAACTTGCAGCGTTGCTAAGGCAGAAGACGGAGCGCAGCCTGGGATACCAAAACACGGCCTGATCAAGTGTTTCATGTAGTCTCTCTTGGCTGCTCGATGCAATACCTCCTTTGTTTGTTCCTAGCCGAGCTATTTATATCACACACTGAACTGAAAGGCAAGCTTCCAAAGGTTTGCATTTTAGGGTTAGTTTGGGCAAGTACCCAAACCTCTGGATGCTAAACTCTCCAAACCACCAGGGTTTGCAGAATTAGGCTAGAAATCACACACAAATGGGCTTTCTCCAAAATAATTTTTGCACTCCATTTGTAACTGAACCACTCTCTTGACATGTTTTTATATTTTCCTATCAAGATCTAACCAGGATATAAAAGCACTGAATAGTGAGCGAGAAAAAAAATATAAGTAAGCGTTGCCTAACTTGATTGGAAATACAGTGCAAGAAATAACATTTCCTCACACGGTGGTGGAAGGAATCTGTCCTTCACTCGGGATTAGAGTGTTGGATCTGGTGGCGGGGTATCAAAAATAGATTTAATTTTAATTAAAAAGATTATGGAAGTATTAATATAGGGAGGGCATCCTCCTGGAAAGAAGGGAAAGGGGAGCCAAGCCAAAAGAAATGTCAAGGACGTTTTGTTCTGAGGGCTTCTGTGCTCTGCAAGCCCAGAGGTGCTCTGAGGTCCCAATGGACCGAGCATGTCCTGCCCCTACGGGGGAGGACTTGGCCAGGCTGTCAGAGAGGCCTGAGCTCACATTTCCAGCTTATTTTTGGGCTTAAAGACCTGACGCTCCACTTGGACCAATCCATCTTCATAGATGGAGCAGGGAGAGTGATTTTGCCAGCAGGGACCAGGTCCTCGAACGCTCAACTGCGCAGCACTGTCGAATTCGGTGCCATGGGCCACGTGTGCCAAGTGACCATCAAGCCAACTTGCTAGGCGCAGGCTAGCAGCCCAGCTTCGTGGCAGGCACGTTCCCAGGCGCTCTGGCTTGTGTGCATTAGGCAGCAATCTGATGAAGATGCCGCAGCGCTGGGTTCCCGACCACGCAGAGCCCTTGCAGGAGCCCCCCTCCCCGGAGCTGCAGGGCAAGCCAATGCTCCCTGCTCTGCATGTCCCAAGCAGAGCCAGCCAATTCAAGGTGTGTTTTGAATTTTTTTTACCTTCTGTACAGAAAGGTTTGGGAGGGTTGCGGTATTAAGACGGTAGGTTTGGGGGGACGGGAGCATACGTCTTTTACCATTCTAACCCCTGTGAGGCTGTTCCAGGCACCAAATAAGACAAGCAGCCATCTGCACAGCAAAAATCCTTAAAAAAATATTTCTGAGGTTAAAAATAGTATTCAAGTTCCATAATTCTGAAGTGTCTGTCTTTTTGAAAAACAGCTACAAACTGCATTTCAAAAGCAAAGGTCATCTGAAAAAAAATAAAATATTATAAATTAGTAAAACACCCTTGAAAACTTTTAGGACTTGTTTTTCAAATTGGGATATTCATTGAAACAAACCCTCGTCTGTGAAGGGTTCCCTTTTGAATGAATCAGCATTTTCCTTAAGCAAAGGATTCATTAAATATTTGTCAGCCATCCTCATCCTGAAACCCCATGAAGACCTCCCGTACAGCGACCTTAGATGCTGACACATCTGTACGTCCAGAGATGTCCTTCCAGCCAGTGATTTGCCCAGCAGGCAGATGAATCCAGTTGTCGGGTTTTTTTCTCCCACCAGCGTCTTTCACGCTTGCGCTTCATCCCACAAAAACCTCTCCTTTTCTGCCTGCTACAAAGACTCAGATGCAGGAATTGCGAGTTGCAACTCTTCGACAAGGTACAGATGTATACGTTAGGCCATGGCATCTGTCCTCCTTACTAAAGATGAAGCCCCGTTTTACATATTTCGCCTTAATGTAGTTAACATTTCAAGTAAAAGACAAAATGCCTCATGTCTGCTTGAATAATAGATGCAACCAAAGCAATACCCAGCAATACAGAATTATGTTACTTTTTAATCAAGCTCTCTACTGCTTTCTTTTTTAAATTACAGATGATCTGTGTTATCCCAATATGTCACTCGGAAATGCAGCAATTCTGCAAGAGCACGTATTTAAAAAAAAAAAAAAAAAAAAAAAAAAGAAAAACCAACTGAGAAACATCTTGTAATATTCATGCAGTAATGCTGTGTCTTTTTAAAGTTTCACTGACTGTCTATTTTAAAGCTTTTTTTTTTCCAATGCCCTTGCTACCTAATTTGTAAAACAAATCCACAGTCCTGAACAAATCCGAAGGTGGACATATGTGTCCTTGTCTAGTTACTAATGTCCACTATTTCCATGTATTACAGTGGTTTATCACCTTGCTCCTTTTAAAGAATTTGACAGGAGTTTTTTGCCTTTGGCAATCCAGTTGCAGTCTCATTCTACATCTGTTTTGATTGTCAACCTAATTCTGAGAGCAGTCAAAAACCTAGTCAGATCTCTCATGAATATCTTGGCAGGTTATGGCTTATTTAGGCTACAAGTAGCTCTCTTGGAACAGCATCCAAATATACTACAGATTGACTCGCACAAATATAAATCCCTCAGTGTTTACAATACCTTCCTGCAAACAATTAGTAAAATGCCTCATTGAGCAACGATGCAAATAGCAGGCTACAGCACCTTCAGCCCACGTGAAGTTTTACCCCGGCCGTCGCCGAGTCCCGCCCGCCGTCCCGCGGCCGCAGCCGCACGTGGGCTGAGCTCTCCTCCAGCTGCAGCGGCAGCAGCAAGGTGAAGCGCGGGAGCTCTTCAGGGAGGGGAGAGCAAATTAAAGCTCACTGCAGGAAAGTTGTGCCCCTGGCACTCTGCTCATGCAACAGCTGCAGCTACAACAACTATCATCTGACATTCTGACATATACGTTGAGCAAAGCAGCAAGCGAGCCAATGCCTACACAATATCGCGCAGGGCTCCAAGTCCCAGCCTTGAGCAAAACAGGTGTATGACATCCTGTTGCTAGTCTTCAGAGGTTACGGGTACGAGGAGAGACATCTGAGAGAGGAGCAGATGAAAATAACAAAGAAGGTTAAGGCTCGGGTTGACAAGCTCATTGATAATATTTTAGATGGAACAGACCTGCACGTTGACTACAAATTGCTCCTAATGTCTCTCGTAGACTGCAGGCCACAGTCAAAGTGAAAATGGGCTCATTCATTACTTTAGGCAAGCAAATTTCTGCGAAAAGGAACCGCCGCGACCCAGAAGACTCCAGATGTCCTCCAGGGCCGAGGCTGCAAAGCTGTCTGGGTGCCAAAACAATGGCATTATGTCGTGTAGCCACGGCCTTTGTGCTTAGATGTAAATAAACGGGAGCAATGAAATCCTTTCGTAAATATTTTTGAATTTGGTGGAAAATCCTGTTGCAGCATTTTGCTTTTTAATGTTCTGAGACTAATTGATTATCTAATAGGAGGCAAGGACTTTGCCAGGAAAGACATTACGCTCATGTTAGCATCCAGTACATGGCTCTTTGTGAGATTTAACCGGAAAAAACTGTATTTTGAAGAAGAATTTCAAATCAAATCTTCTAAATTTTTACTTAAAGACATCATGACCCAGTAACAGAACATCAGCTGCCATTCCTCGAAGTTCATTGCTTCAAGTCACATAGCTCCCCAGGCTAATCAGCCTTTACTAAGTTGCCGTATTTTGGGGAAAGAAAACACGTATTAAAGTGAGGCCACGTCTACATAAAAGATGCTCGGAAGAGCACTGTTGGATATTAAAGTTAGCATCTGCTATTGTCTGGTTAACAATTGGCAATTACCATTAGTTTCCACTGTGGCTGATGGAGTCACAGATGGCTGATTGA
>CM067089.1:2570000-2585000 GCA_034008185.1 Gorsachius magnificus
CAGTACGTTTTAAAATACTGCAGTTTTTTGACTTTTCCTTTGGCTGGGAGTGGCAGATGACTCAATTTGAACAGGGCTGCTCTTCCACCTCTTTTTGACAGCACTTAACAATACAAAGAGGCTGATACCCCAAAGCCTGCAACCATTGTGGTTTTTTTTGCCCCCCAAAAGGACACCCTACTTCTGGTCTACAGGCTTACCACAATTTTTGTTCCTCTTCAGTGCAGAATAGGAACCCTCAGGAACTTTGGTTGCCAACAGCAGTGTTGAAAACTGTCGATTTAGGCTGCGCTGAGGTTTGTGCTGCAGCTCAATAATTCAAAAGTGTTCAAATGAGCTCTGCATTGACAGCATTATTGGTGCCCCTCCTAATCTTACAAAACACACTAAACTATAGAGCAGTATTTTGATTAAATTCTCCAACTTTCCATGATTCTAGACACTGTTTTATGCATGACCTTGAATGCACATAACCAGAAATTTTCAATTCACAGAGACCTTCTCTTTGCAAAATATGGTAAGCGCATCAGGAGTGGATGTCTAAGTAACAGCATCCAAAATTTAATCAAAGATTGCCTTGGACAACTTCAGAAAGTCAGATTCTCCCTCAGCGATATAACTTGCCAGAATACTCATTGCAGAGGTTGCCAGGTAGGTGACTGAGTACAGAGCCTGAAATTACTTCCCTTTGTTCCACGGAGGCGCTAAAGTTTTCAATGTTACTGTTTATTATAGATGTCCTTTTTAGTCCACAGCGACTTGGGTCAAGCGTGGTGGTGCCCAGGGTTGGGACCTCCACTGGTGCTGAGGAGAAAACATCCCCTTAAACGCCCTGAAAAGGGGATGCTGAGGATGCCAAAGATGCCCACACCCCCAGAGCAGAGAATAAACAGCAGAAAGAGTGGCCGGGAAAGTAATGGGGAGCAAGGCATGGGGGTCTTCTCAGGGAAAGCCCCCCAGCAAACACAGACCCCCAGGGAGCTCTACGAGTGGGTCACGCTCGTCAGCACAACTGCCAGCTTTCCCATATAGAAAGTGAAGGAAGCGAACTCATTTAACCAACTACCGTTAACTCACGGCAAGCCCTTTAACCATGAATGCCCGGAGCCTTGGATGCCACGCTGACCTCTGCCACCGGGTTCCTGCTGGGAGGGCAGCCCGGAGCTCCAGCCGACACCTCCCTAAAACCAGCTAAGTCAGTTTTTCCATCTCCAGGACAATATTGCCTCAAAACACCAAGTGTAGTCTGGAAGGTGTTAGCAAATACATGGGAATTTGGATTTCTTTATGAGCTGCTCAACACATAAAATCGCTCATGCTCTGCGAGAAGCTGGTTTGCTGATCTGGCATGCAAGAACTCCCGCACGTTCAGGATCCAAACGCCGTTTTGAACAGTCAGCTGAAATGCAACAGTTTGCATGGCGAGGCCTCTGATATCTCAAGGATTGACATCGGCTGGCCCCCATTCACCGCTCCACGCCTGTTTCTACAGGCGCTCTCCTTGCAACAGCGGTGCCCGCAGGAGCTGCCTGCGCCGGGGCAGAGCATGCAGCGGCACTAACATACGTGACAGCGGCACTAACGTACGTGGCAACACAGCTGCCAAAGCGCAGCGGCACGAAGAAGCGCATAGCGTCGGAGCAGGCAAACGTTTCAGCCAGCAGACAACATCAGGAGAGGCAGAGGTGGGGAGCATGAAAGCTGAACTCTGTAGGTCTTCCCTGCACAGCTATTCAGGAAGCACTGGATGTTTCATCTAGAAACCGCTTCTTTATCAGTATTCTACCCTAAACAGGCATTGAAGCAACTTGATGCTAAGAAAGGATGGACTTAACAGAGCATTCTTTTTTTTTTTTTTTTTTTTTCCATATTTTTTTTTTTTTCCCCCTCTTTCCTCGGCACCTAGGCTGTTTCAAATTAAAGAGAATCCGGCTTCAGGAGGCAGTGCTATTTTAATCATTCCAATGTGTCCAGTACGGGAGATGAAATCAAAAGGTGAATATTAAAAGTAGTTGTGGAATTCAGTCATTTCACGAATGAACACATAATAGCCAAAGGCAAAACTGGAAGGCAACTTCACTTCCAATCAGTGTTTTCATTTTATTGAAACCAGATTGGAATTCCTGGAAAGAAGCCTACATATCACATCTTTAATACTAATTTTCATATACTCCAGTAAAACTGTCAGGGTGAATCAGTTGCTGAAGAAAGCTTCCTGTATAATTTACAGATGTACCTCCCTGTAGCCTGCGATTTCGTCCTGAATCAGAAACGTGGTTTTGATCATACTCACAGATTTCCTCTCACCTGTACAGGTTTTCCTTGGTTCTAATTTGATTATTAAAATTGGACATTTTATGGCAAGGCTGGTGATAAAAGTAAGCCAGCTGCTGTATACTCAGCAAGGCTTTACTTCGTGTACTTATATACCTGCACACCTATGTCTATCGGAGGAGATGCGTGCCGGTACACAGATACACTCCCACAAATCCACCTTTTTCGGATGAAATAACATTCAGAAACCGAACCGCTCCATCTATTCGGTTCAAGCACCTTCATCTCTCCAAAAACATCAAAGAATCAATAAGCGGCAGAGGCTTCCCAAGCGGAGATAAATATAACCCTCGGATGATGACTGTAAGAGCCTTTTCTCCTAAGCTCCCCGATAAACCCAGCGCGTTGTTTGTTTGAAGCGGCGTCCAGCGAGGCTGCGTGGCCGCCCGCCACCGCCGCCGCCTCCGAAGCCGCTCCGTTTTGCACTGATAGCCGCTCTTTTTGTTTCCCCATGAGCTGCCGGCCTGCCAAGACCGCCTGCCAAATCCCTTCCCTGCAAGCACGCGAAAGAAAGAAGGGCGAGCGCGCCCGCTCGCAAGACCCCCCCGTCCCTGAATTCCCGCTGTAGGAAGCGCGGCGTTATTCCCGCACTCCGGAAGGAGGGATAGGGTCGGCAGCGGGATGAAGGGGTCGTTTTGGGGGGCTGTCGTAGCAGTACGTCCGCACCACTCGGCTTTAGGTAGTGTCAGCGCTGCCATTAAAGCTCCATTAGTCTGGGGTTTATAACTCATCTGTAAAAATTTGCTCAGGCTGCAGAAACTTGGCAAACAAGGAGTGCGTTGTGGGGCTTTTTTTTTTTTTTTTTTTTTTTTCCTTCATTTCATCCCTCCCCCCCCCGCCCCCGGTTGTTAAAAAAACATGGTTTGGCTGCTTTTTAAGCATCTTTTGACACATGTATAAAATGTTTATTAGTTTTAGACATTTCTGTGCTTGTAAAACCCAAAATTATCTTCATTATAAAAAAAATGAAATTTAAGGAAGCTGGAGGGCGTCTCTGGGGACTTCGATTCAAATCCTGACGAGGCCACAAGTATAAATAAGAGCTTGCTTGTCTCAGACTAGTCTCTGTTCATGTGCTTGACAATTCTGGGGCTCCACGTTGGCACGGGGGGAAGCTCTCCCCCGTGAACCCCAGGACAAGCGAGGCAGCACCGGGAGAGCTGGCAGGGCCACGGGCAGGACGTTGAGCGTCCCAGCCCGCTCCAGGCTGGGCAGAAGATCTTGTTGTTTCCCCCACTTGTTTTAACATCCCAGAATCCAGCCAAAGGTGAAAGAAAATCCGAGCAGAATATTGAAATCTAGTATTAAATATTACGTGCTGTCCTTTAACCCTGTAATTGTGGGGGAGGGAGGAGAGAAAATGCAGGAAAATAACTGAGGAACCAGTGTTTAAACAGCCAAGTATCGCACGCAACGTGTTCCTTCAGCCGAAACCTCATTTCGACTTTTTAAGGATGAGAATCTATTGCTCTCTCACACTGTGAGTGGGGTATTAATGCCCTGGCTGGACCCAGCTCCCAGCACATTAATACAGCCAGATGCTCTCGTCCCTGCCTAACCCTACACGGCTGAACAGCCCTACCCCAAAGTAAGCCAGGATGCCACCCGAAAATAAACCAGGATTCCACCAAGACTGCTCTTGACACTGCACCTGGAAGGTGGAGCAGTAGGGGACACCACGCAGGTCCCCAAACGTCAAGCTTAAGAGAGCAGCAAAACCAGCAAGGCAGTTTTCACGTCCTTGGCAATGACCAGCGATACGCTGCAATATGCATACGCCAACTCCTCTTTGCATTTTAAGTTCTGTCAGTACCATCTAGTTCATTGCGTGATGTTTTCAATTTTTTTTTTTTTCCAAATATAGGATGATTTTCTTCTTTTCAATTTTTTAAAAAAGTGCTTTAAAAAATGAATCAGTACAAGTCTGGGAAGCAAAGTGGGTTAACGCACAAGCGTTTCACCTCCAGAGGCTTGGTTTCAAAGTTGGGTTGGGCGTCTGCTTGTCACATTGCAGCCCCACTGCTCCCTGGCACGCATGGCAAGGTCTGCACGCGGGCAGCCCATCGCTGGGATAAAATAAGAGGTCACTGCAGGTCAAGACCACGGCATAATGTATGAAATGAGGTTAGAAATTACATAAACTCTGAATGTCCAAATTAGATTCAGCCATTTCTCTAGTTAGCAGATGCATACAGCAGAGCCTATATATTAAAAGTATACAGAAGATGAGTAGGGGTTTTGCTTGTTCGACATACTGATGGGGCTGTGATTTTGCAAGCACATACTGAAGTCTGTTCATAATTGGCAAAGCATGTAAACATACCCCAAGCTTCAAGGCTTAAGAGAATACTTGAACAAATCTGGTATCATCTAAAAATCCATGAAATTTTCATTTTTTGTGTTACAAAATTAATTTTGCACTCCTTAGTATCTGACAAAAGCTGATAGTTGAATTAATGGCTTGCATTTCATCTAGACAGAAGAAAATAATTCAGACCTGCGGTAAATTCAAAAGCAGTATTCCCCACAGTGCTTGCACTAAGCAAGCCAGTAACGCACCATATCTTAATCTCTCCTTCCCCTTATTTTATGTAAAATCCATCAAGACACACATATGGAAATACTGAACCTCTGGCAACACGTTCTCTAAGTTTGTCTCCTCTTTATTTGTCCCACTGCCTTACATCCAAAGCCATTTAGAAGGCATCATCTGAGGACACAGAAAAGTAAAGCCATGCCTTTTAAGCTGGTGGTGACCAAAGCGGTACCTACACCTTGGGTTGTGGAGTGCTGCGTAAGAAACTCACCGAGCACCACGGGTGTCTGGCTGCCTTCGCGCAGTCCAAGCCAATAATGACAATATTCCATGTCTCCTTCTGGAGCTCTCCCATACCGTACATGATAGACGTGTCCCAGTAGGTACCCAGCACTCCCTGTGGAGGGGAAAAAAGGAAGATACTGCTTATTCCTGTTGCAACAGATGAAAGCCAAGAATGTTTAAGCATCTGCAGACTATTATCATGGCGCTCTCATTGCCTGCCTCTGCCGTCCCCCGATCCAGCCTCACAGATGCACTGGAGTATACGGATCCCATCTGATCCCAAGGGATTGCTTCCACTGGAGTCTTCCAGGCATTGTTCTAGGGTTACTCCTTGAAAAGCCTAAACCAAAACCTATTTCTTCTGCTCATATTTCTAATTAAAATATCTTCGTATCCATCCTGCATCAACCACAGGATTCTTTTGCGTTACTGTCACCCCTCTCAACAGCTTTTCCTCAGGCTGTTTGGTCCTGAGTGAGTGGAGATGTAACAGATGTAATTTCTAACACCTTTTTTCCACTGTTGCAGCAACATGAACTTCAAGCAGCTCTTGGCGGCTGGATAGAAATTAGAATAAAGGCATTTATAGTACATGAGCAAAAGCCCCATCAAAACCCAATACTTCACAAGGCGCAGATCTGGAAACATGCATTAAACAAGAAAAACGTTAAAGGCTGAGGTGTGTCTATTAAATACAATTTAAACTGATGTATCAGAAGTTTAGCACAAGTTTTTAACCCATAGCATTCACAATAGTGCTTCTTGCAGCAGTTTTGTTTCACCGAATCATAAAAAAAAAAATCTTCAGTACCTGAGTGTGGTGGCAGAGTCCCCAGCAGAGTCTCGGACCTATTAGTCAGTTCGTTTTGTTCTTTTATTTGGCATTACCTTTAAATCGGTCTTGGGGATGGTCCTATGAACTATCTTAGACTTAGGAACCTGGAAATAAGGTTATGTACATCAGGTGAAGATCTGAATTATTGCCACAGAGATGGCAAACTCCACGCACCAAGTTTGATCAGGAAGATGGTATGGACTTTGGTGTGGCATCTCCATAAGCAGACCTGCATTTGGGCTGGTTAACATGGCATGAAACTCAGAGTCCCTAAAGGAAACAAGCAGCTTTCTTGTCTCCCTTCCTCTTCCAGACTATCAGAGGTGTCCCTGGTCCCCCTGCCACGTGAGGCATGCAGATCCCACTGCAGTTGTAGTACAGGACAGTATTTCTCATTACTGGTTGAGGTGACTCTTGTTTCATTTTGACTATGCAGAGGTACACGCTCAGGCAGTGGTACCAGAGAGGGATATTTTTCCACACACATCTTGAAGCTGGAAGGGTGCATGGATGCAGGACCAACATGGCAGCATTTATCATTATGATCCAAAGACTAAGTTTCTTAAATTGACATTAGTCTAATGGGTCAGTCTGGAAACAATTCACTTCCTACACAGCCAGTACACGTGTGAGCTGAAGTCCCACCAGGGAAGAGCTGATGGAAAGACAGAGCTAGTTCAACCATCCCCATAGCTCATACTGGTCTGATAAGGAGAGACAAGTAGAGTGAAGGACAAGAATAGAGAGAAAAACCACAAAATAAGGCATGGTGACAGATTCCCTCTGATGGGAGTGACCAAGAAACCCAAACCTGAGATAGACTGAGAAGCACTTTGAGGAACAAGAGTCCAAGATTTCATTTGAGCACCAAACTTCATAATAGCTAAAAGGATGGATCCTGGGAGTCATTTTTTGGTGGTGCCTGATCATAAAGCAGAGATAAGACTTTGGATCCCAAGGTACAAACCTTAAATGTTTCCTGATCAAACCGAGGACTCCACATTCCTGGCAGAGAAGCAGAGCAGCAGACCTATAAACTCCAGCGTAATTTTATCACCGTGGAAACCTATATTCCACCAGACGAGGTTTCCTGTTGAAATAACGTAGCTGTCATTTTCTTGGAGGCTCTGAAAGCGGAACCAAAAACTTCTTCAGTGCGGAAGGGGTGGCTGGGGAGGAGGGACAGGAATCACTTTTTTTAAAAAAAGTGAAGAAAGAAAAGCAAACAGGAATTTCTTAGTTGACGCTTTCGTCCAAGTCCAGAGTCAAGTCCACTCACCTGCATTTTGTGAATGGAGCATCAGACATCTCCCATTCCTTCTGCTTCCTTGGGAGACAAAGATGAAAGTGCTTTCAAGAAGAAGGTGATGCATCATCCATCGGGGAAATGACGCTGGAGGACATGAGGTGCCATCTACGTGGAGCGATCTGGAGGGAAAGATCCTGCAGGATGGAGGAACGTGCATGAGCCCAACAGGATGCGCCTCCCAGCTGGTCCTGCTCGCAGGGTGGATGACAGGGTCGCACAGGATGTCAGCCTCTGCCTCTAGCCTATGTTTTTGGGGACTGAGAAGCTTTGGCCATCAGCAGCGCCCACAAGGCCCCCGTCACACAGGACAGGCAGACCAGAAGGACAGGCTGCAACGCTGCCACCTTCACCCTGTCCTCCACTGCAATTTGCAAACCTCAAGAGCTGCTTCTTCAAATTGCACCCATTTTTCCTCCCTTAATTTTTGTTTCCAGTGCCTAAACCAAGCTAGCCTGGGGCTGGCAGCGAGCGTGGTGCCTTTTGGAGTGGGATGAGGAAAGCCTTTGTCCTGGCTCTGGAAGGCAGCCAGAGCAGAGGCTTCTGGAAGGAAAGACACGCGCCTTGAGAAGGCAACATTTTGTCATATTTTCCCCCTTTTGGTTAGCGTCTAATATCACATCTCGGGTCACCCAGTGCAGACAACTAAAATGAAAATCCCACAAACGCTGTGAATAGTTGCAGAAGGCCAGAAAAAACACCCCTCACCTCCCCCCTCCCAAAAAAGTCACAAGGTTTATTTTCCAAAAATAAAATCTTGCTCAGAAAACATATCAAAACAGCCAGCACTCAGCGCTGCGAATAAAATTATCAGACTCGATAAATATTTTATGTTGCCATTCTAATTGCCAAAAAAAAGTTAATTTCTGAAGCAAAGTTTTGTTTTCATCTTTATTTTTAAACCCTTAACATAATGACTGAATGCCTAATACAAAATTGATAAATTTTTAAAAGGTTTCTTTGAAAAAAATTCAAAGCTGAACTTCAGCAGAAGACCACAGGGAAGTCTATAATCTTTAGTCGGACGCCTGGCACACCACCGCTCCGGCCGGTGCCAGCATTGCATTCTGACAGAACAAGTGTTGCATGAGATGTGAAGGATGACTCCGGTCTGTCGAAAAACCCTGGAGCAGGTGTTCCTCATCCTCATTTGCAATGGAGCATGGCCCCTGGCTCAGTGAGCTGGAGCAAATGCGCTGGCAGGACCCATCATGTACCTGCGTGCTGAGATGCACTAATGATAATGGATGCAGGCCTATTAACCACCCCATTTGTAATGGCACACAACGCTGATTGCTCGGGGAGTGAGTCAGCGGCTTTCCAAGAGGGAGCGGGGAATGCCGGGAACCCATGATCCTTTGTGCATCCCTTCTGCTCTGCTGGGTGTACAACTCTGTTAGTCTTTATTTAATAATACAAATGAATACATGATTTGCTACATGATTATACACGAAGATAAGTCACTTTGGGCAGTGCAGCGTCAGCCTTGTTGTCTTGGGCTGCAAATCAGCTCCGCTTCTGTATTTTTTGTTGCCGGGGCGGGAGGAAGTCCCTGGCTGGGCTTGATCTGAGAACCACCAACTCCAGGGCAAAAGTCAAGGGTCCGACAAGCACGCCTAAGCTTTGGGGCTTACAGAAAGCTTCTGCTTATCTTTGAGTGAATTTTTCAGCGCGGCTAGGGAAAAAACACGCGACTCTGCTTCTACCCTTCATTGCCTCACTTTTCCTTGGGAAAGAAAATCCTCCAAGAATAACCTTTAAAAAACGCACACCCGGGCTGCGTCGCTGTTCGCCTTGTTCTTAAATAACTCCTCGCTGCTCCGTTTTATATAAATGGCTCTTGCTGAAAGCCCGTTCCCCCGGTTTGCGGAATAACAAGGCAATTCAGAAAGGACGCACTCGTAAAAAGCAATCGTTAATAAATAGATCACATTACTTGTAGGTACTCGACTCCACAGCCAACTTAGTTAAATACTCACTTTTGGGCCAGAATATTGCAATCAGCAAAATACACTGTAATTATTATTGTAAACTTAACTACTGGACTTGCCAGGTTCTTGGCAAAACCAAACGAGCCTCGTACGCTCCCTGCTTCGCAGCAGCTCTGTTTGGATTTCTTTGCAAAATGTGTAAGAGGGCTCTTTGGTTACATTTTGCAAAATAGGCGATTTGGTTGCCAATTTAAGCCTAACAAACAGGCAAATGTCTCCAATTATTTTGCTTAATAAAGTGCTGCTTTTTGTACACAGCAGACAACATATAAAAAATAAATAAGAAAGATCAGGCCTTACCTGAAGTTGTAACAACCTCCTTGTATAAGTAGGGTTCCCATTACAACGTTTCAGATTTGAAGCTTCGTAAGCAAAAAAAACCACCCCAATTTATGCATGTAAATTCCTCAACAACCGCATCAAAATTGTCTGGCACATTCTGGTGGCTTTACATCACTCCAATAATGTAAACAACTGTAAATATGGCTTAAACATTGATTTAATTAATTAGCTGAGCATCTTTGTAACGAAAAGTACAAAGCGACTGAATCCCATCAGCCAGACTGGATCCAACATTTCTATTTTTTTTTCTGCTTTTCTCTTGGCAGTCAAAGTTTTGAGTTTGAATGACTGTTCAGCACAAAAAAAAAGAAAAAAAAAACCAATATAGGAGAGGCATATACACATCACATGTCCACAGCCTTCCTGTGGTCAGGTAAAGGTCACACATAAATGCCCGTACAGATAGATGCAAGAGCAATCATATCATGGGAAATTGTGTCTGCTGGTCCGCAACATATTCTGTCTATAGAGGTACAGTTCACAAAGACCGAATGTAAGAAGAATGAAGAACGGAGACTTGGCCATTAAATGCAACATCCCAATATTAGCAATTAACCATATAATATTTTACAGTTCCAATTTTACCCTTGCTCAACTCCTTGCTTTAAAGGCCAGACTTGGCAACCCAATCCCCCACCCCCATAGACCCACAAACCACTTTGCTGGCAGTCACGTTGCAGTCAAAGGGGCTGGAGTTTCTCTATATGTATTGTACAGTATATTTCAAAGGAATTTTTCTGCCATACACAGTATATCAATACTCAATGTGGGAGTAATTTAACTTCTTAATTTATTGCAGCAGTAACAGCATTTTCAAACTGGTCATAAAATATTCTTGTACTCTTCTAATCTGGGTTTTCAATGTTCTATAATGGGAATTCTATGAATAATATTGGGAAGTGAGAGATATTTTATACGGTATCTCTAAGGGAACAGTGTTATTGCATAAAAGTTAGGTGACATGGGAGAGACTGATAGAGGTGGTGTTTAAAAAAAATTTACCCTTCAGGATTTGTCACATGAATAATAGTGATTTAGTGACATTTTTCCTTCCTAAAAATCAAATCTACTGTAAGACAGAGTTACAAAAAGTATGTTCTAATTATATATGGCTCCCAACCATGTAGAGCAAACACAGCTAGCATCAGCTATCTGGTGGCCATTGCAAACCATCCAACTACCCTCGCTTGTCCAGTTTTGAATATATTCTTACTATTTTCCGTATCTTGCTATTATTAAGGCCCCAGTGAGATCAAGGCCCTGCTATAGGACATGGCTCAAACAACAGCCACAGGCACCTGCTAGAAGGATTTGCATCCACCACCCACCGCCCGGACAGAGGAGAGGAGCGGGGAGCACCGCTGTCCTCCTCTCCCAGCCAGGGCTGGAGGTGGATTTGCCCCGGACCCCAGAGGAGGGTCTGCGGCGAGCCAGCCCAATCTGCCAAATCTCATCCCATGTTGCTCCGTAGCAAGCAAGATGTTTTCTAAACACAGAGTGGGAAATTATAGATGTCTTTCCACGGGAGGTCTGCGTGGATGCTCAGAGGTCCTGGCACCGTGGTACAGCAGCCAGCGCTGCAGCACTTCCAGCACTGCTGGCTTGGCTTCCCTGGAGATTATTTTTCGAATTTCCTTTCAAGGATATTTGTCCTCTGATACTCCCTAGAGGTCAACAACAGCCTGCCTATCACCTTTTTGATTGGCACACAATTTTGCCTTGGCTGCAAAGAGAAGCTCGTCCTTCCTCTCAATCGATGCTCGGCCCCAAGCTTTCTTGCTTTGCAGAAACATCACGGGCAGCGGCCCGGAGCGGTGCGGGTTGCCATCGCCTCCTCACCCCATCGGTACCAAAGTGCCGAGAGCTCCAGCTTCGGAGCAGTGCCCTGGGCTCTACCATCCTGCACACCCTGACCCCAGTTTTTCTAGGAACGCTTTGTTTGCTTGCATTTTTGGAGCAGCAGGTTTCATGTTATTGTGCTTTCTGTTTTTTAGCACTCTTGGTGAAATTTATTGTTGTAAAGCGCCCTGAGCACACTGGCAGGGAAAGACAATTACCCAGCATTTCCAGTCTCGGAAAAGTGTAATTGTGATATATATGTGTGCTACCTTCCAACACAGTCCTACAGCCTGAGTCTCATCTTTCCAATTTGACACCGTTGTCTTGATGCACTCTGTCCAGTGCACCCTGCAGATGGGGACTGTGTCCAAGCTTCTGCACTTTGAAATAACCTTACACATTCAGAGGACTGGGACTTGGGATTGAGGCACAATGTGGAATGGAACAGCAATTGTCATCAGTATTTCCACTCAGTATAGTATAATTACATTCACATAATTTAAATCAAAGCTTACCTTCAACCTTGTCGTTCGTGTACAATTAAAGGATGCCGGGCGCTTCTTGGTGAAACTATTTTCCAGGGAAACAAACACACAAACCCAAAGCATTTCATGGAACATCAGAAGTTCACCAGCACATTGAGCCAGCCCCGGACCAGTTTCCCAGTGCCAGAGCTTTCCGATGGTCACACAACATGAGCCAAACCCAGCAGGCTCAAGGCTCTCAGGGCAGAGCCACTGTCCCAGGGCCAAGATGCAGCTCGGGCACATCACTCTCAAAGCAAAATGAGGGGACGATGTGCTTGGGCCCAGGCAGTTGAAGCAGATTTTTCTGGTGAACCCCTCAGCAGCTGTTCTGGTCTGTACCGCAAGCTCCAAAATCAGGGATGAACCAGCAGCTTCTTCCCAGCTTACCCTGACGGTGAAGGAAGCAACACACTGGATCTTACTGGGGCACCAAGTCCAGGGAACAGGCATTTCCAGGACAGACTGTCACACCGTGTGCATTTCTAAGGTCTAAAAAGATCAATACTTGAACTATTGTCACGATACACACCCTTTTTTTTTTTTTTTCCTCTTGTGTTTTTATTTACTGCCGCTTGGTCACTTATTTGGAAATAAAGCGCACAGATTTAAACATGATTGCACAAGGGATCGTGTGGGACCAGCCGTCCTGGGCCGGCTCAAAGGTCCATCCATCTCCACGCCTGTCCCTGCCCGCAGCCCAGGGCCAATGCCAAGGGAGGGCTGCAAGAGCCGGAGCAAGGGGTAACGTTTCCTACGGCTGTGCTCTCAGTTCCCAGAGATCTGAGTAACAAACAGTCCTGCCCTGAAAACTTTCGGCCCATGCTCCCAGCTTTGAGTCCCCACATTGCCTCATGCCCCTGGTCCCCAGGGAGAAGCCACCCCACACCCTTGACCCTCCTTGTGGCCTCTCTCTACGCCCAGATGGAAGGACTGCAGGTACATATTTTCTCTGTAGGTTTATATACTGCTATTACAGTGCTTTTTTATCTTTCCTAATATTTCTTCATATCATTTGCCTTTTGACACCACTACTGAACACGAGTGCAGGTATACAAAGGCCCAAGACCAGGCACGACCATCCCAAAACTCTTATCTCCATTCCCTATAATCATTAATTATTTTACACAAGAAATGCCAAGCAGCTGGAAGCTTGGGAGGAATTGGTTATGAGCTGACTTGAGAAGGATACAAGGTGCATGCAAAGGACAGGTGGCAGAAATTCCCCGTATTTTCACCATCACAGAGTTTCACATCAATTCGGTATTTTTTGCAAGACCTAAAGCACTCCTGCTGCTTGGTCTGAGACATGAAGGATCTCGCGTCTGCTTTTATGTGTGTTAGCCCTGCTATATTCTCCCAACTGTGTAGCACAGCTGGGCTTTAGTTACCTCTAAAGCTGACCAAAGGCAGCAGGATTGCCAGCTTCACATACACGGATTTGCTCATGTGCGCACCCACAGACGAGTACACACACACGTATGGAAATCTCCCCCCGCCCAAAAAAAAAGTTTACAGGCAAAGAGAAGCCTCCAAGGTTACCAACAGCACAGGTTAATTGACATTTTTTCAGTGTTACTGCTTATGCCTTCTGGTATAGATAAGGCTGAGAGGAATACCAATTTCCCTGCCTGGCTACCCATTTCCAGAGCTGCTGGTCAATGGCAAAACATCTGGAGCTCGGTGAGAGCTCCCTTCAAAAATTAAGAAAACTCTGGATTTCTAAGAGTTTCGTCAAACCCAAGACATTTCAAACGACAATTCAAGCTCAAATAAATTACTTTTGGGGGGAAAAAACAAAACAAAAACACTTTTTCAAGACAAAACCGTTTTCCTGGAAAACATCCAAGCTTTGTATGTGCCAAAATTTGAAGCTGTGCTCAGGGGAGAAGGGAGTACCTTTGGCACATCTACTGAAACCAGAGGAACTGTGTCTCTGGCTATGGTGAAGGAGGAGGAATGTAGCAACTTAAGCCTGCTTACTGGGGTCAGGAAGCACACAGAAGAAGTGATGAAAAACAGCCCAAAGCAAAAGGAGAGTGATTTAGTTTCTCTTCCATGAGGCCGCCTCAGCAGCTCGAGGAGGGGGGGGGAGGAAGGAAAAGAGGGGAAAGCTAGAAAGAAAAATGAATGAACAAAAACTGAGGGTGGCTTCGTTGTTTTTTGGGTTGGTGGGTTTTTTTTCCCTTTCCCATCTGCAATGGCTTTTGTAGAGATATCAAAATCAAGAAGAAAGAAATCGGATCAAAAAGACTGAGCAGATTCGCTTGTAGCAGAAAATACTGTTGGCACCTCTCCTTAGGTAGACCAAGAACCACACGATTCCTCGCTATTGTTAAAGGAGGATTTTCCTTGAAGTCCGGCTAATCCATTAAGGGAGCAGGCTAGCAGGGGCAATGGGCCAAGAGAAGCTCTGAAAAAGAAACTCGGAAAAATGCTGTGGTGCTGCTGTAAGGGTTGGTGTCTTATCCCGCTGCACAAGACAAAGGATTAGCGCGCTTATCTGGGAGCAGCAAGTGAGCCTCAGCACCGGCGCTGCGGCACAGCCACTTATAGGCATCGGTTAGTGGGCAGCAAGGAGGAAAGGGGAAAAAAAAAAAAAAAGAGGAAAAAAAAAAATCAATCAGCAGAAGCCCTTGGGAGACGGATATTTTGAGGCTCTCCGACTTCGGCGGTGTGCTCGGTGCGGAGCGGGAGCGGTGCGGAGGGCTGGGGCACGGTGAGGCTGGCGAGGAGAGCAGGGTACAGAAGCGCGCGCACCAGCGGGGCCCTTGGTTCATGAACCTGTCAGTCTAAAAGCCTGTTTATGCTTAGCCAGTCTGCTGGAAGCACATCTGCTAATATCCACTAAAGAGAAAAATGGTGTAGGGAATATGTGGATGTCTTCTCTGCCTTGCTTGGGAAGCCAAGTACCAAGGACACAATATTCTGCTTCGGGAAGAAAACAAGGTGAGCAAGTGATGAAAATACTGCGACAAGCTGCCAGGAAAACATGAGTGGTTTCTGTT
>CM067089.1:5060000-5235000 GCA_034008185.1 Gorsachius magnificus
GACCTGGTAGTACATGGTTTCTATTAAAAAGGATGCAGCATTAAACCATAGTGCTTATGGATATAAATGGGCATATCTGCGTGCACGTTTGCTGAACCCACACCTAATGTGAGTTCCCCTCCTTATATTTGCAGCTTGGCCCTGACAAATCCTGCAAAATCCTTTTCAAAATGTAAAGATCTTGGTTTCTTGTCCTTGGGACATCCAAAAGCCCTCCAAATGGGGTTGTGGTATCTTTCCATTGCAGTTCTTTGGATCCTGGTCTGCCTTCCCAATGCCAGCACAACTCTAGCAGGACCCTTGTCATCACTACTTTGTCATCATTCATGAGGCCAACATCTTAGTGACAGAACATAGTTGCTACTGAGCTGACTAACTAGCCCACCATCAAGAACAGGCTATTTCCTTGATCATCCCCTTTTCTGCACCTGAACCAGTAGGTTTTCCTCTTTTTTGACCAGTTATCATTCAAGGTTGTTTAGATCGTACAAGATTATGAATGAGCAATTGGATTTGTTTTCTAGACGGAAACCTATTGGCCAGTGATCTCTCTTCAAAGAGCAGATTACTTCTGCCTACTGAACGTCCTATGGTCCCAGAAAAATGTCTTGTGTACTCACATAGGTAACAGCTAGTTCTTCATGTGTTGCGTGGGCCAAAGGAAAACTCAGTCATAATATTGCTCATAGAAATGTCCTCCCTTTTCTCTGAAGACTCTGACAACAAGGACTTCATATTCTCACCACTGTCCTCCTCCTTGATCTCCTGAAAGACTTCCTGTGTCTTGTTGTCCATTACTGGATTTCGCCATCAGTTTATTTCTCCATTTTCATTTTTTCATCTTCTCAGTAGACTGCTTCCTCTCATCCGCACTTGGTCCTTTTCATCTGCCCATGCTTTTCTGTATTCACATTTCATTTTTTCCATGATGCCAGAGAAAACCAGCTTAAATAGTAGCCAATGAACAGTCATGAATAAACCAGATTATGTTAATTTTTATGTATATAATATAAAATATATTTTATATAGACGTACATTATATATATAAAATAGCAAATTCACTTTTTTTTAATTAGCCATCTGAGTGAAATTTAGCTTATCTTCATTGTTAATTACTAAATATTAATTAACTTTGTTCATTTCATCTAATTGCTCACTTCATTGGCGTGTTGCATTTTATCTTTGTTAACCTCTGTTCCAAACAGATGAATCTATCTTTAAACATCTTATAGTATAAAATCATGATGCATATGTCCTACCATAAAATATGTGCTGTAGTCAGCCAATATATTTTTTCTTACTGAATGCCAGCTGACCCCTCCTGACTTGTCATGTATGCCTACAATTTGTATTGTAAAATTGCTATCATGCAATACAGAACCGCTGCTCTATTTTTCCTGTATGTGACTTGTAGAACTCAATGTAACTTGTACTTTTGTCACATTCTGGAACAAATGGGCAATGGAGCTCACTTATTAAAATTGTATGTGTAGAGATAGGCCCCTATTTAGGACCTCTGAAATAACCTTTTAGTTAGTTAACTTGGATACTTAGCAAGCTAGACCTGGGCTGTGAAAGGTAATAAACTGATTACAGATGATAGTCTGCACTGTCTATTTGATCTAGGTTAGGTAGAGTCAGTATCAGAATTCATGATGTTAAATAGATAAATATCCTACATTTCTCATTTTTCAGCTCATGTCAGCTACTGCCAGGTCACTATTGATGCCCAAAGTGTTCAAACAGAACTGTTAATGAGCCCATCTGCCCACCTTCTGATACCCTGCCACCCAAGCAAGCTTTCTGTGCAATATGAAAATGTTTATCAGAGTAGGATCTACAAAACCCACCTGCAGAACAGGAAGGTATATTGACCAGTAAGTAGGACATGCAAAGGCTCATTCCTTACCCATCCTATAGATTTAAGTTCCTCTCTCTATTCAGAGTCCACATCCATGAGCCCTGTCCTGAAGTTAGGTACCTGAGCAAGCTGCTTCCCACAAGGCATGAGAGAAAAGGGATAGCTGTCAGGCATCCTCTCTGCAAGGCCCTGTTTCAGACATGTCCTCTTGCTAAAACAACTTGAACTCCTGCTCTGCTTCCAAGATGTTGGCCTCAATGACAACATTTGCGGTTGGGTCCTTCTGAATTGCTCTGTCAGTGAATAAAGAAGATCACTCTGTCATTTGGGGAGATATAGATTGGTGTCTTTGCTGCAATGAGATGGCTTTTCACATGAATTGAAGTGAATATGTCTCTATCATCACCATTAAAATCATTTGTTGTTTCCAATCTTTGCACAAAACTGCATAAAGACATGCTCAGATCATGCCAGCAGACTCCCACATCACATATAAATTCAGTGGGGTGGGGGGTGGGGGTGTCTTCCCCTCCCACTGAGCTTAAAGGCAATACTGGTCTTTTTGTGATGCTGGGTGTTTAGTCCTGGGCAGTTGCGTGCCTGGAGAAAGCATGAGGATTTAGAGTGAGTCAAGTACCGAGAAACAGTTTGATGATCCATATTTTAAAGCTGGGATTGTGAAAAGTTGTGGGTTTGACATTACTTCATACCTCTTCCCTTTGAGTCTATAGCCCAAATAGCCCAAAGGCTTTTTGAAGTCTGTCCTGATGCACTGAAAAGTGGACCCCTACAACTCAAACCTCAGAGTCCCATGGTGAAGAGAAAAGTCCATCCACGTGATGGATTAAACTTTTTCCTTGTAAATTAAGATATAGTCCCTTGGACAGATAATTTTCTGACAAAATGAATCAAACCATGTTTCTGTTATATTTAGCCTCTAATCCCCTATAAATGCATTTTTGACCAATCTTCCTTTCATTTTGTCATGCTCTACAGATTGTACCCAGAATTCAGCGATGCCACAGTAATTGAAAACTGAATAAAATTTCCCATCTAGATTTATTTGAGTTTTGTTCTGCAATACTGTTCTATTATTCTATTAATTTAACTTCTAGAAGGTAGCAAAATAACAATAAATATGGAATTGTTGCATTTAATTGAACCTATAACAGAAAGTTGCTGTTTCTCAAGGTATTTTGTACCCTTTGCTTCCAGCACATTTAATTATGTATGAACTCTTCAAAAAAAAAAAAAAAAAAACCCCTCTCAAATAATGTGAGTCATCTACTAGGAGAGAAGATGTAAAGATGATAAATGTTATTTAGAATCACTATGATATGATTCATATTGTGATGTGATTGGGAACAATATTAAAACCCACCAATGCTATTATACCTAAATTTTTGTTTCAATTCATGCAATATTGCTGCTGCTTAATATGATTTCTATTTACTCCTTTCCATTGTTAGTGTTTTATTGAGGTTGTGTCGGCTTTATCAAGCTAATCTCTCCTGCAAATGGAGGTCAGCAGAGCCAAAGCACTGGCAAAAAGCCTGTCTCCATTATATTCTACTTGGTGTGAATTTACTCGAAAATTGTCTCTCTAATATAAACTCTTTCTTTACCATTCTTCGATTATAATATTTCTACCTGCACAAACCCTGACAGCTTGATATTTAAAAGCTATATAAACTCTCATAATTTAATTTTATATTCCTTTTTATAAAGAGGTATTGGACCTCATTTAAAGTAACAGTGAATGTGTTCATCAAAAGGTTTAAAATCAAGCAATCTTGGCCATCAATAAAAGCTTGAATTTCAGGTAATTTAAATTATAACTTAAAAGCATGCACAGCTACTCTTAATGACAATGACAGCAAGTCATTAATTTGTGTTCTTCTGGTGTCAAGGGTGAGGCAAGTAATCCTGTCATGCCCTTGCTAGAATACAGTTTGGCAAAACAGGATATTGTAGAAGCTTTATAAATCTTATATCTCTATTTCTCCTTGTACTGGTCTAGGGAATAATGAAAAAGAGTGACACATAAATTTACCTACCAAATGGGGTATGCTCTCTCTCTTGAATACCCACACATAACTTCCATTAACATTAGTATAAAATATACATGCACACCAAGAGGAAGGATAGCCTACCAGATATCCAGAGGTCTACAATACGAGCAGAACTATATTCCCTTTAGTGGCTGCCAATCCATCCCAGATCACAGGGATTTTTTTTTCAGTTTAAGTTAAACATTGAACCTAAAACATTTGCATGAAAATAACTACAGCTAAACTGTGAAAGAATAAACTGTACATCAAAGACAGTCTTAAATCTTTTTTTGTTTAAGATGTTAGGTTTGCATAGTTCTAGTCACAGTTTAGAATCACAGAAACCCAATAAAAACAAACAAAACCCCTCAAAGATCTTTTTTTTAGGACTCTCTGCAGTAAGTTTCTAAATATGTTATTGGATAGGTGATTGAAATCTGACAAAAAACCACAGCATTTTATAATAATGTCCTGCAGCAAAAGTATGGCACCAATAACTAAACAATACTTTATCACCTTTGCCACTCTCAACAGCTCCCATTAATACCAAGATCATAGTGTTAGGCCTTCTATTCCCCAGCTGACCATGTTAGTGACAGCCAGGGCTTAGGCAATGACATTGAAAAATATTTGCAGTGACACAGCCACAAATCACTATGAGACAAGTTTAAAACTCAATATTCACTAAACTTGTATCTGGTTTTTTTCTTGCTAGAACATCTACAACGCATTTATTACAGGCTGAATTCCTCAAAGAATCAAAACATTGATGGAAAGTGATAAAAATTATTGGTTGATAAAACTAGATGCGCAGAGGGGCCTTTGTCAAGTCATTTATTCATATGAGCTTATTGTCTGAGATGGAATCAGCTAGGACACCTGATGAAGAGATGTTTTCCCAAGATTAGTGTCCATTTATGTGAAATGCACCCAAAAGTACCTGTAAAACAAACTTTCTTAATGGTCTCACCATACGTGGATTGATTTATATTTTCATCTTGCCCAGGGAACCTAAGCAGACATTTGACTACTTAGCAGTGGCCACAGGACATTATTTCTTCCACGTGGTTGAGATCCTCTCTAAATAAGCTGTGTCTGTAGCTTCCTGTTTTCTGGGCGTGGTGGTTGGCAGATGTCCTAGATGCATGTTGATTCCCATATTTCAGCTTGAAATCTCACACCTCTTTCTGAGAGCATGCAGGAAACTATTTTTCCTGTTTTTTCGCAGAGCTGTGTTACTAAATCACTTAAGCAGGACATAGAAGCTCCTGAAGGCTAGTGATAAACCTCTGCACGTCTCCTACTCCCACCCCTTCAGGAGAAGGGAACAAGTAGACTTGCTATAATGACAAAGTCACTGCATTACCATACTCTGTTCTCATTCACTGTGTTTGTTGCCTGTTTCTGCCCTGTCCTTGACTCATATGACAAGAGACAGCCATACCAGGGCATTCCCAGAGCTTCTACACCAGGCCTGTCTACTTGCCTTTTTAAACATCCACTTAGGTTAATCTCAATGGTTCAGATACCTCACAGGACATGTGGAAGGAGAGAGCCTTGTAAGAGGGGAAACAGGGAGAGTTCTGTCATGTTTGTAAGGATTTGATGGCAGCAGTATGACTGAAGTTTGCAAAAGCATAAGACAATAAGTAGGGTGAACACACAGCTCATAGTTACCAAATCCCACAGCAACAGAAGAAGGGGGAATTCTTTGAAACCAGTAGGTCTATTTAAATGGAATATGAGACAGCCAGTGGATAGTGACTTTCTGGCACTCCTCCCTGTAGGAGACCGTGGAGAAAGAGGGTGCCAGCAGGATCAGAAAGGCATTAAGTAAATTGATGGACAACAAACTCATAGACATTAATGAAAGTTGGTGGTGATGTACCTTGTGACATCTCCAAGGTAAACCGGACAGAAGTGGACTGCAGATAGTGGCCCACCTCCCTACCCTGAGGAGCACCTCCTGTTGCTTCTGTTTGATTACTGGGCAAAGTGGACCACTGGTTTGATGCAGCAAGGAGTCTCCAAGGTTGTTAAGGGGTAAAAGTTGTTTCTAAGGCATGCTGAACTCTGTATTAAAATTCTGTAATTAGTTTTCTTCTGACCCACACCCTACTAGAATAGATGATTTTCCTGTCTGGAAATATTTTCAGAAATGGCAACTTTTGGAGTGCATTGAAGAGACTTCTCAAGAAGGGGAATGATTAATTCTTAATAGCAAGTTTTGCAGCATATTGAATGACACATTCTTACATTATATATTGATATATAGCACACTGGTCCTATGCCATGCTGACTAGTAGTTCATTTCCAACAGGGCATAGTTTATAGATAATGCAATAGGTAAGGGACAGTGGCATAAAACTCTGGCTCTTTCAGTTGTACCAAAATCTTTTGGAACTTCATTTTGGTTTGAATGATGACTGTCTTGGAATTTGATATTAAGCAGAAGCAGCAATAAATGTGTGCAATGCCAATCCTGGCCCTGCTTCCCTGAAGCAAGAGGCACAGCACAATAGACTTAAATTTAGATGAACCACAAAAAGTCAGACACTTGTCTGATGATTAATCAAACTTCTTTGTTCAGAATTTTCTCACTGTTTAGCGTGCCTTACTTCTATTTAAATTTCCAGTACCTAACAGGTGTACTAGTGGGTTTTGCATTTACCAGTCCTTATAAGTCCTCATAACTAAAGTGAATTTTAAAAATCCAAGGGTTGCTGTTTCCCTGCTGTATACCCAAACCTGTCCAGCTGCTTCAAAAACACACTTTCACAGAATCCCTAAATTTTTTACATCATCTTTCTAATTTTTCTATCACAAGTATTTGTCCCTTTCTCCTTCTTAGAAACCTGGATTGTTTGGACAGGGTGGAAAAGCGCATTGCCCTCTTACTCTGATTGCACTATGCCTCTTCATTTGTTTGGTGCTGAGCTTTTCATGATCTCTACAATTCTTCATCGTAACTCTTCAAGTCATAGTTTAGAACCAAAGTAAATCTAATGGTGAAGTATAATAATGAAATATAATGTAATAATTCATTAAATATTTGTAAGTTTATTTGAAGTATTTCTAAATGCCAGTGGTGATTCCATGTTAGTTCATATTTTACTTTGTCTATTCAGGCATCTCAGCTATTTCCTCACTGATGGTCCCTAGGTGAGGCGTCCTGTTACGTGGTAATGCCAAAGGCAGCATTCCCTCCAGCGAGACTCTGTTGACTGCAGAGATAAAGTACACACTTCTGGAGAGTACTAGATAGAGCAACTCTTCATTTGATTTTCTACCCTTTGAGCTCTTCCATCAAGATAGCCCAAAAAGTGGAAATGGAAGAGGAAATCTAGATATTCTGTTAGAAACAATGTTTGTATGAAGCCTTGGCTGAAGACCAAAGCTGTTACTTCTGCAGTTTTAGCTCACTCCCAGTGTTGGACAGGTTGGGCGCATGCTCTTCCAAATGGCCTCAGTAGTCAGGATGCCAAGGAGGACTAGAGCTCTACCTTATTTCATAGAATCATAGAATTGTTTAAGTTTGAAAAGACCTTTAAGACCATCAGGTCCAACCGTTAACCTAGCACTGCCATTCCAGCACTAAACCATGTCCCTAAGCACCTCATCTGCCCGTCTTTTAAATACCTCCAGTCTCAGAGGATCAGAGAGAAGTTGAAACCATATTACAGATTTGTGCAGCAAGAGGCTGCATGTCAAAGAAGTGGTTTTGTTTCCTTTTTGTGCCAAAACAATACCCAGTAAGTTCCATACAGGAGTTTGATAGGTACATATGTGTAAAGTTATTTCCATGCTGCTTAGTCCCTTTGCTAAGATCAAATGCAGTATTATTTTCAAACTGGAACCTGTATCTTGCCTTGCCAGTAGGGTGACCCAGAGATCTCACTGGCATTTCCACTGATTTTACAAATGCCTCCAGCCCTTCAAAGCCTTTGTGAAATTTCTAAAGGAAGTACCTGAAAAGTTCAGCCTTCTATGAGCTTTGCCATGAAATAGCCCAAATATTTTCAGTTGCCTATTTTGAGGAGGAAATCTTCAGCTTTTCTCAGCTAGGTAATAAAGCTCCTTTGGCTTTCATCTAAAATCAAGACAAAGATACATTTTTAGAGATGATATGAAATGAAATTGAAATGAGTGAGTACTTGGGAGAAAAGAAACCTTTAGTGCTAGAACTGCTTTGTTACGACTGAATAAACTAAATATGCTTAATATGAAAGGTAATGATGCGACTGATTGAATAGTTTGACATTACTGCACATGAAATATCATTAACAGGTTCACGATGGTTTTATATCAATACCAAATCTCAGAATAAAATAAATGGAAATATGGGACCACAGTGATTTGTCACTGGAGCCTTTCAGTGTCATTTAAGAAAATATTTTCAGTGAAAGAGTAGTCAGCATGAGCTGGTGCAGCAGAAGAAATTACAGCCTTGTGTAAATTTGAGAATAAGCCCAGTTAAACAATTTAGAATATCTGCAACACATCTATGCCTGTGAGAAGACACCTATGTGCCTAACAGCTCCAGTACCTTTGACTTCACTGGGCGTCACCAGTTCATACCTGTATTGACTACTGCTGCCAGTTCTCAGGATGTGAGTTCTCAGCATAATTCCAGCAAGAGATGCCTGTGTTGATGTTGTCTCCCAAGCATATCCTGATGGTGCTAGGCTCGTATTATTTGCAGGGTGGACACACAAGCAAAATATCACACCTCAAACCCTTTCAAAGGTCTGAGACCCATAGCCTATGTCAGCATCTCATGGCCAAGCAGTTTATGGATGGTCACTGTGAGGATTAGCCTACCTGATAAAAAACCCTTGCATTTTGGCATATGTGTGGTTCTCCCTTTCACCTTACAGAGATGTCGGAGGCAGAACTTCTGTGTTCACCCAGGGGACACAGATGCTCGTAGCCATCTCCATCAGCACAGACCATTGCCTTGCATAAAAGCATACACCACTGAAGGTTAGAAAGCTGTAAATCAGGACAGTAAATCTGACCTGGCATTTCATGGCTGCTATATTAGTTGCTGTTGCTGCGCAGCCATCCCGTTGCTCACCCATTGCTGACAATAAGAGAGGTCATAACAACTCTTCCTATACATTACAATGTACAGCCTCAAGATGATAATCACCATTTCTGCCCACTTGCTATTAGGAAATTTCCCTCTGACAGCTCTGTGTGCTTACGTGCCCCGTATCTAACTTCCAGGTTCCTGTTACATCTCGTGGGTGTCCTACTCATCCTTCACAGGGATTTGTTCTCAAAGTGGAACCAAATATGGGACCATGCTTTAAAATATTATCACCTCCATCTTCTGTTTAAAATTAGCTAGCCAGACACAGATGTTGCCTACCATGGCTTCACTGATTATTACAGTTTTCTTACTATCTTAAATTTACACTATTAATAAATGGCTACTGAAACACAAAGTTTTTCCCATTGAGGAAACCACTGATAAAATCTGAGGCTGACAAGAAGACAGAGAATATGACAATAACTCTCCAAGTTTCTTGTGTTTTAATTTGGGAAGTTAATTTGATTGGATCTCATTATAACTGAGGTATACTTTCATTTACCCATACACTTTTGATGTGGCCACCATTGGGAGCATTACAGTACTGGATTTCACTTGCTCTTTTCAGACATGAAAATAAAAAATAAAAAAAAGAAAATACAGTAACACATAAATAAACTTAAATAAATGAACTATTGAGCAGTGCAAGCCTGGTTTTACAATCATTGGGAAGAAATACAGTCCAGTTATCTGCATTTTTATAAAATTCCAATACATAGCACTGTTTTCCTTATTTGCATTTTTCTGATATTTGCAAGGATGAAAAAGAACAAGAACTGGGACCAACATCTTAAAATCCCAATGCTTTACACGTTCTTATATTCTTATGCAAGTATCCAAATAGAAGGGTACTTTTTTTCACATTTTAGAGTAATATCACAGATTTACATGAAAATAAATAGGGGCAGAGAAAGTGATAGATAAGCTATTGATGTTCACAATATTGTATTTACTACAGCTACATATTGTCAAGTATATTTGACAGCCAAAGCTTCTCTTTGGTAGGAAGTTGCATAACATTGAGGATAATCTTAGTGTCAAGCCACAATATATTTATGAAAACATCAAGATTTGAAGGGACAAAACCAAGATCAAGTTATGTAATTAGTTTCAACTTCTCTCCCCAAATGACAGATTTTTTTAAAAAATGTTTCATTCTCATGGTTTCCAGAGCAAAGGTTTTAATTTCAAAAGGGCATATCCCTTAATTGAAGTTATATTGTGATGAAGATATAAAATAAAAATTTAAATTGATTCCCTTCCCCTTATTTATCTTTTATTGTTTGTCTTACTGAAAACTTGAATATGAAAGAGTTTGTCTTTTCTTCTTCCAAAGCAAAATGTACTGTTTTCCCAGCTATTTTCACACATATGTTATTTTTAGGCAATTTAAAGATACTTCTTTTTGCTAAATCATGAGAAGTTGCAATTTTTGCTTAATTAAAAATCAGAAGCCCTAATGTCATTCCACTGGGGAAAAAAAATGTAACAAGTTGTCACATGTACACAGGATTAATGTGGAAAAGTTATTAACTCAGCGTATATTTTTTACTATCATGTCCTTCTTTTCTTCAGTTTCTTTGGCAATCCTTAAAACTTTATAAGCTGCATTTATGTTAAGCTGTTCCTGATATGCTCCAATAAGTGTGCTTTAGACACATTGTTAACATAAGGCCAAATCTGTAATACAGCATGGACAATTAAGTGCACAATTTTTGTATAAATGCAAAATCCCTCACTGTGAATTATTTAATTAATGCTCTACAGTTCATTTAATAGCGCTCTTTCAAAGGCCATTTCACTCACAGAAAACTAATTTCATTCTTCGGGTTGATTTAATTAGATTGTATGATATATGGTATTGCTAATTCAGTGGCTCTCTTTGCAGTGTCTAGCCCGTTGCTCCTATTGTCGGCAATCTGTCAGCCCCATTTTTAACAGTATTGAAAAATTCAAGCTTTATTATTGCTCGCTCACTCTTTCTCTCCCATCAGGAGGAAAGTAATGAGCTTTTCTTCTTATGAGAGCAAGCAGAGAGTGTGGTGCCCTTAGCGCTTCAGGCACTGAGCAGTATTAACAGCCTGATTCATGAGTTAAGTTTCTAACTGCCCGTGGCTATTAGCACTCAGTCCTTTGGCTGTCATTTAGTTAAAAAGACTCTTCGGTTAATTCACTCTTTTAATGAGACTGTGCTATTCAACTAATGTATTTTACTGTATGAAAGGTCACACCAGGAAGCAAAACAGATTGGAGGGAATGTAGCGGGAAGCCTGGCTGTCAAGAAACAGTTCAAGCCTCGCAGGCATTTCGCCGTCGCGGCGCCCGTAATAGGCTATGGAACTGATGGGCCAGCGCTCACCTCAACAGTTGAGCACCATAAATCACAGCTAAATAGAAAGCAGATTAATCAGAGCCACAGACAAAAAGAGCACGTGTTTCATTACCCATATAATCACTAACATGATTGCCAGACAAGCCGGGGGAACTGTACACGGGGCTGACAAAATGCAGTGCGGCGGCGAGTGGGAGAACTCGGCTCTGCGGAGCTGCGGCCACTAAATCTTTTCATTAAGGAGCTGCTTGCGAGACCCTCTTGTCAGAGGGCCACTTGCTTGGCAGGTGGTGTGGGGGGAACAGGCGTAAAACAGGAATATAAAGGGCTGCGTTTGACTGAGAAGGGTCAGAGGAGGAGGAGGAGGTGGCGGCAGAGAGGCTTTTCCTCCCCATCGCTCAGTTTCTGCATCATCCCCTGCGTCACGGCGGCTGGGAGAAGCACGTGGGAGATGGGATGACCCGCTCCTCTTCCTCCCATCTTTATATGAACCCGCAGCGAGCCAGACCCAGTCTGCTCCCCACTATTTTCTTGTTCCCTGTGCTGTGCCCTTAGCTGTGTGGCACATGCAAAGTCTTAATATATGAGAGGACATCTCATTTTAATTTATTCTGTCCTTCTCCAGCATCATTTTTTTACTGCACCCCCCCTCCAAGCTCACACTCTTTACCTCATCAGGAATTGTGTGTAATACACGTGTCCACATCCCACAGCTTCTCCCTGCTGAGCTTCAGAAGGTATGGTTGAAAATCTGGTTTATTTCAGCATCTCTGCTTGGGATATCCGACTGAAAATGTTTTTCTGAATATTGCTCATTAATTTACAAAAGGAGAAAATGAGAAAAACCTCTGCTTTTAATAGCTTTTCATCTGTCTACCAAGGCATTAAGCATCTGAATTATTGTGAGGGTATGTGTGTGTGTTTTGCTCGTTTTTAATTAGTGTCATTGGGGGGAAAACTCCAGCACTTTAGGGGCAAAAGTATATTATTTTTTAGAAATTGTAATTCCCTCAAACTATGGTAAACAAATCATTCTGATTTAAATTTCCCGAGCAACTTCCAAACAGGGAAACCGTATGTTTAATTACCAAACATCTGTTGCAAAGAATACCCCTAGCTTTTGCAACACTAATATCACTGTATGAATTTTAAAATCTGTCAGCAAGGGATCACGAAAGCTTTGGGAGCAAAGAGCTGCTCACTTTAACCCCTGAACCAGATAATCTAACAGTAATCCATTCAAAACTAATCAAACATTTACAGAAACGCACCAGCACTGAGGAAAACAATTCATCATCTTCATATGCTCATTACACTTCCAACATCTCAATCTACCTATGTAAATGAGACCAGGGATCTGACATCAGGTCCATGTACAGAAATTATAAACAAATATTCATCCATTATGCTGCTGAAATTTAACAGCTGGAGCACTAACAGTAGCTGAACTCCGAGCCCCGAGTATCAATTATTTATGAACCTAAAACTGACAAGACTGTCTAGGTGAATTAGCTGCATATGTCAAGCTTTGTTATAAATCCCAGCCTACTGTAAAACTCATTTTCATAGAATGTATGTACAAGGCTGACAATATATCAACAGTATGGCATTAATAATTTAGAAGAATGGTACCATAAGGGAGCACCTAGAAACTCTGTTCTGCAATATAGTTGATATTACAAATAAAAAAGTCAAATAAAATGAATTTCCCATAAACAGAGAATCAAATAAAGCATTTCTCTATGATTTTATATTCAATTTTCAAAAAACTTACCAGTTGATACTTGCATTTTTAGGAACCGTAAGCGTCACCTGAAGTTCCGTTTAAGCGTTTTTTCCTTAAAAATGCCTTTGAATTTTTAGGCCCACTGATGTACACTGCATTACATTTATTTTATTTTTACCAAGTGAGAACTAAAAGTGAGGTGAGGGTAAGCGGTGGAAGGAAAGCACTGTTTTCAGCAAGCAGTACTGCAGGCTGTGGTTCAAGACCCTGAAATAAAGTATAAAACTACCTGAAAATAAATGCAATTAATTATAGGCTAAAATCTACCTTTTGATATATGCATGTGACAACACAAATTGAGGTGCAGGCTGCTCTGCTCTGATAGTAGAGTTTGGTTAGATATCTTAACCATTGATCCCATTAGAGACATCATGAAATTTCTTTGTGTAAGAGGTCAATTCAAAAGCTGTTGGACACCCACCCTACTTATGACCACCTACATGGCATAAACAAAATGAAAGGACAAGGTCTAAACTGGAACATTTGTAAGCTTAAGGAAAATTCTCATCTGAATATCTACAGGGAGATCTGAAAAAAGGACACATCAAAACTTTGCCCAGTGTCCAAGAATGTCAAGACAGATCTGAATTTTGCTGTTCTCTCCCACCTCCACCAAAAAGCAGCCATCCACTGCTTTGGTGTAGCAATGCACACAATTACTCAAAATCTGATTTTTTTTCAGAAGCTCATATAATTTAACCTATGCCTGTGAAAGCATGGCTGGTTGCAGCAGCTTCTTGCTATTCAGAAAGGTTGTCCACAAAAAAATGAATACACACTTATATGAGAATCCATGACTATCAAATAAACAAGATTTTATCTTATCTACAGAAGTAGCCCAGGTTTTGATCAACTGTGAACATCAGCTGTCCTTTCCTCCACAACAAAACTTTCAGATTATTAAGAAAAATTGAAGGAGAAGGGAAAGGAGGGGGAAGAGAGGGAGACTCAGTCCAAGTCTTGAGCACAGAGACACAAAAGCTGAGGGGTGGTTAAAGGCAATCTGTAATATTAAGCTTATGAGGATGCCATTGACTTCATGAAGATCGCTCCCACACTTAAAATCAGCATCTGTTTTGTGTACTCCTTACCTGGGATTCATACCAACAACACACCAAGAATCCATGAGGATGTCTTTCCAGGCAGAAAAAAAATCACTAAAATCTCAAAACTGAGGAGCACAGTATTTTTGAAAACATCATATTGATACAAAAGGTAAATATAAATACGCATTTTGAAAGAATCAGTAATGGTTCAAGAGAGGTTGTTGAGGAAGTTAACAGAGCATTTCTGAGTCAGGAGAAAGGTAATTCAGAGGAGGAAAAATCTCCTTAGTGATACACACTTAAACATCAAAGCAGAAAAAAACAGTTGATTATATGAGTGAGGTGTGGAAAATGCTACAATGCCATCTCCTCATCAGCAGGACACTGCCACTTCTGACCCAGGAAATACTTGTAAGAGACTGAGAAAATTTTATAAATATACTGTATTAGATAAAGAAAAAAAGAGCAATAAACATGTGCTGGGTTAATACCTGATGCCTGAGAGATTTATGAAAGAGTTCTTTCAGGAAGCTGGTGGTGGGATCGGGGAGAACCCATGGGTCATCCGATGTATCCTTCTGTAGTATGGAAGGAGGGTTTATGTAGCGATTCCTATGCAATTCTTCAGACTATTAGGGCTTTCCATTTCCTATTGCTTTAGTATTATCTGCACGGGTTGCTTGCTTTATGTTTTCAAAAGTAGAGTCTAATAATAATAATAATAATTCACTGAGGGTGAAATTGACTCCTGGGCAGAAAGCCCAAGACAAGGTCTTTGCATCACTCAAGTCATGCCAAAGTGCTTAAAATAGGGCTTCATTTGGATTTAAATGGTGCAGAGATCTTACGCTGGCTCTCTAGATACAAATGAACTTCACCTTGAATGCCCCTCGATGCCATGGTGCTGCCTTAGGCATATAGAATCATAGAATCATTTAGGTTGGAAAAGACCTTTAAGATCATCAAGTCCAACCATTAACCTAGCGCTGGCAAGTCCACCACTAAACCATGTCCCTAATCACCACATCTACCCATCTTTTAAATATCTCCAGGGATGGGGACTTAACCACTTCCATGGGCAGCTCATTCCAGTGCCTGACAACCTTTTCCATAAAGAAACTTTTCCTAATATCCAATCTAAAACTCCCCTGGCACAACTTGAGGCCATTTCCTCTTGTCCTATTGCTTGTTACCAACACCCACCTCGCTACACCCTCCTTTCAGGTACCTTTAGAGAGCGATAAGGTCTCCCCTCAGCCTCCTTTTCTCCAGGCTAAACAACCCCAGTTCCCTCAGCCTCTCCCCATCAGCCTTATGCTCCAGACTCCTCACCAGCTTCGTTACCCTTCTCTGGCCATGCTCCAGCCCCTCCATGTCCTTCTTGTAGTGAGGAACCCAAAACTGAACACAGCATTTGAGGGGCACCTCACCAGTGCAGAGTACAGGGGCACGGTCACTGCCCTGCTCCTGCTGGCCACACCACTCCTGACACAAGCCAGGATGCCGCTGGCCCTCTTGGCCACCTGGGCACCCTGCTGGCAGCCGCCTGTCGACCAACACCCCCAGGGCCTTTTCCGCCGGTCAGCTTTCCAGCCCCTCTGCCCCACGCCTGGAGCGTTGACTGATGTGGTTGTGACCCAAGTGCAGGACCTGGCACTTGTCCCTGTTGAACCTCACCCAATTGGGCTGGGCCCATGGATCCAGCCTGGCCAGGTCCCTCTGCAGAGCCCTCCTCGCCTCCAGCAGATCAACGCTCCCATCCAACTTGTCGTCTGCAAACTGACTGAGGGTGCTCTCAATCATTGAGGGTGCATTCAATCCCCTCGTCCAGATCATTGATAAAGATGTTAAATGGAACTGGCCCCAAAACTGAGCCCTGGGGAATGCTGTTTATGACCAGCCACCAACTGGATTTATCTCTATTCACCACAACTCTTCAGGCTCAGCCACCCAGCCAGTATTTTACCCAGCAAAGAGTATATCCATCCAAGCCATGAGCAGCCAGTTTCTCCAGGAGAATGCTGTGGGAAACGGTGTCAAAGTCCAGGTAGACAACATCCACACCCTTTCCCTCATCCACTGAGCGTGTCACCTTGTCATAGAAGGAGATCAGGCTGGTCAAGCAGTATCTGCCTTTCATAAGCCCATGCTGACTGGGCCTGTTCACCAGGTTGTCTTGTGCGTGACACGTGATAGCACTCAAGATGATCTGCTCCATAACCTTCCCTGGCACCGAGGCCAGACTGGCAGGCCTGTAGTTCCCTGGATCTTCCTTCCAGCCTCCGGTCTACTGGGACCTCCCTGGTTAGCCTGGTTATCCGGAGCTGCTCACCTCAGTGACTGAGGCATGACACGGAAAGAGGTGACATGAAAAGATGTTTTCTGTTGAAATCCCTAAGAATTTTCCCCACAGACTTCAAATGCAGAATGAAGATCTTGCCGTCTGCTTGAAACAATGAATAAGGCATTGTAGGCAATCCACAGAAGAATAATCCAAATTTAATTTTTGGACTTGATTAACTGACTTGGTGTCTGATGACATCTTTCACTCTACAGATGTCTTTTTTTGGTAATTGATACTTTTATTAATACTTCCAGTGTCATGTTCACATAGGTGACAGCTATGCAATTTTTTCCATTAGCTCTTTCAGTTAATATTCTAAATCCTGCTTTCATACTATGTCTTTCCCAAAAGCCATTACTTTCCAATGTAGCGGAGCTACTGCCTGGCAGTCCTGTTCTCTCTGCAACACATCGCACCACAGCATGGGTGGAGTTACCTGCACTTCTCTGATGCCCTGGCAGTGCTTGCCATCCCCGTTGCCGGCCGCAGGCACTGCTGACTGCTGTGCGCAGGGACACAGTGCCCAGCAAGACCCCTTTGGGATCTCCCTGCCTTCCACTGGCAACTGGGAGCTCTGCCCTTTCCTCTCTAGCAAAGAAAAAAGATGAATTCAGGTTTCCTTTTCTAATTCCATCAAGGACCGGGGCTATTGAATCATGATTTTGGCTTGAAATTACCTAACAACTATTCTAGTAATTCACTATGAAATGTTACAGCAATTAGGTTAAATCTGCTCACCTGGTCAAGAAAACATTTAGCAAAATCGCTACCTGGCTCTTCAAAGTGTTAGCTCGCTGTCTCCCAACACCCCCCCACCCAAAGCCAAATCAGAAGCCATTCAACATCAGTGAGCCAGAGGGATGAAGAAACTCACCTGGCAGTTAGAGCACCAATCTTCAAAGCCTCATGAAATAAAGTCATTATTTTATATTGCACAATAAACTCTATTTACTGAAAAAGAGCTGTAGTTACTCGTATTTGAAAATTGTTTTAGCTGGGTTAAGGTAGAAAGGTACACTAACATCCAGGCTCCAAATATAACTCCTTTGGGCTTTTGCAACTGTGGGTTAAGCTTAAAAGATACAGGTCAGCAAAAAACGAAGAGTGATTTGAGTACTTATGTGAGTTTGAGCTAACATTTCATGTGAGACTGGTTTTATGAGGGCTACATGCATCCAAGGCATCAGCTCAACAGATGTATGTTTTCCTTTAATTTCTGAGAGGGCTTTTCAACACAATAGTTCTGTGATTTCTTGAAAATTTTAGTTAGAACTGAGCCTAGAGCTGAGAGTCTCATAACTGTAACTCAGAAACTGGATTTGGAGCTGAAAAATAATTCAAACTGAAAAAAATTATTTTTTTTGAATTGACTATACTTGGTGATAACTCTTGACTTATTCTTCTGTGCCGCTGCAATAAGCTATGATTCTGGGGACCTGCTTTTGTGACTAAAAAGATAACTCTCTTGTTGGGAAGAAAATTGCCTCTCTGACATAAATCTTTGGAATAGGAGTTTACAGAAAAGTGGTAAATATGAGAGAAAAAAAAATCACATATTCCAGGCTGAACAGGAACTAATTTATGAACATGCTACTTTAATTTGGTGATTGCTGAGTGAGGCAGTCGTGTGGTGTGTCCAGAAAAGCAGTGTTAGCCTTTGGCTAGGGCCTTGATGGGGACAACAGGAGACCTGAAGGTCAGACAAACCATAGTTGGGGAACTGAGGGAGACCATCTGGGCCACTGAGTCCCACCCTTGACTATTGAGGGCACTTTTCATCATGTCTTCAACTCATATGGGTGCTGAGTTTCACCATATGGGTAATTAAGCTGTTTTCTTTTTCCTTTCACTGCTCCCTCTGTGATCAGTCTTTGAATAGGGTCTATATCACATTGATGCGATAATCATATATTGGTACATGATCACTGCTGTTGCTAGTAATTTTACTTGGATAGTTTCTAGCTGTAAAATCTCACTTGTAGCAATTCTGTTTAATGAATATTTTCATTTTTCACTGGCAAGTAGCTTACGGCTGCATAAGTCATGCTGATTACTGTCTACCTTGCCTCAGTCATTCTCCACTGAGACCATGGCCTCATTGTTTTGTGCATTGATGGTAGCAATAATCCACTTTAAACGGAGAATAAGAGAAGATGAGCAAAGATTTGCATTGCATCAACCATGAATACTGCATAGCAATAACAGCCATAGTTTCTTGGCTGCCATTTTGGTTTTTCACTAGACCTTGCAATTCATAACCTTCAATTTTTTTGCCAGCAGAACAGCCCCATATTAGCACTCCTTCACACTATGAATTAGACCTAAGAATGGATTAGAAAAGTCTAAAACCCCAGTGTCTTATCTCTTCCTCTTCAAACAGTTGTCCATATTTAAAAAGCCTACACAAATGCACAAAACTAAAGTGACCTAATCATAAGACTCAAGATCCTCTAAATGTCAGATGTAGACCGTAGTGCTGTATAACATAGCTTAATGTGACGCCTGCTCACAGTCAGGTAAATTACAGCACCCACAAAGTATAGAAGAGGACACTGGGGGGAACACATTCTAGACCTTGATTTAAAATGACGCCTTGATTAAAAAGTACCTGCCTATCAACAGCAAAGATCCCAAAATGAATCCTGATTATCAGCCTGAAAAAAAAAGCAGCACTATTAATTATCATTTTTACATAACACAAGGGGATTAAGGGCAGAAGGGGAAAGAGGGTCTCTATTTTCACCTCCTGAGGCATAGCAGTAGTAACGACAGGTATCTCAGCCAGATAACTTTTCTCCAAAGTTTAAGGGGTGTGACTGACATCCCAAAAACACTTCCATTTTTGACCTATCAAAACATATTCACTGCAGAGAGTCTTACCCTATCTGGCTGCTACTATGTTTAAAATGCCTGAGGGTGTATTTTGCTTCCAATAAAGCACATTAGACTTACTTGTCTCAGAAATAGAGCTGCTAATCTTGGCAGTGCCGTTGATTGTGCATGGCCTGTGCACACCCTGTACATGGACAATTAAATTTACAAACCATTTCAACATTACGTATAGCTAGCAACAAAAACGAAGTTTGCAATATTTGGATGGCTGAACTTGATGCCTGATAAATCTTTCCTTTCTGCTTTCTTTCCAGCTCATTCAGAGGGTGCAATGCATATGTCAGAAGGCAGAAGTTCACTTATAATGTTTTATGTGCTTTGAAATTGGAAGGTCCTTGTAGTTGTAATGATGCTGATTTTTTTTAATGATGTCATCACAGGTGATGCTTAAAATAAGCAAAGCTTCTGCATTGCTCTCACTGCTGGTGAATGGCCACCTTTTTTAGGAAGTAAAACAAAGAGAGAAATAACTAGTCTGGTGCAAGTAAACAAAAAAATAAACAAAACAAAACAAAACAAAAAACCACAGAGAGTGAGGGGCAGGTTTGTGTCTGAGACTGCTAAATAATGCTGTGAACTTTAAAGATATCTAGGGTCTACAGACTTCTGTAAGTCTTCTGCCTTACTTCACCTTTTAATAAAGAGGAGCCAGACAAAAGAGAAGACTTAAGACTGTGCTGAGAGCTGTTCTTTCATTTTGGTGCAGTTTTTAGGTCTGGCATCAACTGTTGCCCTAAATGTATACGAATCTTTGTGATGGCCTTGGCTTTGTGCTGTGCTAACTTTTGAGTATCATATGTTGATTTGATTATTGGAAAATCTTTCTGCAAGTTGTTTTAATTCAATCAAAATCTGCCTTGAGAAGCAAGTGAGGAAGGAAATGGACAGGGAAATATTTTAAAGTTTTTAGAAGATGGTGTCAGAAGTTTAGCTTTTGATGATTTTACTTCTACAACACTGGTTTAATCTAGACCAGGAAACAATCTGTGACTGGAGAGTGACCCTTCCTCACTGTGGCCAGGTTGTGCAAATAAAACCCTGAGTGGTGTTGTATGGCTTCACATTCCTACAGACTATATCAGAGTTTAATGGTGAGGGAACAGACTGAGTCATTACTGTTGAATTTAATGGTGGCATTTCCAAACATAGAGGTTGCAGAGTGAGGAATTAAGAAATATTCTTCTGGAAGAAGGCTTTGTGTGTTTGTCTGCCCAAATATGTGTAACAGCAGTATATTCTCTAATGAAGTAATGTAAGGGAGGCAACAAGAAAACCCTTTAATGGTGCGCAGTGTTTATTAATGCAGGTAAAAGCAAGAAATGGGAATTATAAAGCAGATATTGTCTGCACAAAGGACAGAGGAGATCTTTTGCTGGTATTTTTCCAGTTATTGAACTACCAGGTGTGACTGTATAACACAAAATATGGAAGCCCAACAAATGTCATCCTAAGTACTTTTCAAAGATGTAATTGATCATCAAATTCCAATAACAGTTTAGGTACTTTAGTTGATATTGAGATTAATATACAGCTTGCTGCAGCAAGAACCTCTTCAGTTTCTGACCTTGGCTGGTAGTAAAATCCAATCGATATTTAGACCAAGCAAGCCTTCCAGAGAGGATGCATTGAACACATCAGTTTTCAAAAAAAATACTGTCATCAGCTAGAAAATCTAATCCACCGTGAGGAATATGACGGAACAGAATTGAGTAACAACCTAAAAGAATGTGAATATTCACCTGAATAAAAATACTTCAGTGCTGGTTTCACTCTTTTGGCTTCATGATTTTCTACTACCACTTCCCTGCCATGGAGAAAGTAGTTAGTTCCTACATAAAGGTAGGAGTTTAATTTGAAAATCTGGTTAGAGGACATTGAATCAACAATGCAATATAACTGGTATTTCCAATCAAGACTAACCAGTGCATCTTAAATTTCAAGTTGCCAGATACATGCTACATGCAAACATTTCATTGGCCAGGAATTATTCCTGCACATTCTCTGGGTGAAAAACAACAAATTCACAAATGCTTTACACTTCTTGCCTAAATTTCTCAATAACAAGACAATGTAACATAAATGTAATCAATCATACCTATTACTTGACTGGAATATTTTTCATCATACAGGTTATACCTTGTTTTCCTTCTATATAAATCAGTTATGCGTATATAAGAATATAAAGTATGTTGCTAAAATATATAATATTTTGCTGAGTTTTATTTCATTAGTGTTCCCAATGTTTTGGGGATCTTAGGTAGAGTTACTATCCCAAGCGCATGTTAGACGAGGGAAGACCTAGTTTCCAAAGGGCTTCAACCTAGTCTGATTTTGTGCAGATTATTATGCATGGCATACAAAGTTATGTCTGCAACGTACCTGCAATGTCCTTTGCAAGCACATATAAGTCATGGAGCTCATATGGACAAAAACATTCAATTTAACCAAGGGAAAACTAAGTGTTCATATTGTGTGTGTGTGTGTACATATATATTACAGTTCATTTGACTGCAGGATTTCCATGAATATAATGGGACATTTATTAAACCTTGACCAATGTGTTGACAGCAAAACCAATCTTTGAGAAGCTATTCAGAAGTTTGAAAGACACTTATAAAATCAGAATAATTTTACCAGATTTAGTCCTTTACCCATCCTTGCCTTGACTACAACACTGTTCCTAAATCCACTTGCAAGATTTCTTTCTTTGATTTGTAAATCTCTGATACATCTGGGGCTTGGCACTGGGACACATGCAACTTAATCATGTAGGCACCAAGCAAGCCTTAGACAGGCAGGCTAATATCACCTCCCCATCACAGAGCAGAACCTTGCCATATGCAAGGAATCCTCAAAAGAAACTCTTCACTTGTGAAATTGGCTTTTATTATGTGATGCTCTGCCACAACCTGGACTGACAACACCTATAGCATCCTGATTTCTCAAGGCTGAAGGGGGAGCAGGGGGAGCCATGGGGAAGTTTTCAAGAGGTACACATAAGATTATGAACACTGTATCTTGAGAAGGGCTCGTCCCACTCTCCTTGCATTGCTTAGCTCTGGTTTGTAAGAGAAATACAATGCTTTCATTTCCTCTCTTTTACAGATTGTCAATGGGTAAGGTTTATTTTTATAGTCAGCTGCTTTCTGACATGTGGCAAGGACTTTAAGGAGATGCTCCTGCAAAAGACAGTGTGTGCTGTGTTCACCTAGGGCAAATACTGACAGGGGACTTCTGGTCCTCTCCTCCACTACCCTCACAAACTTTCACATGGCACCTCTGCATTGGCCAAGGTGGTATCAAGAAAAAGAAGGAAAATGTGAAGAGAGCCGAGGGAAAACTGTAGGTTTTCTTCCTTTGGACTCATTAACCTAAAAATAACTTTGAACAATGACTTTTTTTTTTGATAGCCATTTATTGGATTAATTGTTTGTTATGGTTTAACCCCAGCCAGCAACTAAGCACCACACAGCTGCTCACTCACCCTCTCGGCTGTTGGGAAGGGGGAGAGAACCAGAAGGGTAAAAATAAGAAAACTCATGGGTTGAGAGAAGAACAGTTTAATGATTGAAATAAAAAAAAAAAATCACCTAATGCATCTGGACAGGAAATGGATGAAACACTACCACTTGCATGTCTTTCCTTAATGAAATGCACATTTCTCTATACTGCTGGGCAGTGAAAAGTCTGGCCCATATTCGATACACACTAGAGTAAAAGTAAGTAAAAATAAGTGCAGCAAACACAGCTGTTAAATCTCCACCTTTTCCCATTCCATTCCCTTCAGTGGAGAGCATCAATTATTTCTAAGTACAAGATTAGTTCAAGAAGAGCGACAGAGGAATAGCGGCTAGAGCAATTCTGTGCTTTGGAGGACACAGGTATTGTGCTTAGCACACATCTGCAAGGCTCGCCCTCTTAAATCAAATGCTGCTCCACTGCAGTATCTTAATTGTTCCAGGTGTTGTAGTCAGTAAACATTTGCTTAGGATTTTATGTGTGTACTATACTTCGAAGATTTGTTTTCTATTTAAAATACTCAGTTTTCCTTCTGTCTTTGTAAAAGCTTTTTGTCACACTGGAAGAAAAATTAACTCTGGTAAACCTATGTGGGGTCATGGGTTGTTTGTTAACCTATCCCGGTAGAACTGTATTTTTCCATATGATTTGTTTCTGTAATGTTCTCACACCATCGATATCTCCCTGTTAGCAAATAAAACAAAAAAGAAAACAAAGTGAAGTGAAATTGCATAGACACCGCTGGTAATATTCTGGTTATAAAAAAGAAAGGTAAGTGTTGGATGGAAAATGATGAGAATACATTCGAATTTAAAAATTCTTTATGTGGGTCATTACAGAAGCAAGCTTTTTTATGTTACAGTACAGAACTGAAATGAAATGGGGTCTAACAGCAAAGATAGTGACAGTAATTCCACTGCAGAACATGCATGGAAACTTCACCTGTATTCTGGCATAGAGCTTGTGTTCCATTGCATTTTTTAGTTTTATTTTGGTTCATAATAAATAGAACAGCAATATCCAACACAGATGGTTCACTGTATCTAATGTGTCTGCTATAGTTTACCTGAAATGTTCCATCCTTTTAATCAGTTCATCTCTCCCCTCCAAAAGAAAAGCAAAAGGGAGACATTATCAGCTCAATTCCAGAAGCCTCTCTTTTCACATCCAAAGATCTTGCATGTAAGCACAATATAATTTTAAAACAGGCTGTCATACCGTGGTCTAAACTCTTCTCCATCAAATATATAAGAAACTGCTTGACTTCACTTTCAAAGCCCTTCACAGCCAGTCTTCATCCTCCCCACCATGGTGAGATACCAGCTCTCCCCACATTCCCAGGAGACCAGTTATCGTGTCCACCGGCTTCCATGTAGGCAGCCCTTGTGCTTTCTCCAGTGCTGCCCTCGTACCTGGCACAGCTTCCTTAAAGGTCTGTAAATCCACCTTACTGTCCTGGGGAGAGATGGCCAGCAGACCTGCCGACTAGCTCTGTCTCCTCCTTACTGAGCTTTGGTCATGGTGGTTGTCTTTCATTCAGTAAATACTTGCACTTGGGGCTTTTCTTTTTCCTGCCCAATGTGTAGGAACAATGTGGCCCAGACATCCTAACAGTTAACGTAATTTATTTCCTGGACTTTGGCCAATGTGTCATTTCAACCTAGTGCAGAGCCTCTTGGAAAGCCACTTACCTCCAGACAGACATGCTGTCCCAGCACCAAGGGCTGAATCCACTGGAGTTGCCAGTAGCAGTGGCACTGCAAGCTCCTACATCCTTCACATTGCTCCTCCATGCGAAGAGGCACGAGCATTGCAGTGTGTAACGTATGCTCTGTTCCTCCCCATATAAGCAACACCTCAGATCATTATGCCTGATGCACCACACAGTAATTATTAGCTATGGGAGGATGGTTCTTCCATGCTGATTCTTGATGTAACACAGCACACACAACCCTCCGGGACCGCTGACACCTAATCAATGGCAGAGCCTGTGGCAGGGCTGAACAGCCTGATGTTCCCACAGAGCCATAAGTAGAGGCCCCACAAGAAAACCGCTAGAGATGAGACACCTGAAAAAGCATCGTGTCTGCCACAGGCTGTGTTTCAGGAAAACAGCCGGTCACGTACATCAAAGTGTCTGTATGCACTGCTGTTGTTAGAACAGTAATTTCTTTTAAAACTGGCTACACTCCAGCAACCCACCTCTGGGTGCTCCCCATGGGTTTGGTTACACAGACCTTGGGGGACAGTTTGACCACATATGAAAGACTGTGAAATACACCCTGGTATTTTTTTCACTATTCCAATGAAACCATTTGCAATGATTTCAAATAGCACTGTGTTTAGGACGCACCACAGCTGAATCTGGGAATTTTGCAGACACGTGCCTGCAGGAAGCAAAAGGAGAGGAGGAGGCTGCTGATGGAGGGGTGTGATGCCCGTGTGGTGGAGACGCAGCAGAGCGGCTCCAGCAGCATGGGGGCAGAAACGTGGTGGGAGCATTTATCACCCCCACTGTCTGCTCTTGCAGGTCCCAGCCCCAAGGCACACAAACAACAGAGCGGGGAGTCGCCTTTGAAGTGTCTGCCTGGGGGACAGGCACAGAATAAGCCCCTGGAGATGCAGGGATGTGGGGAGGAAGGACAAATCTCCCTAGACGTTAGGGTGCAAACCCTGGCAGAGCTCATATCCTCTCCCTGTGCAAAGCCGGGCTGATGGCAGCTTTCACCCAGGGGAAGGGCTCACGCGGGCAGCCTCCGAGCCCCTTGCAGCTGGCTGGGGTTTACGGCTCCATCCCCCCATACTTCTCGAGCTCAGCAGCCGGTGGGTGACACTGCCTGTGCAGGAGGCCCCAGGGATGCCCGCTGCGGCTCAGCTACCTGCCGGCCCCTCCAAAGCGGTTTTGCATCAGGCTACCGCTGCCTTGCCTTATGGTGAGTAAAAGTCATAAAACTACCATCAGCTCAATGACTGTAATGACTACTCTGAAGCTTTTTATAGGCGATAAGCTACTGTAAAGGTCTGCTGGTAATTTGTGGATAGGGTACATTACCGTTATCCTTGAGGAATTTCTGCTTCCTTTTTATATGTCTTTTTTCTCTTGAGGGGACTCTGAAATTAACAGGAGGCGTTAGTCTGAAGCTTTGCCAGAGCCTCTCGCTGAGCACAGACCGCATTTATTTCTCTTCAGATATGATCTGGTGCTCCTGAAGAGAGCTGCAGCCTGCTGATTCAGGGCTGGATGTCTCCCTCTACCCCTCTGCGCTTCAGAGGACGGCAAGGGGGCAGTAAAGTGAATTGAAATTTCCTGGAAATGGTATAAAAGGAGGGGACAAGAGATTCTAAATAGCATAAACCAGCAAAAAGCTTTAATGGTCACATATCATCACAAACCCCTCTGAACCAAGCAGGGGAAAAATTGTGGGAGGTTACTTGATTTGTGAACTGCCCACATCAGCAAAATGCTTCTGGTGGCATCTGTGAGAGAGACTGGGTGAAGCGGGCGATTTTTCCATATAAAGCAAGCTGCAGTCCTAGGCTTGGGCCAGTTCTTCCCATAAAACTGAGCCCACATCAAAATTGGCGATGATTACTCAATCATTTTCCCAGTAATGATAAAGCTCAAGTAAGTGTCCTCAGTGTAGCTTTTCTGGGCTGTAGCTGACACGACCGCCCCACCACTGATTTTTTCAGCAAACGCTTCGCACTGCGGGCAGTATTGCTACCAACAAAACAATCTTCCAGAGATCATAAAATGTTAAGAAGTTCATTTGTTTAAAGCATTATGAAATAGTTCCCTTGCAGATCTCATTCTTTAATTTCCTGCACTGGGGCTGAGGTGTGGGACACCAATACTGATAGATCAGATTAGCGCCTCTGATGCTCAGATTTTCCACCGTGCAAAACACATCATCACCGTTGCAATATGAGCTCTGGATTCTGGACCTGTTGCTCTCAGGGGACTTGAACAAACTAACATAAAGCAAAAATAACATAAGCCATCTGGACTGCTAATTTGCCTTTTGGGGGGAAAAATCAGGAAGGAGATTAATTTTTCCTCTTCTCAATAAATCCATTTTGTCTGTGCAATGCAAGGCTCCAGACAAATCCAGTAACTGCAGCAAAAAGCTCAGTGTGAATATAGTGGCTGAAATTAATCACTAACAGGGGATTGAGGTGGGTTTATAGTTGACAACCATAGTCTAAGGCCCAGCAAAAACAATTTGTGTGATTACCAAGCAAAGAACTTCTGGCACATTATTTGATATGTTACACACAGAACAGTGCTATTTAAAACAAGCTTTTTATTTAGGGTAAAACAAGAAAGAGACTTGAGGGGAAAAAAAAGATCAGGAAGACAGATATTATGCATATCACAACAGTACCTTCCAGCTCTCAGACCTGGGGACCATGATTTCAGTGATGTGGGCTTAGACAGCCCAAAACCAAACCAAACCTTGCCTTATAGTGTTTGCAGTTCGTCCAGTAGTTATCTCTCTTTGATGTTTTCAGAGTGTTGAAGGGGAAAAGAAAATGTATACTATGGATTTTAGAAGTTGCCTATATTTGTGGAAAAGGAGAATTTTGGAAAAATGAAGGCTTTGTATCACCTAATACCCATGTAAAAGTATATATTTCTGAGATCCGCCCTGTTTCACCATAAAGATGATTTTTCTGAATGTCTCTAAACATTTTTCATACACTTCTTAATGTAGTGGTGATAAAGAAAACATGCAGAGAGTTAATTGTGCTATTCTGGTGCTCTGGAGAGAAAATATTGAGAGAAGTGAGTGGTTCCACAAACAGCGCAGAGGTCACGACACAGGAGACAACCCAGGTTATGGTGCGGTGAATGACAACAGCATTCTCCAGGGAATGATCCTGCTGCTAAAATCGCACACCATCCTATAGTAAGATCTGGAAAATATGTATTATTTGCAAATGTTGTAGTAGCTGATTTCTTAGAGTATGTCTGTACAAAACAATGCAATCGTCTGGGTTGAACAATCTCATCAATAGAATTACTTCAATTCCTGATTTTCCTTGAAAGAGGAATGAACTTCATTCATCTCAGCCTGGTCTTCAACCATCAGGTAGCTGAGATGGCAGCATATGCCTGGTAGAGTTTAATGGGTCATTGGGAGAACCAAGAGAGGATTTTTCCTGACATTTGATCCAGAGTTTGCCTTGCCCAGTTTCACCCCATTGCTCTGTGTTACCCCTTCCCTGTTTTGTCCCCTCCTGCATGGTGCTCTTCAGAGCTCAGCTGCCTCCTCTGCACCACCACACTGTCTACCCACAGCGCAGGTTATTTCACGTCTACTGCACGTGCCCCAGAGACCTCTTCAGAAATGGAATTTTGCTAAGAGACAAATTTCTCAGCTATTAATGTAGGCTGTGGTCCTTACCTTACTGTGTCCCTTAGCCTTTATGGTTGTAGAAATGTGAATAACAAATGGCCAAGAGTCAGAGAAAGTGCAGGACCAGCTCCCTGATGGGGAGGTTTTCCTTGTAAATGCAGTCATTCAGCTCTATTGCTGAAGAAACCAGGCACTATCCCTGTTTAAGACCTGTTTCTTCATTAATCAGGTTCTGTCTCTCTTTTTGTACATACACACACACGTTTTAATACAATGAAAGGCCAAGAAAATGAAAAGCCTGCAAATACGGCAAAATAATGTGATCGTTCCTTAAAACATCCAAGGAAAGTCAAGACTCCCATTCTGTTTGTACAGCCCTAAGCTTCTGGGATGCTGCACACCCTCCGTGTCCACCCCACTGACTCATTAAATCACCCATGACCCTGGCAACCCCATTTCTACACATTGAACCACCCTTCATCATTGCATCCGCATTGCTCCATGTGCAGGGGCTGTCAGAAAGACCAGACCTGGCCTTCCACTGCTTCCTCCTTCCAGTCTTCCTCTGCTGAAAATGTCAGTCAGAAGCAAAATATTTTAACCTCCATTTTTATTCATTCCTTGTCTGTGGCAGCTAATAGCACAAAACCAAGAAAAGGCAACTTTGCTCCATTTATATTGTATATTGCAATGATTGGCAAATAATGAAGCAATTCTTTGCTCTAGACTCAAAGAGGTTTTTTCCATCAAAATGAAGTTCAGGATGGGTGAAATCCCAGCTAAGCAGTGCTTTTTATCAGTGTGAGGAGGCAGGCAAAGAGCCCAAGAGCCCATGAGTGGATCACCACAACAGTCCTGTCCCTGGATTTTCACATAATAAAGTAAGTATAAACAAAAAACATAAATATTGAGTTTAAACCTGGGAAGCTTAAATTAAAACATAGATCAGACTTTTACAACTTGGGGGTTTTTTTGGTGGTTCCAGATTAACCACAAGAGGACAGTAGTTCATGGCAAAAAGCACAGTACACACTGCTACAGCTGACAGAAATGCATTATGCAACCAAGACCTATGTTGTGTGTATACGTAAGGATTTCCTGGATGAAAGCAAGTCACTTCAGCTATGCACCAGTGACAGATTTCACAACTATATAAAGGGTTATATTCTATTTTTAACTAGCAATATTCACCTTGTCATCTTCCCTCTGTTTTACCGTTCTAGTGTGTGCTGATGCCTTGTGGAAGTTAAATGTCCTTCCTGCGCTCCTCCCCCAGCCTAGGAGCTCAGCCCTGCATCAGGCCAAGCTTGTGCATCAAACCCAAGGAGCTGCTCTGCTTGGCTAATCCTGGGGATCGCTTTAAGGTCATGAATAGCTCTAGGAAAATGCTCAAGGCCAAGGCATGTTCATATCAGTGAGGCACCTGCCCTTGCAGCAGACAGAGCTGCTCTCCATCTCCATTGGAGCTCAGTCCACTTCTGGCTCTGCAGCAACACCTGCACAATATTCTGACCCATTCCCACCCCCTTTCTCTGAGAGAGATTTCTCAAACCCTGCCAGGCTTTGCCACTTTCAAGCCACCCCTAGAGCAAGCTCCCAGGGATGAGGTGACTTCCCAGCATCTCCCCAGAATCCAGGGAGGTTGATGCTTTCCCTGCCCCCATTTCCCAGTCCCTTTCACCAACTTCCCTGGAAGTAGGAGGCTGGTCTACCCAGCCAGGCTCCCAAACTACAATTCCCCCTTGATTACTGCTCAGTCAAGTCTTAGACCAAAGACACCAAAATAATCCCCATGCTTGCAGCTGAGAACTTGTCCTACAGATCTTGCTGAAAGCTTTGCCAGTGGACGATCTGGCCATAACCTGGCTGAGTCAGTAAACTGCAGAGCCTTAAAGATGCTTTTTGGTAAATGCAATGCCACTTCACGAGTAGAGCCTTTCCCAACACACATGTAGTGAAGGAGCAGCAAGTCCCTGCCTTGCTGAAACCTTGTGTTGCCTGAGAGTTGCTGTGCCCAGCTGCATGTTCATGCCAGCCTTAGAAACAGTGACTTCAGCCACTTTGTTGCATAAATGTTGAATTTTTGAAATGTGACTGTGAGCTTGGTTGTTGTGAAAATATTCCTGGCTTGCTTCAAAGGCTTCATTTACAAAGGCCGGGGGGACGATGAGTCCAGCCCCTCTGAGGCATGAGCAGAGGGAATTGAGCAGGACAGACCGATTTAAAGTTGTCAGGGGAAGAATAAGGGGCATTGCCCAAAATCAAGGGGAGGAAAAGCTCAAGAAGAGCTTGTGAAATGGCAATTGGATTTATTCAGTGAACTGGAACTAAGACTTTTTTTAAAGGGTTTCAGTTAATCTTGTGTGAAAAGCTCCGAGTTTCATTATAAATGACTTCTAAACCAACTTAGAAATAATGCACCAATACAATTTCATGAGTGCAACACTAATGGCTTAGCAACATCCACGAGTCCAGAGCCAGGGATGCACCTATAGAAAACCAGCAAGAGGAGGGAACGCAGAATCCCTTGAAGGAAGCACCAGATGTTTCTCCTTCCTTCATCCTAATCTTTTCAAAATCCTGGGGCAGAAGATTTTTCATGGGCAGAGTGAAAAAATGCTCACTCCCTGCTGGAATAGCAAAGTTTATTTCTATTAAAAATGGCAGCAAATAAAACCGGGAAATATGCAATAAGTCTCTTTCAATACCGATGTCCTTGATACTGTCCTATCAATCAGGTTTTTTTCTTTAAATCCGGTAGTGTTCTCCCAATCAATATTATCTTCTCTATAAAGCCTACATGAAGGAACAACATGTACAGAGGTATTTGGTGTGGGGAGTTTCTTTGGTTTACTTCATTTTTGTCACTGCTATAGCTTCATTCTCAGAAAATCAAGCTAATCGATGGTTCTGAGTCAGGTTTTGTGCCAAAAGTAAGTCCACTGCATTAAAGCGTGGTCCAGAGAAATATCCTTTCAGTAGGGCTGCCCCTCCTCAGTGTCAATACCAATTTTTTTCTTCCATTATGACCTTTGGGGGAATCCATGCATGAGTAAAGCCTTAGATCCACCACACACAGAAAATGTTGGGAGCTGATTTGCCCTTTTTCTCTCAGAAAGAGAAAAGCCAGTCACAACTACCAGCTACTCCATGTTACTTTTACAGGACAGCGATTTGTCTCTGTAATGGAAAAGAAAAATACTATTAATTCAATGAATGTACTACATATTAATTAACAAAATTATTGAAATAAACTTTTAAAATAATATCAAGGAAGTAATTATAAAAGTAACTTCATACACAACATTTTTAGATCTAGAATGAGAAATGTATGTGACTACTAGGGGCCAAAACATGGCACATTTAATTTAAACCCTGGCAGCAAGGGGCAGGTTCCATTGCAGCTATAATAAATTACATACAAGTGCTACAGAACAATAACAAAAACTGTGAGCCATCCATTTCAGTACCATTTACAAGAAATCAATATCAATACTTAATGCAATACTGGTGAAAAATGAGCAAAGATACAGAAAGCATAATAAACCAGTAATGAAAGACCTTGCAGTGTTTCACTTTGGAAGAAAAAACTAACTGTCTATATTTTCATGTAGAGGGATATTTCACTGAGGCAATGTGCTGGAGGTATGAGTGTTTTGCAGATCTAAGTTTAAAATAACCTCTTTATTAAATTTAAAAAAAGTTCTTTAAACTGTGGATTACTAGCTTAGTAAAACTCATACATATGGAAAGAGGCATTTCATCTTCCTACAGTCCTGAATATTTTTCACTGGATTGCCTCAGATCAAACATCACTCCATTATATATACCTCTCTGAAGAAACAGGCAAGGTCACTTGCTTCTAGCAAATTTGGGTGTTCTGTTTTGGAGAGGCAGGGTTTAAACATTCTACCACCAGTGAACTAAACAGGATATTTCAACAGGTAGCCCCATTTCCTCCACTGGTTTCAGTCCTCAGCTAAGAAAAATGTGTTATAATACCTTTCAGAAAGGATCTATCGCAAGGTGGAATCTGGGACAAAACAATCCTGAAAATAAGAAGTGTGAAGTCCCTGTCTAGTAAGGCTACCAAATGTCAGCGAATTGCCATTTGTCACCACAGCTACCATTCTCATCAACACAATCGCCATCATCCCTTTGCTCTCCATCAAGCTAAAAGGCCTTTCAGGAAAGCTTCAGCTCTTCTAGATTTTCCTTCAGCTCCCTGAATGCCTCAGAGGACAGTAAGAATTATAAAACTAGAAGAATTATAAAACTAGATGTAAAGGTTACATGCTTAAAAAACTGTTAAGACAAATAGTAGGAAATGCGTTACAGTTATACATAGTGTTTATAGGTAGATAGACAGACAGATGGACAAACCCTCCTATTGTCATCACGTAATTACCATGGCTTGATCGCTGTGTCCTCCTTAGTATTCCCATTTGAGTTCCTCCAGTGGTTTCTCTCTTCCCTTACCATTAGCCATATGCATCCTGCCTTGTTCTTTGCAACCCTCCCCTGCTCCCAGGGAAAGCCCAGTAGAAACATCTCCACCATGCTTCATGCCTCCCCTCTATGGCACGGAAACAGAGATTGACTCACTTCAGTCACGGGGTTGCCTTCCTCATAGGCAGGGTGACAGATATGCCTAGAAGCCTGTCACAGTAGACTACCAAAAAGCAAGGAACATCTACACATACATTTTTAGCCAGCAAAAGCTCTGCTTTACTATGATCAAAAGGGAATTAACAATATACATTAAAAATGGCTCATAAGCATTTTGGAACAGATTAACTTCAAAAGGATCCTGCAATACAGCATTCAGTGTTCAGCTGATACCAGGCATCTAGTGACAAAATATACTGGTAGTAATTGTAAGAACCAAATTTCCACAACTTAGTACCCCAGATCTAAGTTGTTCTGTACCACTGCCCCATCCAGTATAGACCTCTACTAATCATGGGCAGGGGGCTGGGGGGGAACCTTTCTAATAAAACAAAGAAAAAAATAATGTTGTCTAGGCAATAAAGCCTCAACAATAAATAGCTTAGTCCAACTGTTATATTTATACTTGTACGAATATAAAGTGTTTCTCACTGGAATATATCAAATATTTGCATATTCAAAACTTGAAGCTGGACCTTACAGCTTCTCTTTCATGAGCACAACCACGAAAAAACTTGGTTTGAGGCTGGGTTTATCCTTCATTCACTGCATGAATGAACCAGACTGCATGAATCTTATGCAAAGAATACAGCCTTTCACATGGGGTCTTCACCAGCAGTGAAAACAGAGAAATTCCATGGATCAAGCAGAGACATAACAGCCTTCAAACATGCTGAGGCCTTTCACAAATAAGGCAGATGAGAAACTTGATGCATTTAGTGAAATAATAAATAGGTTGAATTGAAGAAATGGAGGGTTTGGACATCAGGAGGAATGTTCTGGTGGAACCTGAGGGAAATCTGGAGCCACACTCAGTCAAGGGAGGCTCCTTGGATGGTTTGCCAGGAGTCCACGCAGCCCAGACTATCAGTAGCAAGAGCAGAGGCACTCCATAATCCTGTTGCAAGGCTTGTATGATTGGATTCATGAGAGATAAGGATGTCTTGCAGCACTTCTAGCTTTCACCCAGTATCAATGCTAAGGTTGAGGAAAAGGTGACAGTGCTGAGTTGTCCTTCAGCTCAGACAACTGGGAGAGCTATTCCTGGCTGTTCTGAAATGAGCAAAAATAATCACACATATGAAGAGGTAGCAGTGAGAGCTCGTCCCTAACAACCACATGTGAGCTTCTGCCATCTACTTCATTGTGCAGAGCATTTCATTTTCTTACCTGGGTAATATTTTTCACCACCACACTTCCCCACATCAGTGTGATTGCAAAGTCTTATTTAGTAGCTTTCTGTTTCTTTTTTTTTTTTTCCATTAGAAAGTGTGAATTTGTCTTCCAACAACATAGAGTATCTCAAGGAAGGATTCATCAAATGTTAGTATATGAAAATGGCAAGTGAGTCTGCCCTTTTTGACTCAGACCATCTTCTAAGTTTTGTTCATACGGTTCCTCAGCCAGTTCAGAGCTGGTACATGATTTAAAGTGATGGAGAACAAGGTTGATCAAGAGGGGATTTTTTTTGTACTCATTCATCCATCACAACATACCACAATACTGTGGTCAGTCTCTCTACGTAAGAGCGAATAGGAATGGAGAGGAGAAGGGCTGTGAGGTGCTTTTCAGGGAGCACCACAGGGCTGGGGCTATCAGAGCTGCCATCCAGGTGGTCCAAAACACAAATTTTGCCCCAAAGACCAGGAATCCATCAGGAGGGGACTTCCTGGGTCAGCTCCTGCTTTCAGCTGCTAGCTACTGTTAGCAACAGATAGCTTTGCCAGTCTTTCCCCAAAATTTCTCAGGTACAAGAAATCCATTTATGGGCACAAAATAAGAGCACTACCTACTACAAAAGATTTTGCATTACTGGATTGTGTTGAATGGTAACTTACTTGAGCAATTAGTCCCTTAAGGATCATGGTACTAACAGATGGCATACAGCACTACTCAGATGTTAGCAGAGTTATGTCCAGAACACTTACAGCTGTGTAAAAGTCAGTGGGAGCCTGGATTATGTGCAAAATGAACAATCATTGGGGAATGAAAATATTCTAAACATTGCTTCCACTAATCAGCTTTTAAACATTTCCACTCTCCAGGAGGAAATCAATTTTTTTGCAAGTAATACAAGGGATTCCTATTACGTGGTATGAGTTAAGTCTAACTGATTAATCCCTTAAGTAAAATTTCTTTCTTTAAATTAATTCAGTGCTTTCTGCTGCCATTCAGTTGTTTTGCCTGAGGACATCACATTTGTTTGCTCACTCCTACCTGTCTAGACACACCCATTCAGTGCTACAATGCCCTTATCAGTTAAATGGATGATCCCTTGTTATAATTATATTAAATATATTGCAGTAAACGTGCTTTCTCACTCTTTAGATCTGCTTTTTGTCACCAATTCCAAGCTGGTAATTTAAATATGACTCTAGCTGAGCATCACCAGAAAGAGCCAAATCCCACTGAAGTTAATGAATCTTTGCACAGATTTCAAGAGCCTTCAAGTTTAGGCCCTACTGAAATGACAATTTTTTTTTCCTGGAATCATCTTCTGAAAGTGATCCTCTACTTCTACTGCAATAGAAAGAGATACTGGGAAGGGTTTGGGGAAATAAAAAGTTCAATACCCAGCAGATGGTGCTGTAATCAAATCCTAAAACCTGTTACACCAGAGCCACTTAGCTATGTGTCATGGCAAATTTCTGCAATTAATAAAGAAAGCATGTTTATTTTAAAGACACGTGTTATTGTGTTTAAAACACACTTATTAATCTGAAGCGGTAATTGTCTAGGCAATATGCTGAAACAATCCAAAGAAATATGTAGCGTGTGCTTTGCATGTCTTGCAGAGAAATGGTTTGTGGACCTTTTCTCACATCACTTAGGCTCCGTGGTCCTAGGCCTGTGGGATAATTTAGCTATCACTCAGGGAATGCACATCTCTCATTTTAGGTAAGCAAAGCAAAATTCTTCCGTCTATGTTATCTAGCATGTTCCACCCAGGGGTTGGATTTCACAGGAGCAGAAATGCGATGAGCTGATAAGACAGGAAAGGAATATCATTTCCCAAGTGAATAAATTATACGTATTTTGTTTTAAAAAAAAGTTGGCTTTCTTTCAAAATCTTTGACTTTGTGGCTACAGTCCTCCACCACCTGCACTTGCATATCTGATCCTTAAATTCCCCTGTTTTGTAACTGGAACTGAATACAATGGCCATGGCCTGAAATCAGCCCTTACTTTTCTCCTCTACAATCTTCATTAAAGCTCCCTGCTGTTGATAACCTTTGATCTCCTCTCCAGGTCTGCCTATTTCTGCTTAACTTTTGAATGGTGCACACCTATCTGATATTGCAGGTTCTCCCAGGGAGGGAACTCATCCTCTTTGTAGACATGCATAGGAGACTAATCTCTCAAAAGGAGCTGGGGAAAATTCAGCACTCAAGAGATAGGTACCTTGATCAGACAGACACTGACATTGCAGAAAGCCAGGGACCATTGCCGACTGGCAGAAAACCTTGGTGGTGATTGCTGGGGCTAAGTATTTGAGAATTTAGTTACATTTATAGATGTTTTTATTTGACCTGAAAGTCAAGTTGAGCAGATGTCTTTTCTAGTGGGAGAAGCACCTATGCAACAACTTTCCTGGCCAAGACCTCGATTATATGCAATATCCCAAACACAGAGACAACCTTTCATATGATAAAATACAGAAAAAGCTCTTTTCCTATTCATTGCCCCTCTGAACCATCTGGAAGTCATGGCCAGAACAAGCTGCTGAAGTGCTGGTCATCCCTGTGATCAGCCTTTGGGACTCTGGACCCCATGGAAATCAGCGCATTTCTAAACAAAGTTCTCACTCACTTCAGAAGCAAATTTAATACAACACTTGCCCAAACAGTGCGATCATGGACTCTGTACACCTATGTACGTGGACAGCTGAAGTCTAAGAAAACTGAAATGAAACAAAGAAAACTTTTTCTCATAAATCATTTCCTATAGTAAGAGTTTTCACTTATGCAGAATACAGGGTTGCAGCAAAGATTCCTTGGGCTACAGAATTTCATTTAACACACAGCATGGTTTTGAAATAAGAAATACAGCAGAGTGAATTTATATGCTTCTTAGAGCATGGAACTCCCTTCCCAGCATTATTAATGTAATAATACACACACAGGGCCACGTTCTAGCCTTGAGTATACATGCGGGTTTACACTGAAGTCAATGAAAGCTGCACAAATACATCTGAGGTCAGGAGTTTCCCCTTATCATAAATTTTTCAGAAAATGTAATTATTATGTATGATAATTTTAGCTAATGCATACATTTGTATGATTCATTTATTATGTATCAGTCATTTATAAGGTATTCACAGCATGTTTTATTAATTATTATTAAAACCTTGTATTTATTTTAATTCATATTTCATCAGGGTAACTTCTTTGAAATGCCATAGACTTTCTTTTCAACCTTTTCCAATCTCAGACCTGATTTCTGCTTCTGTGAGACCAGTCCTGTTTCTATAGAAGACAGTAAGAGGCTTTTTAATTATTTCAATGGTCTGTAGATCAGGCCAGTTATACACAAAAGGGTATTATTAGGTCATCGGCCTATACCAGGCAAATACATAATAATTTGTAACATAGGAGGTAGGGGTGGAAATACCCTCAAGAATTAGTGAGCTCTGCCCTCTTAATGTACATGAGAATGCCCAAAGCCAATCCCGGGAGAGGGATGTGGTGTAGGAACCAGCACTTCTGTTCTGTACTTGTCCAAGACCTGGAGGAGCAGGATCCTTACCCAGGACTATGACTGTTACTGTGTCATTGCCTTTTTTAATTCTTCAACACAAGAATCTGCCTTACCTTCCTATTTTATGTCATGTTATTCTGCTGCAACATTTTGCTGTTATAAAGAAAGAAAAATCCGCTCCCTGTAAGGTTTGTATTTTTTCCTTGGGAGTTTTTATAGAATGTGACGATTGAAAAAAACACCTACTTTTAATAAACACCGTGTTCTCTTACAAGTGCTGCGCACATGCAGTCTCATTCCTCTCTATCACCAATTTTGGACCAGACCAGGACCAAATGAGGCAAAATTCTAAGAAATGAGAAAAAGGGAAATCCCAGTTCTTTGCCATGTCTTTGATAATAAGAAATGTGAATAGTTTTCATATATATCAGTAATATAAAATTAGGTAAATTAATATTGGGAAAAAAATTAAAAGAGGGCCCTTGCAAACGGATGCAGCAAGACTTTGCGCATTTTGCTTTGGAAGAGCAACCCCAAACCTGCGGACCTAAAGCAAGAGTTGAACCTCAGGAAGGGCAAGAACCAGACAGAAATCTGGAGGGGCAAAACCCATCTGAATTTCCAGAGCCTTCAAAAAATAAGCCATTACTGAACTACTGTAAAATAGGAGACACACAGAGGCTGGTCATACACAAAGCAGACTGCAAGAACAGACTGCCCCTTTAGTTATCCCCCTAAAAAAGAAGATAAAGGATGCTGAGCTGGTAGAAGTTCCAGAGCTGGAAAACCACAACAGACACAAAATATATCAGATTTTTTCCCTAATATAGTTGATTTCTTCCAGACATGCCATTGCAGGGCTCACAGGACCTGGTCCAGAGACCTTTAAAGAAGTGGAGAGGTTTCCATCCGTTTCAACAGACTTTCAGATAAATTCTTATGGCCCACTTTTCATTTTGGTGTGCAGTGTTACCTGTCCAGAATCTCGGTTGTAACAGAGAGAGGTTTCAGTCAGTTGCCACCATCTACAAATGCTTTGCAAAATATACCCTGCAAAAAGGCCATCTCATTATTAAAGTTATTTGCCTTTCAATGTGCTGATTTCCAACAAATATTGAAAAATGTTGCAGATATTCTTCATTTTTTACACTTAAGCAACTTCAAAAAAAGCCAAACTGGTTTTGGAGGTAAAACGAGCAAATACATTTGCTCTCCCCATGTTTTTGTGTTGGAATTCAACTCAGGGCGAATTTTTACAGGAAAATTACAATCTCTGGAGAAAATGAGGGTTTCTATTTGGAGCCCTAATACAGCTTTCATAAGAGTGGCCCAACAGTATTGCTGTGCCTTTGACCCTTTATTCCTGAGGTGCAGAAATGCCTGGTTCCAAATGTAGCAAAATGAGAAATTACAGAGCCTGTCTAACAAATCAAAAATAAATGAAGTAACAACATAAAGGTAAATTTACTGTTATTTATAATTTACCATTTTTACCTTGTTTTCAATTGTCTCTTAGTCCTCTTCATTCTGGGAGCCCATTACATTTTATTATGCTAAACCCTATCTTCTGTCACATAAATTACAGTTAAAGATCTTAATATTAACGCCTCTTAGCTCCCAGACCATATTTCAGGCTTTGTTCAAACCAGACATTAATGCTGAAATTGAACACAGATCACTTTGTCATCATTACCTATGATCTCAAAAGTATAATACAATCTTTGCTGTATATGGCACAAAAATGCTTCTTTGTATAACACTGAATTATGGAGATATATTGATATTCTTAATATTTTGACAAAACAATAAAACTAAATATGTTAGCTCTTTAGCAGATACCAGCATCCCAGCCCAGCTATTATAACAACAGTTACAGAGGTAAAGGTTTATTTATTCCAGGTAAAATAGGAAATTAATCATATAGTTATTTTAATCCTAATTTTTCCCTGGCATGATTTAGCCTTTCTGCTCACTGATACAGGAAGTCTGTTGCCAATGTTCATCATCTGCTTGGGTTCACAATATCTACCTTTGTTACGGGAACAGTATTTTCTTTTCAGTGGTCATGACTCCAGCAAGGAGAAACACCAGTGCAGAATGTCTTTCATCTTACTGTGTGTCTTTTACTTCTGCCCCAGAATTACCCTAAAAGAGGTGTTCATGAGCCTGGACTGGGCTCTAGACTGTCCACAGGGATGGAGGAGGGAGCACAATGCAGTATTGGCATATTACTGCAATCCTCTCCTGTTTTGTGCCTAGAGCCCGTACAATTATTTCATTCCAGCCGAGAGTTTCATATGCCTCTGGCTCATGTTCAGTGCTTACCCACCACTCTCAGACCCTTTACAGATGCATGGATACTGGGCCAAATTCTATTTCTAGCTATTACCACATCAGTCAGGTGATTACTGAATTAGCACAGTGGTAAGAGAGAGCAAAATGTTGCCTGTTACAAGAGGAGTGAGTTATATTACTAGTGTAGACATGAGGATACCTTCTGCAGAGCATTTTTACAAGGCATCACCTGCATAATGTCTATCCCAATGAGTACAAAACCTTAGATGATTTCATAGAATCCCAGGTTGAAAGGGACCTCAAGGATCATCTGGTCCAACCTTTCTGGGCAAGAGCACAACCTAGACAAGATGGCCCAGCGCCCTGTCCAGCTGCGGCTTGAAAACGTCCCGTGTGGCGGAGTCAACCACTCCCTTGGGGAGATTATTCCAATGGGTGACTGTTCTCGCTGTGAAAAATTTTATATCCATGTCCAGTCGGAATCTTCTCAGGATGAACTTGTACCCATGTTTTCATTATTTCTTCTTAGCCTGGCCAACTTGCTGTTTGTAGCACCCTGGCAAGGATCTAACCCCATCCTGTCAGTGTGACAGTGAAAGAGGCAGTCCTCAAAAAGCATTTCCCAAGAGAAAATACCATATCTGATTTTTCTTCATCTTTTGGACTACCCACAAACTGCTCCAGTTGTCTAGTTACTCCTGATTAGTTGCCATGCGTGAGAAGGCGCTGAAGACATAATTTTCTGCAGTCTGGTTGGGTTTGAGAAAGGAGAAGAGCCGCTTCTCAGCAATGACTACTTTTGTCTGCCCACAAATTAGATCTATAAAAAAAGCAAAGATCAGTGTAAAAAAGGTCAGACTGATACATGTCAGTACAGGTGCATGTAAAAGTTGAAATCACAGCCCTCCAAATATAAGCAAACTCTCCCAAACGCTGCTTTGTACAGGTGCTCGTTTGAACATACAGACCGGCTGATGATAATTTCTCCAATGGAATATGTCCTGCAATGCTTCAAAATATCTCTGTCCACTTGTATGAGAGTTTGGGGTATTGCAAAGTCTTTCATTATAAAGAGAGGGTTATTTTTTTAATATATACCTCTTCATTACAACTAGGAGTAAGGTCATGAGTTCTTCTCATGATGGAGGTATAAATATTACATTGTATGGCTGAAATAGTCTGCCTTCGTTCCTGGAGAATACCCTTGGGTAAAATACTGTGTCAGGGCAGCTGATTGCCTGCTCATTTCAGTTTGCTTACTTTTTACAAATAAATTGCTAGACAAATGAATGAAAAGAGAGCGTTAACTTCAGACAATCATATTCATAATGCAGCTCCATTATGGCTTCAGAGGCTTTAAGTCTAAACTAGAGTTATTTCTAAAATTAGCTATATCATTTTTTGGCTTATTTCTTTCCTCCCTGAGAAGGTAGGGGGAATCTTATAGTGACAGCAAGAACATGGGAGACAGGAGAAATGGATTTTGTTCACAGTTTTCTTGCATGAAGCTGGGCAAGCTACACATGCTCAGGTTCAAAAACCTTGTAGCTCCACTTGGGTCTTGGGAATGATCCTGGGTGGCTTTGAATGGAAGATGGTACGCAACTGTGTCAGCCATACATACAGATTTTTGGAGGCCTATAGCCAGACATAATCATATCCCTTTTCTTCCACTTTTTGGCTTTCTTATCTTTTTTAATTTGTCCCCTGCTTTGTAGGCACGAGCAATTTGTTACCGGGTGCGCATACAGCACCTAACACCATCACCTCGTTTCAAGTGTGAACCAGACTGCAGAGCCTCTGGTATTTTGCATGTTTAAAACTTTTCTATCTGTCCATTTTTCACATTCATATTATGCTGGAGGTGCTGCTTTCTGATAGATTTTCAAGCATTCCCTTTTTTGATAGTTTTTAGATCCTGTTATTATCCTATAAGTGCTAAATGATAACGATTCATCTGTTCATTTCAATAGATACTTGCAGAATGGTTATTAACAGGGGGTTGTTAATTATGTAAGAAGATAATTTCATGTAAATGTTGGTCTTAAAAAATAAACTGTCTCTCTGTTTATTGCCCAACAAGCAAGTATTTGAATGTTATTTTTTTTATTTTTGTTTTTGTTTTGGGGGGGTTTTAACTTCTTATTCACACGCAAGTGAAGTAAGTGATTGATTCATTTGAGTGAATGAAAAACGCATCATAATTGCTGAAGTCTGTCCAGCCTGAATTATGTGCTGCTGGCACAGGAACAAGTAAATAATACCTCATCTGTTTACTGCTCTGATCAACCTTGCCATCTGAACCAGTGGCTAACAAAAGAGAGAGAGGAAATCCACAGTTTGCAGATAGCCTGAGCCAGGAGTTGGCAAACAGCAATTATGTGTCCAAAAAGGGATCTCAGGCAAATTTTGTGTGGCACTCAGCAAGGCTGATAAAAGGGGGGGTTGCCTTCTCAGCCTGATTTAAAATTGTCACCTTTGGGAAGGTTTTGTGTGCATGTGTGAAGGTTATGCATGCACTGTCAGTAGGTGAGGTGTCTTTACCTGGTGGGACCCTCCTACCTGCAGGGCTCATGCATGGAGAAGAGCAAAGCACAAGTGCAGAGCTTCAGGCTTTGGGGCACCAGCGATGAGACATGGGGGCTCTTTGGAAACGAGGGGCTCCAGCCCCAGAAGCGTTATCCTTCTCTTGGTCTGCTTGGTTGGCCTATGGCGCACGAGGTGCTCCCACGCATTGTGAGGAAGTTGATTTTACTTTGCTTTAATTTTTGTTTCTTACACAATGTTGATCTTCAGGTTTGCATATATAAGGTCATAAATTCTTATAGAAGACCTTCACTGTTCATGTGAATGTTTATGAGACAAATAAGAGCAGCTTCTCTCTGTGCCTCTCAGTTTCTTGGGTGGGTTGGTGCAGTCCTTCTTCCGCAACAAGAGCAGCTTTTTACCATGCATCTGAGCTTAAGCAAAGCTGACCTTAATTAAGTGATGTTTTCCATCTAGAGCAAAGCTGTCTCTAGAAATCCTTCACCAAGAACTGTCCTGTATTCCCATCTGCAAGTGACTTCCCAGTGTCCTGTTCTTACTTATCCTTTGAAGACACAGATTGGTTTAAGGAACATAAAAATATCTAATTGCAAACCAATTTCTTTACCAGCTGTTTTTCTATTCCTGCCACTTCTAGTCTCATTGGCAAAAATCCATGGCTGTGCGTAAAAGTAAGGAGTACATAAAACCCAAAATGCCATCAACCAACAGCTAAAATCATAGACAGAAGGATTGGAGAGCTTTAAAATAAAATATTTGAACTCAGTGGTAGCAAGTGCAAAATTCCTGGTGGTGTCAGCAGGCTGGACTCAAACACAAACTTCCACTGCTCCACATGGGTCTTTCCCTTTAAATCACATCATCATTGAATTTAAAAGCTTGAACTGAAATCCACAGTAAGCAAAGTAGTTGGAAACCTGACTCTATCTGACTTTAGCTTGCTCATTTAGAAACTGAGTCTTTCATATCCATGTTACAAGAAAAAAAGCATTTGCTTTTATGTTTTTCTCCCATATTTGATCACTGATTTTTTAAAATTCTTGGGTTTAAAATTCAGATCAAGCTTTTACGATTTTTGCTACTGACCTTCATTACACTTTTTTCTTTTGCAGCTGTCAAATTAAAGTGATTCATATTTTCTAAAGTTAAAGCATATTTCCAATGATCGTGATAATTATCTTCCAGATAAGAGTCCATCATGTTTAAGACATTAGGTCGACAGGGTGGTGTAATGGCAGCCATAAGTCACATGAGGACTTATCTCTTGGGGACTGTCTTGATCTATACCCAGAGAAAGATGCCCCAGTGGGCTCTCAGCTCCAACACAGAGCCAGCAGTACCCAAAGTTCTGTATTTGAACTGCTTCAATACATAATCCTGTGCATCTAACCAGTATAAAAATTGTTAGAATACATTTTGGGATGCTATTTACGAATAGCCTTACTTCGGCCTTTTTTGTAAGGCAGACATGACAGATGTTATTCACATGCCGGAGAGCCCTTTTTTTATTTACTCCTTTCCTCAATAGAATTTTATTTGGCAATTAAATAAATATCCACATAATTTTGTAGACTGAAGGATGCTGGCTTTTTTATTTTGCATAGAATAATTACCTTCACAGAAAGAATACTTTAATGTGTTATGTTTTCAATATAGATTTGTTTTACTTTGCATAAAAGGAAAATTTAATTTTACTTTCCAAATATAAATTAGATCTAATAAAATGCAATGGACTGTAAAGTAGATGGAACGTTCTTTTATATGGAAAATATTCTTTCTATGAAAATTAATTGGTCCTTACTTTAAAATTTTTTCACTGGCAAATATGTGTTCTCTATGTATATAGTGTTATCTGGCAGTAAAATTTATTACCACCTGAACTAGTCATCCCCATATTTCAGGACACTGAAAATCATAAAGATTGTTCCCTTATGCTGAGGTGAATGCTTGCTCAAAGCACAATCATTTCAATTTCAACATGATGAAAGATAGTAAGTGAAAATGCACAAGAAGTTTCAAGGACTGTTGACATTAGCAGCCAAATAATAATCTACTTGCTGATTTCAAGGGTGAATTTTCACAGATAATATCATATGGGACACAAATCCCATTTTCCAAGGTACTGAGTATACATCAAGCAGGTCTCCAAGAGCTAAGTCCTCAAGTGATACAAAAGGCTGTGGGCCGATTTCATTGGGAGCTCAACACCAGGAAATTCCTGGAAATTTGATTAACCCCAGTGAAGCACCAAAATTCCTGCTCTGAGGTAGCTAACTCCTCTAGAAGAAGAGCTGAGCTGTCCTGCTTGACAGGTTTGCTTTCCATTGTGCTGCCTCTTCCCAGTGCCACTCCAAGGCATTGCACATTGACCAAACACATTGCAGAGTACCCCTATTTTTTGGCTTACATCCTGAATGGAGGCTCAGGGTTCACACATAAGACAACAGCCAAACAAGAACCACTGTTGAAGTCAAAGATAGCAGCTTGCTTTCCCAGTGGAGATTTCTGACTAACTTTTGCCTCGTTGCCATGGGTGTCTTTGGGAGGCCCTTCCCAGTACAAGTCATTGCAGTTGGGCATGTGCCTGACTGAAGCTTCTGGACCTTTGTTAGTGGCATCCATTGCCACTGAGAACAGCACTCATAGGCTGGCTTTGGGGCTTCTTTCCAAATCGGGCCTGAGTCTTTTAGCAGGGATTTGCTAATGTATTTCTAAGCCATGCAACTTTACCCTTTGAACTAGCTTGCATTTTTCTACCTTAAACAAGGAAAACTCTCTTGATGAATACTAATTCTTTTTTTTCTTGTTGATTTTCACAAAATACCATTGGATTTACCAAAATCAGTGGTTTCCTGCTCAGAAACCTTCCAGGTGGTGACAGACAAAGCCACTATTGCTGTCCTTGTCACTCCCCAAGCAAATCCACCCAACCTGCTGCCCCTGCTTTGTCATGTTAGTCATGCTTTCTTTCCCTGGTTTTCCTCTTCCTTCCTTACATAAAGACAGCGAGTCTAGTTTTTACTCAATTACTTCATATAATTGCAGAATATGTGGAGTTCAATTGGGAAACTAGCACGTAGCTGTAAAATTGGTGCTGTAGTAGCAGTCACTATAGGAGGAATAAATCCGCTTTGGTGTGAGAATCCCCTCCGGGACATCTTCCAATGTTGCAGTAATTTTCTTCCCCCTTAACTGTGTTTTAGTCTCACTGCAGCTTATGTATCATATTGGAGAACAGCAATATAAGAAGAAATGAAACTCCTTTTGTTGCTTTTCTTTAAGGCACTTGCTATTTGTACAGCAAAGCCTGCTTTACGTCACCACATGAAGGACGGAAGAGAAGGCAACTGTTTCAAAGTTTTGACCTTCTAATACAGATGGAGAATTATTAGGGACAGTTTGGTCTCTTAAGACAGAAAACTGTCTGATGAGAGTCTCTGATGTAGCTCTTTGGGCCACCTGTAATTGCTGGGGATCTGAGTCGCTGTGTTATGTTCATTTTATGGTTTCAGACACTGCACTTCGAGAAAGACACGGGTAAACTTTTGCTATTCGCTGCCATCTTTGATATTCAGGCAGGCCAGGTTTAGTGAACAAGCTGAACCGTCAACAGGGCAAAATGTGTCCAAAGGATCCTTGCAGAGCACCTATTAGCTCTGCCTTTAAAAGACAAATACCCTGATTATATATCATCTTGGCAACCATTTCAAAATTACTATGAGAAGCCAGAATTGCAGACTGGTAAACCATGGGACCTGGCAAACTTTGAAGAGATTTGAAATTGGGGCTGATTGAGATTCATAGATAAACCCACCCCTGTGACAAAACTCTTTTATTACTCTCAACAAAAAGATTGCTGTGCCACACAGATCCTAGAAATGTAAAGTATTTCCATGGAAGAACAACATAGGCTGAAACTGATATGAGTCATCTTTTGTGAATCTGAATTGACTGAGCATCCTACGACAAGGAGCATGGATTTCTGTTCTCTGCTAAGTTGTTTCTACATACAGCTCTTTTCTGATATTTTTGTGGAGACCTCCCTTTTCCTGAGAATTGGGATGAATGTCAAGATGATCCCAGAAAATACAAAGAAAGAGTCAGATAGCATGTGCTTTGGAACATACTGATCCTGCCTGTTTCTAGAAAATGAGTATCACCGTCTTTCTTTGCATCATCTTCGATTAGTAATCTCTCCAAATAATTGCTGTAGGGGTAATTGGTCATTGGCATTATATCAGTGTCAAATGGTTACTATTCTTACCACAAATAAGTCCCACCTTTAATGGATTGATCAGTGAAAAATACAAACATTCCGTTGATGTGCAATACACGTTTTTGTTATTTTGTATACATCCCTTTTCTCACTGTCTCTTTTTATCTCCCAGCTTCATCTTTCTTCTTGAGGTTGTAAGCTTTTCCACAGCTCTTCCACATAATGAAGTAGCTAAAGAAACCAAGAATAATTCTCTCTGCTTTTTTCAGCAGGGATACTTCAGCTGCAGGTATTTTTATAAAGGGAAGCCAGAAAAATGAAGTCTCAAATCAGCAAAGGAGAGCGACTTGCTGCAGCGTGTCCTATCAGCAACTGTCTCCCAAGCAACATCCAAGAAAGACGAAAAGAGAAGGCAAGCCAGTGCTCCATCAGTGTTGTCCTGTGACAGAACTGTAAGGTCAGATGCATGCCTTCAGAGGATTTGTCCTTCAGAGATTTGGCCACAGGGGTTCATCCTCTGCACAGTGCCATCAAGACTTGGGTGATTTTGGCAAATCCAGAAGCACATGCTGAGGGTTCTTCATCAGGAATGAAAGTGGTTTGGAAAATCATATTGGGAGCAGTTGGCAGCTTCTGCAGAAGGATTTAAAGCACATTATATGCTTTTAATGTTCTTCATTTCAAGATCTCTGCCTGTGTCCAGTTTCTTTACCACCTGATTTCAAGCTACTTCTGCATGATAGTGTTGTTACTGGTGTTTCCAAATAGTTGATTTAACGCACATTTGTAGCTAAAGATGTACCCACTAAAACCACTGTAATATTTACTGTTGGTTTCAGACCCTTTCTCTGCAACAAATTCTTTAAAAAAAAAACACACAGAAAATATGTGCAGATATAGGAGATGTATTTCTAAATAGCTTTGCATTAAATTACTCATATTTTTCATCATGACAACCAGAGATTAGTCCCCAAAAATCAGCGTTTTTACTAGTGATAAAAAATGTGATGGTGCTGCTTTTTTCCACACAGTATAAACAACAGTTAAATAACACCTGATATATTGCATGAATTAGAAGTTCCCCCAAAGCCTGATTTCATTCACATTGATAATTTGGTTAAACAATAATTTCCAGAAACTACAACCTTTTAATAAAGATATTCACTGCTGGCAGAAATCTCATCCTGCTCTCTATTTATGCCTTTCGTACATTTTCTAAAGGTTCTCCGCACTTTGTTACTTAATTATGCATCATGTTTACCGTACTCATTTTACAATTACATGACGATGCGGTTGTAAGCAGCAGCTGCTATGGGAGGCGAGGAAGAACCTTGGTTATCTGATAGCTCCCTTGATTCACTTTTCTGCCCCAGAAATAAGAAGTACCTTTGATTGCTCCTTGTAAAGAGGTGGAGGCAAGTCTCTCAAGATATCCCAGCAGCTATTTTCATGGTTGTCACTCATGGCAACTGGTTAAAGAGCTGTACAATTTATATTGTTATCTTATTCTGAATGGAGATGCATAATATGTTTATAATGGCTATAGATACACCAGACCCTGTTCTGTCCATCAGCTGTGTGTGTCACCAGATCTAGCACTGATATACATTGCACATGTGTGCTTTAACCAACCAAGGCTCTCTTGCTGTGGAAAAAATCAGACAAAGGCAGCATCCACCTCCCTGCTTCCAGGGGCTTTGAGAGGGCAACAGAGCAGATTTGCAGGAACGTTGTAATAACCCATTACCTGACAAACTGCTCTGATGTGTCTTGGAAAAGAGTTATGATGATAGAGCACCAGCCATGTGCTTGAGCCCTCTGGTTGATCACTCTAACATCTCTGGGGAGAGCTGTAGCCTCAGCAAACCAGCCCTCACCCAGTGATGACCATGCCCAAGGAGGGCGGAGGGCAGAGGACAGGAACGTCCCCAGCGGGCAGCACAGGGTGGCTGTGGGATACTTGGTCTCATGCTGTCCCCACCAACTGTCACCTGCTTGATGTGCTGCAAGCCATGCTGCACAGACCCAATGGAGGTGAGCTCTACTTCATCCCCCAGCATGGGGAAAAGCTGAAATAGCTCAGACTGGCATAACTCCACACACACACCAGCAGGACCGCTTCACATGCAGGACAACTGGAAGGTCAACCTCATCCAGCATTGCAGGAGGGAAAAGGATGCTGCACAAATCCTCAGATGGGGCAGGCTTTGGTCCTGGGGGAGCAGACACATGAGTGCTTAGGGGAACTGCAGCTCTTTCAATTCCTTGCAGGCATGAGAACACATTGCACATAGAGCAAAGTTGTACCCTTGAGGGGCATGTGAGCTGTGAGATAGATTCACTCCATAATCTACCAGTCCCAATAAACTTGTGGCGGGAATGGAGACCCTCTGTTTTGGTTGTTACCGGTTTAACCAGTACAGACATAGGTCAGGCTGTATCACTTGATCTTAGGGCCAAAGAGCATTTCTTCACATGTTAAATCCACCATGAGTCCCACCAGTTGGTCTTGACTAGGCAGAGAGGTAAAACATGGTAGCAAGGCCACACCTTGTGTGAGCGCCTTCCTTTTGGTGTTTGCTGGAGTAACAGGGTCTCTCTAGAAGCTTGCATCTGAATTTGGCAGAACCACCCTTTGCTCCCAGTTCAGACGCAAGGGTAACAAGGATAGGTTTACTTCTGGAAGAGGGGATTTGGGTTTTTTTTACTGTCTGTGTGGGTGATTCTGAAATCTCCTGGTTGGAGCAGATAACATACAGCTGAGGATGCTCTGTCAGCCGCCTATCACTGTGCTTTATTTCAACCCTCCCTTTTGCACTTGCAGTCCCTTCCACCATGTGTGCCTATACTTCTAGGCAATTCCTACTTACAGAAGGTAAGACAAATGGCCAAAACTGAAACTCGCCCAGAGGCAGATATGGTTTTTCTTATATTAATTAAAGAAATTATGAGATGATGAAGGCGTAGCCATAGGAAATATTTCAGCTTTTATGTCACGGACTGATAAATTTTGGTTTAGAGGAGAGATTTTTAAATCCCTCATTGATGGCTTTCAGCAAGTCCCTTTCCAAAAGTAACTAGCAAACACAAACACAGACTGCTCACTAAAGTAAACTGCCAGTAGTAATAAAACTGGGGCACTTAATTACGCTGGAAACTCATTGCTCTCTTTTCTTCTGAGGGTTCAATGTTTGCTCAGTTGAGAAGGCTGAAACCAGAAACCTCACCTAGTAACTAGCCAAAGCCTCCACTTTAAGAGAGGTCAGCCTTATCCTTCAATAACAAAGTTATTTTGCATTCCCATTGTTCTCCCACATAGGCAAATGTAATTTTTTTCTCAAACTTTTCTGATGTCTCCAAACTCTATTTTTCACAATTTATGATTTTCAAGCCCATTTACATTCCCATTGAATATCAATAGTTGTCCAGAAATACTAAATGGTAATGAGAAAAGCTGAAGGGCACTCATACATGGAAGAAAAAGGAGGCTGAATGTCTTTAATTTGTCCCTTTCCTGTGTTAGTGACTAATTTCAAAATTGTGAACATTTCAAATAGTTTTGCACACACATTTGAAAGTCAGGGCTTCACCGTATTGACAGATAAAACTATGGGGTTTTGTCAGTTTTTCCAAAGACAGAAGCTTTTTATTAGATCATAAATTACTGGGAGGACAGAGTTGATAGACTTCTTTAGGCTGATAATGTACTTTGAAAGAAAAGGCAGTTTTACACTTCTGCAAAATCGTATTTAAAATATTTATATACCTATCAACATAGACACTGAGGTAATTCACCTCTGGGTCACTGGTTCAAAACCAAACCAGCTCTTTTACATCCAAAACGTGTTGCCTTCTGACAGCTGTAGATCTGCCTAGATTTTTTTGTTATGATCCTAATAAGCTTGTTCCTTGCATCTTATAGTCCTCTTGGATAAAATTTGACAACATCCAGAAGAGTGGCCAAGGATTGAACCGAGAAGAAAATAAAGGTGAACTTTTTGTTTTAGCAGATATTCAGAATGAGGTGGCTGAGATATCAGAGGACCAGAGAATAACTTCCCTACTTGAGCTACTACAGTATGTACTATTAGGAAATGCACTGTATATAGCTCATAAACCAGCTAGTCTGCTGTACACAGAATGCCTGCAGTCTCATAAAATGTTATTCTTTTGCTTTATCTTGTTAATATAATGTGAAGCTTCATTAAGCCGCCAGATGAATCATATAGTAATTGGATATAATGAATTTAATTATGTAATTTCTTTTTTCATAATGAAACAAAGTCATATTTTACAAACAGGCAAAGTATTGTTTGGAGTTACAGATTTAAGCTAGTGTTTGGTAAGAAAAGCACAACTGAGGACTGATGCCTCTCTTTTTTTTTTATTCATCTGAGCTTCACTTTTTGGGTTTGTCTATGAAGGGATCACATCTGAATCTGCTAAACAGAGGCAGCTTCATGTTCATGGCCTGTGGGCGCTGGTGGAAGGTGAGCCACCTCCAGCAAGTCATCCTCAGTCTGTGTGATGGAGCCAATAACTGAGAGCAAGTCTCATGCCCAGAAGAAGGAGAGTGGGGATGACCAGCAACACCACCAGAATTACCCTAATGAGCCTGTCTCAAGATCCAGTATCTTCTCTCCACTACTGGCCAGAAATAGGTGTTTCTTTTCAGTTTTGATCCCAGAAGCTCTCAGGGAGTGAGAAATCAACACCTCTGTGTTAGGTTCACCCCTCCCTGCAGGACCTGTCAGGGCAGGCCAATCCAGCAGCTAGCAATTAAACAACAATATCGTCTCCAAGGGAGGTCCTTTGCCAGGAGCCTGATCCTGCCCCGCTCAGGTGCCACCAATTCCTCTGCAAGACAGAAGGGCTCAGAGTCTCCCAGAGACAGATCAACATTTCACAGGGCGAGGTATTAATGTCAGCCCTTCCCTTTCTAACTCCCATTAATGACTTTCTGATGACCTGTGCTTATAATATCCTCCACCCTTCTCGCTACTTGGCCATTGAGGATGTTCCAAGGAAATGAAACCTAATGATAAAACAGTACTTGAAATATCAACATCCCTGGCCTAATTAGAGCCGGGCCAATGGGCCCTAATTGCATAACTGAAATGCACCCAGTTGAGTTCTTTCTATAATTCCCTTAACCAAATAAAATTTTAATTTTAATTTTTTTTGCCAACATTTTACCGCATTGCTGGCCTGTAACTTGACTACACGTCTCGGCTTGGACAACAGTAACATTAACTACTTTGTCCTTTTAATTCATCTAATTACATGCAAGAGAAAAGAAACAGACCATTTGCAGGCTGCCTTTAGTTGCCTTTCTGCAGTGATGCTGAGCCAGTGCTTTTGTAGGCTTTTTGTTGTCTTATTAGCGAGCTTTTGTTCAGAGAGATGGTTAAAGCCATTTTCAGCAGCTAGCGAGATGAAACAGTTTCAATAAGGACACAATGTACTTGTTTAAAATACCTTTCAAAATGCTTGAAACCATTAAGGGGGAGGTGCTACAAATAAAAGTTGGATTTTTTTTTTGTTATAATGTTTTACCCTAATAATAGCTTTTATTTTATTATAATCCATTAGTTGACAATATTATTCTATAGATTATTAGGCTGCAATTTTGTTATTTCATCACACTTTCAGCACTCACTCACAGAGCTGGAAACCACAAATCTCTGTATAATATGCTTTCAATTTTGTTAAAATCTGTATTTAACTGGTTTGGCTGTGAAACATCTTGGGAGAAAATGTGTTTTTAATTCTGTCCTGATTAGCCTAACGGTTGACAGGGCTGAGTAGCGACATGATGGTGTCTTATTTTCTACTATTCCTACTGTTACCTTTTCCCTGACAGATTTTATTTATTATTTTTCACTTCTCCAGAGCTAACAAGTCCAAGTGTAATCCGCAACTTCCACTGAAGGGAATTTATCCCTTGTTGAATGAACATCACAGTTAGAAAATCTAATTAAAAAGAGCTGATGTTCCTGGTTTGCTGGCAGGCTAATAGTAATGTGAGGCTTTTGAAAAATTTAGTGCCTACAGGTAAAATAAAAGTGTATTTAGCATTCAGTGGTCACAAACAGAAGGTGATTCAGAACTGTAGCTGGGGAAGGCTGGAAATAAGGCAGGCAGGATTTCTTGGTTAATGTGGGGAAATGGTAGTAAGTTTTCCTGCTTCACATCTTCTATTTACCTACCTAAAATTGCGCTAGCATTGTGGCTGTGGCAAAGAGCTGAGCTTTCTACCAGACACAGCTAAAATTTGGACTGTAACTCTGTTAATAAAAATTTACAATGACATTTTAGTCTGCATATTTTTTTTAATTGTTGGAAGTGAACTTACTGCCGAGGAAAGATTTCCCATGCGATGTGCAGAGCTAAATAACTGGCAAGCCAAGATAGACCAGCAAGGACAACTTCTTTTGACTCTGTGGTTAACCTGGGTGCAAATGGTGTGACCCCAGCTGGCTGAACTGGAAACTCTGACATTTATGATGCATTTAAGCTGAGTTTGATCTGGTTGACCTCCACCTGTGGGAGCAAAGCCTTTTCTCATACTGCTCCAACCCCCTCTGCCGGTTTTGGTGTGCGTCATGGAGACCTCATGAGTCGGGCTTCGTGGGAACCCTGTATTGATAGGCAACCTGAAAATGAGATCTGCTGTTGTTGTAAACTAAGGGGAATGCAGGTGGGCTGGGTGGTGAACAAGCAAAGAGAAAGGCTACAGGAACTGTGCCCCAAAACCTTTTCTCAATACGTCTATAACCTGTCTTGATAACCCTAGGTAGGTTACCTTCAACTGTTCATATTCTTTCTGCATTTTTTTTAACAAATCAGGCTAATACAGCATTTACAGTGTAATTTATATATATTACCATAAGATTTTATAGTCACTTTCCCAGTGAAACAATCTGGAAGATTGTAGTGGTGGAATCTGGCACGGGCTCACTAGGCTGGCCTGAGCCCACAGGCACTGTTCTTATGAAAGGAAAAGCCCCTGTCATGCCAAGACAGCCCAGGCAGAGGAGCAAAGGAGGCATTAAGTCTCACTCAAGTCCAGCACGGCCAGTTCCTGAGGTCAGATTTAGCAGCTTTAGGGCTGATGTAACTTTTGCCCCTGTCTGTGATCCCACAAGCTGGTCCACAGAGGAGACACCATGGAAGCTTTCACCATGATTCTTGGCAAGCCTAAGGACATGCTCACACAGATCAGACTGGAGGATGAAGACCTAGGACACTGCATAAATATCTTCCTATAATGTGTCATGAAATTCATTGAGAATGAGAGCAGAATAGTTCTAAGGATGCATTTAACTGGCTCAGACCATGTACAGTCACATTTGGTATGTGAAACAAGTTATATCACAACTTATTACTTATTGTGAGACGATGCTTCCCCCGCAGATTGCCATACACTAACACACGATTTGTGCTTTAGAGCTGCTGGTTAAGAGACTGTAAGGACCAGCAAATTGTGGCCACAGAGCAGGAAAAAACGTGAACATTTGATTAAAGTTGAACAAATGTAGGAAAAGAAGCCCTTGCCTTTCAGCACACGCAGGATGGATCGGGGCCTTAGCTCATGCATGTTTGTGCATTTGCTAAGCTGGCTGCTGACTCTGTGTATCCTGAACGTGATTACAGATTTTGCACAGCAGTCATAAGAGAAACATTTTTAGATAAGGAATGGTAGGAAGCCATGATTCCTTATTACCATTTGTTTTCCTCAAGCAAAACTGGAACAGGGTCACATATATTCATGTTTTGTGAATTAAAATCTTCAATCTCCCTGTAGATGTGCCTAGTGCACGCAGTGGGTTTCTGCTGCGGTGTGTTATAAGAGGTTGGATAGAATCGTTTGCGGTGCGACTTGGTGCCTTCTTCCAGTGCGCTGATTCGTACACACTGGCTCCTAACTGCGAATATGAAGCCACAGAAAAGCTATACCCAGTTAAATACCTAATTCCCTAGCTGAACAATCCAATTGGAGAATAATAAATTTACAGATATACTGTGTGGTTTATGGGATTTTAAGAGAGTTTTCCTTTTCTTTACCTTTTTCACTACTCCCAGGCAAAGCAGAAAATAATTCAGTGAAATTTACCGGTGAAAATGAATTCTTCCATAAAATTATCAACAAATTGCAAAGTGATCATAGTCTGTTATATCTTAAATTGCTAATGTGATTTATAATATCTTGTGGAGAGAATATAACGTTCCCCACATTCTCTTCCAGATTTACTTTTTTATAAAAATAATAAAACTTAAAAGTGTGCTGGGAATCATGAATATGCCAAATGTGTGTGCAACTTATGGCAACTACAGGAGACTAATAGTAATTTTTATTCTCTACAAAATGTAACTCATTTCTTTTTAATGGTAATATGTTTGCTCAAAGTACATCTCTTCAGGCAGATAGAGGAAAAACTATAGAGACCTCACACAAATAGCTCTTTTGATATTCCTTCTGATAAGGCCACCCTTTTAGAGAACAAAAATTAAGTTTGGCCGCACATTGTAACATCCCTGTGTTTGACCATTGAACGCAATGTGTGCCCATTAGAAATAAAAGAAAAATCAATAGGGTTTCATTAAAACAGCAGGCAATCAGGGCTACGGTACTAGCTTAATTACAGTTTCAGTAGCATTTGCTTTAATTGGAAAGAATAAAAGAAGTGAAGTGGAGTGAATGAAGAAATTAGCATATCTATCACTGTTGTCACATTGTACTGTGGCCTTAAAGCACTGTTTGCTCTTTAGTATCCCCGATGCTTTGTGAGGCCCTGAAAAAATATGGGAAGGCAATTAGCAAATAATCAGATTGCACCTTTGCGGGATTCTAATTAAAGATCTTTATAATGCCGGGAATGTATTTTTTTATCTTTATTATATACACCAGATATAATTTGCATTGGTTGCATTCGTACAGCGTCATGCATACATACGTATAACCGATGGAAGAGGACAGGTTTTGCACTGTATGTTTGATGCTCTCCAGTGGCTGTTACCCTGCAGACTGCTGTCACACAAAAACCCTCTTCATACAGCAGCAACCTCCGGCAACTGGTGACTGTCCAGGCAATAGGCAACTTAGTAAAGAGGCAAGAAATGAAGCCAGGGCAAACAACCGTGTCTCCTGAGTTTGTGGCAGGGGCAGCACAAAGACACATCCAGATTCATGCTGCCCTCAGCCATGGAGTAGAGAGCATGGTGGCCTCTACTGCCCCTTAGTCCTCTACAAGAGTGGAGGATGCACTGTTGGTACCCCATAAAATTCACTATCAGGTTCCAAGCTGGTTCTTGGTAACTCCCCAAGACTTGCGTGAGTTTCAGGTCTGGACCTGAGCAAATACCTACTCCACATGCAGAAGACAAGCCACCCCATCCGATGTTTTCCTACCACTGCAGGCATTGACAGAGCAGGCGTCACCTCCAGTCCTGGCAGTCTGAGAGTGGCACCATCCAAGGGATATGTGTTTGGGCTCCTGCTAAAGCAACCTTAAAAGCAGAAGTTATCAAAGACATTTCTTTATGGGTGTTTTCATTTTAAATAAATTGAAGGCGAAAGAGTCTGGATTCAATATCTATCAGCAGCCAGATTTTGGGCAGCTCATCTCACTTCTATCTCATCCTACTAGAATTAAGAATAAAACTCTTCCTTCATACTTAACAAAGATCAACCAGTGAAGTGGCATTTTTACCTCTTTTATGCAGACATCTCTTGAAGCCAACAGCTACACCAAAGCACAGCTAATATTAGTGAGATCACAGGTAGGCCAAAAATTATGTAAAAGAGTGAATATATTATTCTGATTACTCCCAAAAAGTTAATTTGAATGTCAATTATCTTCTTGTTATTAAATTGCTTATAAAGTAATCATGGCTTTCAGGTTAATTCCTTAAATGGATTATGTGATTATTTTGGGAAAAAAAGAAGCATGTTTCTGTTCACAGATTATTCATGACTGATTCATTACAGTTAATTTTGAATATTCTGACAAATATTTTATTTGCCTTGTTGTGTGTCCCATCTCTGCCACAATGCTCAATACAACCACGCTTTGGGGATTTTTTTTACCTTTTTCATCTCTGTGACACGAGACACGAGTTTTCTTTGAGACTCATCATGTTTCTATAACCCTCAAATCCCAACTTCTTAAAGGACTTCGTAGAGTATGAGGACTCCAGATGCCTGTGCAAAGCTGGGATGTTTGGATAACATTACACAAAGACATACTGGAGCAGAATCTAGACCAAAAGTTTGTGACTGATAAATAGGAGAAACCTATGTTTATAAAGAGAAATAAATTCCTATATATATATATAGGTAGGTACTTAGAGCAATTTTCAAAATCAGCCTTTCAGCAGTGGCTGGTGTTAAACAAATTAAAAATCGATGTAAATTAGGCATCTGGAGAGTATAAGAATCATAGAATCAATCACAGAATCATAGAATCACAGAATCCCAGGTTGGAAGGGACCTCAAGGATCATCTGGTCCAACCTTTCTAGGCAAGAGCACAGCCTAGACAAGATGGCCCAGCGCCCTGTCCAGCTGCGTCTTGAAAGTGTCCAGTATGGCGGAGTCAACCACTCCCTTGGGGAGATTATTCCAATGGCTGACTGTTCTCATGGTGAAAAATTTCCCTCCCATGTCCAGTCAGAATCTTCTCAGGATTAACTTGTACCCATTACCCCTTGTCTTTTCCACGTGACTCCTTGTCTCAGCCAGTTTGCAGTTGCAAGCTTGCTTGTGAAAACATTGTGTTCACTATTTCAATCTTCCTTTCATGGCCCTACATGGCCATGCAAAGAGCAATTCAAAGGATCCATAAAATGCAGAAAGACACTAAAAATGCTACACATTTTTGGAATTGTAATAAAATTCTCATTTGTAATAAAATTTCTGAAGGGGCAAAGATTCCTGTGGTTCATACCAGACTACTGCAGATCCCTGAAGCTTGCTGTTGTTTGCTCCCAGCCTGAGGACCAAAATTTCTACCCCAAAGGCACTGGTAGAGCAGCTGCGGGGATCCCAGGAGCTCTGAAACACCAGAAGATGGTGACATGAGTACAAAGACATGGAACCAGCTCCCCACATAGTAGCTGAAAAGAAGACAGCGCAGGGAAACAAATGTTTTGATAAATTACTAGAAACAAAAGTGAATGGAATTAATTGCAGGTTTGATACTGTTTTAAGCACTGTCGAATAAAGCATCCTTTTACGCAGCTACTATTGAATTAACTTTCTAAAGTTACTGCAGATGCCTTTTGGCCAGAGGATTCTTGAAGGGCAGAAATATATTTATGGAGTGGAAACCCAATTTGAGGAGGAACTTCCACAGACACAAACAAATGCCTCAAACCAGTTTGGCAGTACGTGATAACTCTATTTGTAATTAAAGGTTAAAGTATACTTAAACCAGCTTGGCAGTTAAAAACAATTTTAATTGAAAATATACATTTGTAATTGCAAATGGAAAGATTTCCTGTAATAGCAGTAACAGACCCATTTTCTAATAAGATGAACAATACAGTTGATGACTGAAGCATCTGTATATAGTTACATACAGCATTTCTGTACTGCAGGCTGCCAATTTATTTCAGCAGTGAAAAGCTTGATTTATTGTTTGTAGCATTACCATCTGTTGTAGTTATTACAGAAATTATATATAAACCAGTTAGTAAACACTTTGCCCCATTGTCTGTTGTTTTGATAATCACCCATAATAACATCTAGCATCAATATGGTCTTTAAACCCGATTTGGGAGTTAATGGAATAAGAGGAGGCAGTCAGTATATGCACCAGGGTAATGTCATTAGGAATGTTTGTGAAGAACAAATTAAATCAGTTGTAAATTGTGCTCTCAAGTCAGCCAGAAAACCAGTCTTGTTCAGGAGAAGGGATTTATATTTTAACCTCGTGCAGAAAATGTACTTAAGCAGATTAAAATAAAATAGGGACTTCGTCGATGGATGTAAATGGTAATTGCTGGAGCTCTAATGGCTTCCTGTTGGCTATGTCATGCAGTGGGCACAGCTATTTTAAAGTTAACCAGTGCTTGAGGTCATACTTTTACAGATTCAGTCATTAAACAGGACTAGACATGTCACTAAATGGCTGATTATTCAAATGATGAGCCTGCTCAAAGTTACCCATGTCATATTCTGGACAGAGGATTACAAAAAAAAAAAAAAAAATTTAAGGTAGAGTTGAAATAAAATAAAGATGAAATGAATTCAAGTATAAGTCAATAGAAGCATCTGTATGGGGTCTCATTTGTTTTGGATTGCAGACTCTGCTTTATATCATTTTGTAGTGGCTGGTTAAATTATTCACGTTGGGCTTTTTCTTGTATACAGATAGTTATATGTATCAGAAGTGTAGTCTCTCAATAAATTATCATATACTGAAGTATTATCTGTATGAGAAGTTGCGCAGGTTGTAGGTATATGAAAAATAGATTTATTATATACTGGTGCAATTTATTATGTGCCTGTGACCATTTCACTTGCCCACCTACTTTTCAGCAGTGTAATGTTGTTTTAGCACCATTTTAGTGATATACTGAAAAGTCGAATGCAGAGTTTTCTGAAGACTCCAGCTGCATGAACCTTTTCTTCCAAAACAAAATATCACTTCTCATAGTTAATTTTCTCTGTTTCATTTGCACCAAAGATGATCAATATGGTCTTGTTTGCAAGTTAAATATTAAAGGTATATTCTGAGTTGCAGTCATATTTGAATTAGTAATGGCAAACGTCAAGCTAAAAATCATGGGGTTTGTAGGTTGGCAGGTAAGAAATAACCACTAATATTTAAAACAGAAGTAACGTCTTTGCACGGTTGTTATTAGTAGATCCATTTCTCTAACAGGGCGCATGAGCTTTAGGTGGTGCCAAGATGAACTGGGGAGGAGAGAGGTTGCTTCCAGGGCTGCGGGCATCCTGGGGAAAGCCTGCCAATGCCACCTCACCACCGTGCCATAAACCCAGAGGCAATTCCTCCCCTGCATGAGCTGAGAAGGAAAGAGCTCTCATGGAGTGAGGTTCTCCAAGTTTTGAGCAAAGTCAAGATATTCCCTTTGCCCTGAAATGCCCAGGCTGCCTGGGCAGAGCCTGGAGCAGAGCTGGCACGTGCTGCGGGAGGGAGGGATGGGCAGCTGTGCAGAACCTCAGCCCTTCCACACCAGGCTGAGCTTCTGGGCAAGGGGCAGAACGGTTCAGGGGACAGAAATACAGGGCTTGCCCCACAGGGCTTCCAAAACAAAAGCAAAGGGGAAAACCTTCATGTTTGAGGGTCGGGGGAGAAACTATGAAGATCTAGCAATGGAATAAATGAAGGGAAGAAGGAAACCTGGGATGGGAATTAGAAAGCAAAAGAAAGAGCGTGGGGGAAAGGAATGTGTTTGGAACATTTTCTCTATGAAACAACTTGAGGGAGAGAGTATTTTTCATAAACTAATACAATTATTTTAATTAAAAATCCTTAAAATATTAATGGAAGGCTTCTGAAGGCAGAGTTAATTATAGCTGTGCCACTCACACAGCCGTAGTTAAGGCTCTGTCAGGATTTCCATTATGAATGCTGGTTTTTTGAGAGCTAATAATTCAGTCAGCCCAAATTTCATAATGGGTAAAAGTTTATGTTGAAGTTCTCAGCATAGGCATGATTTTTTTCTTATGTTTCCTTTTTTTCCCATATTTCTTAATTGATTTGCTTCTTTTCAGGCATGGAAAGACACGAATTTTAAATGTTTGGATAGATGGCTAACTGGATCCAGGTTACTACAGTTTCAGGGCATCCAGCTTCCCTTTGCAATCCTGCAGAGAGTGGTTGTTGGACGCTTTGTGAATAGGAAAGTCAGGAGAGGGAGACGAACATTTTTGCCACAGCCAAGGGCTGTACTCAGATGGTTCAACCCAACCAGCAGCAGTAAGGAGCGGGGTTAAAGCGCCAGGACTCAGAGTCTGGCTTTCAACAGCAATGGGTTGCTGCAGAGGGTTTATCTGGGATCACCTCAAGCAACCTTGTCAAGCACTGGGGCTCCACTGAGAAACAAAGTAAAAGCACAGAAGGACTGGGGGGGGGGGGCTCTGTAGACTCTTTGGCACAAACCTTACGCCTTGCGGGAGTAAACTATGCCTTTTGTCACTTGCATTAACAATTCTATTTTTTTCTTCTTAGGAATTTAAAATTAAAGATCTTACAAAATAACATCTCTCACACATATGGAGAAGAAACTGTTGGTATGTAGCAGTAAATTTCACACACAAGATATTGTCCACTTTATTTTTAATTTCACATAAGTTTCATTCACTTCAGCAGATAAAGGAACTTAGTTATTTTCCCATAAAAAATGTAGAACAGAAATTTATGTCAGTTCTGAAAGCAAAATCTGCTGATAACTGCCAGAGTTCTGTTCTTTGCCTAAACTCAACCATTAAACCACTTTCACTCTGGTGAGAGATCTGGCTTGCACACCCCATATTAGTGTGAAAATTACCCTAAATATGAATGCAACAGCGTTGCTGGCAGCCTAATGGCTAATATTGTATGCACTGGAAAAAAAAATCATTGCCTGCATGTGTACTATGTCATTTGCGTTAGTTCTGCTGGCTGATTTTCATAGCATATTATGGCTGCTGGGGGAGAGGGGGAGCCAGAGAAAATGCACATAGTTTCATTGTGAGCATCATTCTATAACCACACAATACTGTTACCTTGCACTTCATAAAGATATCTGCCAGCAGGTAGAAATGCATTCCTTTCTCACTACTATATAGGATTATTTGGTAACCATTTAATGAAAGATTGCAATATGCTAGTAGCAGAACATTTTTTCACCTGCTGGGTAGTTGTTCAACTCAAACTACTTAAAGAGATGGGCTACCACGAGAACACAAAGACACAGCCCTGAATAGGCTATCAGTGATTTTTTTTTTTTTAAACAATATCTATCCTAGTATTATGCAGTCACAGTAGTTATTATAAAGTAAAGCACTGACACTCCACAAGTTTGAAATGTGAATGTTGTAATAAGAAAAAATTACATTTGTTTCGTTTTCTCTCCTTGTTACTTTCTTCCTTGTGATAATAGATTCAGATTTTGTGCCATTATCTGGTCTTATTAAAGGAAAGTGGTATCAAATTTAATACTTCCTATATAAAGTAAGAGAGCACCTGCTCATAAAATGTATTTTCCATGCACCTCACAAAATGCAGGGAAATTAACAAAATGGCTCTACTATATTAGAACAAGGGCACAACTGTTACTATCTGTATAAGATTGATTTTGATGAAGATTATAGGAATGGTATTTGTCTGACAATGCCAAACACTCAAAATTTACCCTTTTTGTGTTTTTTATTCAAAATTGTTCATTCTTAACGTGACATTGCAAGAACTATTTTTCTAAATTATAGCTTTTTTAATATAGGTTTTAGAAAGTACATCTATGTCAGAATTTTTTTCATATATAATGTCCTGGATTGCATTATCACATAGACATGATGTACAAGCCTGGACCCTTAATGTGTGAGAATATATAGCCTTTATTGGATAAAACACATGCTAACCTGGAAAATGGGACATGCATCATCAAATCAAAATCCGCATTATGCATGAGACTCCTCAGTTTGGAACAAGACCATCATCTAGAGCAAAATGGATCCATCCCAGACAACAGGAACAGTTTAACCAAACCAGGATTTCACCTTTTTCTCTTGCAAGGTGCCTGCAACCCTGTGCTAATGAGATTTTTAGTTATACAAAAGCCAGGCTTACTGACCAGCTTTCCCAGACCAAAATGCTGTTGAACATTTGCTCCTCATCATGGTGAAGCATCAGGGCAACCCCCCACCCGCACCCCTTGCTTCCAGATGACATCAGGTCCATCCAACCTGGCTTTCCTCCTGGAGATGAGTAGACCCTTTTTGTATTGCCTGCCCAAGGACATTCATGGTAGGCAAGATCAGAAGCCAATGACACCATTTCAAACCCTCTGGAAGATCCTTCTTGCTTAGGGGAATCACTGATGGCCCCATTAAATTGCTCCTCTTACAACAACAGAAAGATGAAGGAGACCGAAGATGGAGATCAGTCCCTGATTGATAATTGCTGTGACAGCAGCATGAGAAGCAGGGAAAGAGGGAGAAGCAAGTCGGGAAGGGAGAAGAGGTGATGAAGCATACACAAAATCTGATTTTGAATAGGTTATATAAGACAAGGCTTCTGACAGTGTTTCCACATCTGACTCATAAAGCTAAAATGTTTTTACATGATGACATGAAGCTTCCAGCCATTTGTTCTTGCCAAAAAATTATTGCAAGAGCATATGGCATCACCGCACTGCCCTGCCCTTCCCCCGTATCTTGTCCCAGTACTGGTTCTCCCAACTCAAATGAGAAGCACCATTTATTTACATCTGAAAGACATTGCCGTTTGGTAACGTCAGGCTCCGGGATTCAGGGCAACAAAGTGCAATGCATACTGTATTTTATCGGTGATTGAAATAGAGAAAAATGGTTTCTTTTGAATTAGCTGGTCCTGGCAGGTTGCAGGCAGCCAAGCTTGAAGGAAAAGATAAAGTGAATACTCCTTGGACCACATCACTCTTTTAAATATAGCACACCATTAAGTCCAGCTTGGTTTTACATTCTTGCAACATGACTCTTGTTTCAGTTATTTACTTCTGTTTCCACATAAACGTGGGAATTCATAATCCACGGATGCCGCCTATCCATTGTACTGTACTGAAACAGCATGTGCTGAACTCTTGAACTGTAAAATGTATTGATTATTGTTTCCTTTCGTAATTTTTATTTACTCACAGGAAGATTGCTCTTTATTACTCTTCTCAGCATTTCCTTCACATAGATATTGTTTCTACTGTAAGGCCCAGATTCACATCCACAGTTAAGCACTTCCCTGCAAAGGCAACTAAAGCCTTGTCTGCGCTGAGGTTACTCTAGAAACCTCTAACTGTAAATGCTTGCAAGAAAGAGTAAATATATGCAAGCTGCTTGTCATCCGTGTGTGCATGTGATTGTAGGTCTCAGTCCAACTGGAAATAACAACAGCGGAAGAGAACTGAAAATTCTCAGGGTAAGATACTTGTCTATTTTGCCGTAGCAGCATTGCCATTTACTCCATAAGGGAGCTGTGGAATTGTCTTAAATAAATTACATTTTTCCAGGATATTCCTGCAAAGGAACAGGAGAAATCTGTAAGCCATTAACTGCTTTAATCTCATTTACTAGTGCTCTATTGCACTGTTAGAGTGAGAGCCGCAGACAAACAGGCAAGGCTTAAAACTGTTATTCTGCAGAAACTTGGGTTTGACTTGGTCAGCCATGGTAAGCAGGATATGCTAGCATTTGGAAGGATACCATTGTGGTACCATTTCTGATAAAATGACGCTTACAGTTTTGGAGTGGCGTAAAACCTATCCATGCTCTCTTTGCTAAAATGCCAATTAGTGGCCCCAGATGTGGTTATCATGTGGAGGATTTAGCTAAGGCCTTGCGTAGTGTTCCCCAGACCAAAAAGTACATCAATAGAACAGTCTTCCATTTTCTATTAGTTCACTGTCAGGAATGATCTTGTAGTCATGAAACACAAGTAACACATACCAATTACATTAAGAAAGAATTAACAATTACTTCATATTAAAGGATTATTTAATTTTTACAAACATGGGGAAACGTTTAAAAACAAAATACCCAGACACATCTTTGGCTGTGTTGTAAATCTGTAATTCACACTGATGGTGACACAGAATTTAACAGTATCTACAACACCACCAAAGCCTATCCTGTGACCCGGTGATGTAACTGATCCTCAAGAACATAAAGTAAAACCAAGCAAAACCCTCAGACAGAATGTGCAGTTCACCTGGACCTGTTCCATGAGTAAATATTTTGGGATGTTTGCTTTGGCTCCAAAATAGTCATGAAAAAAGTGACCAAATTCACTGTTGGTATTAAATAAGTGTGATTCTCTTGGGAATGATCATAACACTTCATTTTTTTTCTGAAGAATTTAGGTACTGCCCCTATATCACTAAATACCTCTTTACAGAGATCTATGTGAATTATATACACCATACTGCTAGGTCAAAAACGTTATCTTTTACAGACTTACCCACCCTCAGGCTTGAACGATTATACAAGCAAAGAATCAGAAAACCAGAGAATTTGGGTATATCAAAACCATGGACACAGGACAGTTAGACCACAGAAAAACAGGAAAAGTGAGAACAAGAGACATAGGACATCTCCAAAACAAAACGTTGGTCTGCATTCGTGCTATGAGAACGTATCACATCAGATATCACAGTTCCATAAATATCAATTAAGATTCCAGATTAATTTAGTTCTTTGTCACTAACCAAGCCCACATGAATAGCATGGATGTGGACTTGGATCACAGAATGAATTGAATAAACTGGACACTGAGCCAAATTGACTTGTAACCAGACCACAGCTTTTAAAAAAGTCCAACAGCCCTAAAAATGCAAACGTATGCTGTGTTTTATAGGATCAATCACAGTTACTACCTTTAATTAATGATCCAGTTCCATCTCTGACTAATAAGTTTATAAATCTGGCAGACTTCACAGTCATGGCCATGAACTGACATACATGAAGAAACCCTAGCTTCTGGCCAGATTTGTGTCTGGGGTAAACAACGGTGCTTGTCCACCTGCCAAAAGCCATTTACTCACACTCACTCACATATACACAACCAGCCACAAATGTAGTCTCAACACTCAGGGAAAACCAGATTTAGAAATTGTCTGTCTGGAGAAATAATCCCAAGCAGCTCTTGCAGAGCAGCTTATTCTCCAGGGCGCTCCCCTCCCACTCTACGGACACCCTCGCTCCAGTTGCTCCTTTGAGCTCCTTTGGGGAGTGCATGATGCTAAACTGCACAAAGACACTTCTAGTACAATATTAAAGTATCTAAACTGGGAATTACTGAGGAATCATTATCATGCTTGATTCAAACCCCACCCTTGTTCCATGCTCACTCCCTTGTATACACCAGCTCTTCTTACTAAAAAAATATAGCTCTAAACTAGGGAAAAGAAGACACATTATTCCAGAACAAGGAGCTCAGGTTTATTTACGTGGACTTTTGACAGATATTAAAAGCAATGTGTTCAAAGCCATAAGTTCATTTTCCATTCAGTTTTCAAGGAAAAGAGGTAGTCCAAGAGCAGAGATGGTCTCCTCTGCTTACCTCTTGAGTTGATCCGGAAGCCATACAGCTACGTTAGTTTGCTGCTTCTTCCAGTAGCTGAGTCCAGTCAGCAGTTCAGGTAGACTTAGATGAAAAATGTTTTGTGCCTGAAGTCAGGATTTCAGGTTTTGTGTGCATGGTCATTATACAGTCCCCCTTTACCCATACCAAATGGCTGCAGAGTAGCACTTGGTCTACAGATGGGAGATGAAATGGCGGCCCTATTACTGAATGCCTTCTCTTTCATGACTCTATTTCAGCTCCACTTCTGTTGTTTTTTCTAGTGCCTCCGTGGGAACTGGCTACAGGACTTCCCAGGTTACGGGGATTTAGCAGTTCTCTTCAAGAACTTCCAGTTTATTTCAGTAGGGGCTAGCACCAAAAATTCAAGACCTAATTTTACATCTATCTTATTTTCCTTGTTGCATTTGGTGCTATAAGAAGGTTTGTCATTCTTCACATTCCTAGCAGTGTAAGGAACCCTTTCCAATGGACTGTGAGGGTCTTCTGTAGGTGTTCATGTTGCATCAAGCCTACTTTCCTACAAGCTGCTATTCCCAAGCCCAGCCTCTAACAAGGAGATGAAACAGCCCTTTTCTGTGCTCTGTGTTTTATTTCCAATATTTAGGATTTCAAGGGAGTCAAAAACAATCTGACACCCTCATTGCAGCAAGAGAGAAGATAAAGACCAGGAAAACCTGTAATGTTTTTACTGCCAGATTTATGGAAAGAAAATAGCACATGACCTTTATGATTCTGTCATTATAAGCCACTTTTCAGGACAGCTTCAAGAGAGTATCTGAACAGTTCTTTGTTTTTCTACCTGAAAATGAAGTACTACCAGATTTCTAGTCTTCAAAGTAGACAAGCAAAGTAAATTCACTTTATCCAAAGGCCACTGAGCAGGACATAAGCACGGTGCCTTCAGCTAAATGAGTCTGCCAAGTAAAACGAATACTCCTGGTATCAATGAATCATACCACCAGAATTGCCATTTGGCATTCAGTATTTAGATGTAAGATTTTAGCTGCAGTCTTATTAAGCAGAGATTTTCCCCTAGCAAAAGAAACCTTGAAATAATTTGGGGGGGAAATACCTTTTTGGCATAAGTATCAACACCCACCACAGCAGCTGGCTATTCTGACGATGGGGGCACTTTGGGAAAGATTGGTTGAAATGACTATGAATGACTTCCTAACAACATGAAAGGTGGATATTTTTCCTGCAACTCTTCCATACAAACCCCAGAGAGGGTCCCTTGCTCCACCCGCCAAACTTACAAGGTCAGATTCGTACCTGGTACGAGGATCAAAGGGAAACATTCTTACATGGTCTGATTGCCTACAGGCTACAGGACTACAGCGCATTGATTACAGCGCATCCATTGATAAAGTCTTGCAATGGCCAGTTACTGCATTTTCGTATGTAAGACTTCAAGTAAAGCACAGGTTCTTAAAACATTCCTCAAAAATAGTCCCCAAACAACCTCAAAAAGAGCCTCAGTCTGCTTGGAAGAAAGCCACTGAAGTCAGATGACTAAGGAAGGCTGGGACCAGAGGCAGGACTACCCCTGAAAAGAACAGGTAACATTTGCTTTCCTTCTCTCAGACATGTAGGTATAAACTGCCCTGCTGCTGAATTCCTTCTTGTTTTTACAGCTCTAAGGCTGATAAATATGAAAATATATTGCTTATAAAGTTCACAGTGTAGGTCTTTTCCAGGTTGAATGCAATCTGATTTCATACATATCACTGCTGACTACAATGCACCATGAATATGCCTGTACATTTAACGAAGTCATGAGAGATGAACTGTTAAATTTAAACATACAGAAATATATTAATTGTTACCAACAGCTCTTCAGTGAGATAGAACAGAACAGAAAAAAAACAGAATAAAACAGAATAGAATAGAATAGAACAGAATAGAATAGAATAGAACAGAACAGAACAGAACAGAATAGAATAGAATAGAATAGAATAGAATAGAATAGAATAGAATAGAACTGTTGTACTTAGTTATTTTCACTAATACATGCACTCAAGAAAGAGAGCAAACTATGAGAAGCAGCTGCAGTGAAAAGTTCAAAAAGAGTATTCCTAATGGAAATTAATGTTTCTAAGCTAGTTTTAGCTGAAGCTTTCTGCACTTTTCATCTCCAAGACCCAGCTGCAGACATATCCTTTACCTTAAGAGCTGCAGCAATATTAACAAACTTGTCCCCAGATAGCTGTCTAAAGTCTCTTCTTTCCAGCTCCTTCATTGACCAAGCAAACTTTGAGGGTTTCAGGATGCTTTCAAAGGCAGGTGTTGACCTCCCAATGGTCTTTTCCCACAGTCAGACTCACTGGGGGTCATAGAGTCTTCCAAACTGGGGAATGAAGTATGGTTAAGGTCTAAAGATTGTGAGAATAAAAGCACAAAGGATCCAGTTCTGCAATGGTGCATGTTATTGAATATTATACACTGAGGCTGTGTTTCATCAGTGATGATGGTTAGACTGTTGACTTAAGCAGTGGGAAGTCAAAGGGGAGTCTGGTTACCTATATAAAGTCTGTATAATGCCTCACAGTGACCCAGGCTTGTCGTTGCTTGGTCTAGAGACCATTTCTGAGGTTATTTTCCTGAGTTGGCCACCTGAGCAGGCACCGGTCTGACAAATTTGGGGATTCTCTAAACTCTGTTTCTAACAACTTTGCACAAGTTTAATTCTGCAGCATTCCCTTGTTTTGGCACTTTTGGAGATCTCTTTGGGTAAATATTTGCCTTGTCAGCTTCCCGAGTAACTTTGAACACCCATGGGATGGCCATCTTTGTCTGTCTCACCTCCTGCTCCTTTCCATTTTTCAAAGCTCTGTGCAGATATTGACAAATGGAAAAATGAACGGAGGCACTAAACTTCAACCACGTGCTTAAAACCTTCCTCAATAACAGACTTATCAGAAGTCAATAAGGAGGAGAAACAGCCCTAAGGTTTCAAGTTTCCCAGTATGCAGTTAATAGCATCTCTTCATTTATTTGTGTATTTCAGGGGAGTGTTTTAAGGGTGTATTTTTGCTTGCTTTTTTCACAGTTCAAAATACATGCTACAAAACATAGACACAGCCTAAAGGCTTTAGATTGTGCCCAAGAAGCTGACAGTGTGACGCATGGGGAGCACTCCCTGTGGCAAGCAAGCCAGAGCAATCAGCATCTGGAGATCTTTCACCACTGCCCTGCCCAGCGCCTCTGGCCTGGGCAACCGAGGAGCTGATCTACGAGAGCCATCACCAATTAAAGCTGAGGACTGGATTCGACTCTAACCACAGATGAGCTGCATAGAAACAAGAACCTTGATCAGGACCTCTCTGTGTCACACTCATGGAGTTGTGCTGAGGCTATCTGCAAATTAACAGTGTTCAGGTTTCTGGCGTGGCTTCACCAAAGCTTTTAATCAGGAAACACTTCTGCAGCTATGCAAAAAAAAAAAAAAAAAAAAAAATTGTTCTATAACTATTAATAGCTTTCTTTAATTTGGAAGCTATGGGTGAGCTATGCTGACTTTTAATTACTTTGTTGTAAGGTGCCTTGAGGATCTTGCAAGAAAATACATTATAAATTGTGCCACATTGTCCAGCTTCTGGAGGTTGACTGGCTACTGCTATTCAAAAGCCTGTCAAAGCATGTTCAATATCAAGATAGGCTGCTTCTTTTTAATTCTTCCAACTTGAAGGCTAGGTCAAGGGCATTATTTTAAGCTTTTCAATAAAAGACTATTGGCTGCCTGGCTTGACTGTGCATAGGTGAGTGATATCCAAAAAAGACTGAGCTTTTTAGGGGAGGAGTCAGCTCATCTTACTTCAGCCAGCCATAGGGAAGTCAAGTCCTCATAAATAAGATTTTGGGCTCACAGGGCTCTTGCCTGGCTCCCTGCTCTGAGACAGGATCCCAGACATTCCATGGTCACCTACAAGTCTCAGGCAGAAAATCTTGCCCTGGATAGCCTTGGTCTGGCTATTGCAGATACCTACCTATAACCTCAGGCCATTCCTGCACCAGTGGCTCAGGAATCACTGCTCCAGGTTGTTTTCCTATCCCCAGACCCTATGAAAAGGCTCCAGAGACGTGGAGTAACTGGGCAGGATAGGTAACACTCCAGCAGCATTGCTTCTCTCATGCCTTTCCACAAGATTCTCCCATGCTTTTCCATTTATTTCAGTTTCCTTTTCTCTGTTCTGTAACACACGAGTGGGGAGCATGCAGAGCAGCAGAGTATGGTGTTTTCCAGCACCAATACTTGTGTATATTATATTCTGTAAAACCCTACAGCTGCCATCAGCCACCTGGCCCTCCTGGCAGCCCGTACATACCCTGGCTGATTAATACCCTGTGACAGAGCGGGGCAGAAAAGCTGGATGTGTGGGGGTTCACAGATGGATATTTTTGTTATTTTAATTTGCTCGGTGACAGTTTTCAGAGACCATACACTAGCAAATGTCTCTTTCTGCAGTAGTTGGAAGAGTCAAAAGTGAAAACCTTTTCAATTTTTACAACCTTGCCTCTGTGGCAGCCTAAGTCATTTCAGAGACTTCCTGGGCAATTTGTCTGGGATCGGGCTATTTCCCCAAGCATCCAGAAAAATCAACTTTTTTTTCTTTTGTTCAGCAGGTTCACAGGCAACATGAGAAAAGCCACCTGAAAAACAAGCACACTGCTAATGCTAAGCAAAGAAGCTGCAAAAAAGATAACACTAAGTGGAAAGCCATAAAAAAGAAAATGTGTGCAATCCTCTTGGCAACAGTTATTCATTCCCTCACCTTAACATCTTTGTCTCAGTCTTCAAAGCTCTGATACTTTCATTTTCATTCCACACCACCAACATTTTATTTGTGGAGAATTTTAATCACTGACCAATATATTAAAACTTGTCTGTACATCAATATGGTTGGCAAAGAGGAAAAAAATAACTTGGGCAAATAAAGAAGATAGATTATGTCACTTCTGATCATTTCTGTTTGATTTTAATAATCACTACAAGTAATAAGAGTCTTTATATAACTTTAGTTTTGGAACAAGTCTTTAAACTTTAATTTGTCATTAAAGAACTGAATCCGAAGTGCTTACTTGGGCAAAACTTAGGTAAGTTTTGGCCAATACCAGAAGAGCTAGCAGTCACACTGTACCATCTGTCCCTCCCTGTGGTCACAGCTGGATTCTGTGCCATCACTTTTACAATTTCTGGGCAGACCAACGCTGTCTCGAAGCAAAAAGGAAGCATTATGCAAAGCTTCCCGTGGCTTTACCGGCAAACCCTTTCCTCAGTTTCACTCACAAATAACTTTAAAAACAAACTTAACTTCTCCAAACAAAAATAATTTCATCATTTTGTGTGGCATTAACACCCTGCTATTTCTATATGTTATCTATATTTTTCTTGTTGACATTCAACCAATTCACAGCTAAAAATCCATCCTGCACTTTTTCTGGGGTCGTAAATCATAAAAAGGTTATATTTTATGAAAGCTGAAGCTGAGAAGTAAACAGCATATTTGTATCAAAAGAGTTTCATCTATTAAGCAGCAATGACAGGGCCCTCTGGGCCAAAATCTAGTTTTCTTACTTAAAAAGCTTAGTTCTTTTGTAGACTCCTGCAGGGACCTATAACAGTTGGAATTGGGTTTTTTATGCCTTTGAGGCCTCCAAATGAATGTTACAGTTTTCCATTATTTTCTTTTTTCTTTTGAGAGAACGAGGCTACCTGCTTATTGCCTAAAACCTACACCCTGCAATTGTTCTGTTGTAAAATCTGTCTTCCAGCCGGTAGCCTCACATATTGTCAGGCATCCTTAGCGCTGCCTTTCCATTTCACCCGATGCAGGGTAAAATACACGAGAAAAGAAATGCAGCATGTGGGTGTAGGCAGCGTCTATTCAAAATTTTGTATTACATTTTGTACGTCTGCAAGATTTCTGAAATTCTCTTTGAAGAGCGGAAGCTTACAAAGATGCGTGTGTGTTCACTTTATATCCTGCAAATACGCATGTTTTTATTGAGATACTCATGTGTCAGTGATTGCAGAGGAAGCATCAGTGTCTGGGAGCTGGCAATTCAGATGGGCCCATTTCTTTTCCCTTCTCTGCTCTGTCCTTAACTCAGGGGCTGATGATCAGTCATTTCTCTCCAGCTGTTGGCCACATCAGTATCTCAGAGGGTCTCAGGTTTTGTATCTCTGTCTCCCACTTCTAAAATACCTCTCCATCGCATCTGGATCTGTGAGAACAAACATATTTAGGTCTGTGTGGTACTGTGATACTGTGGTGTTGGGAGTCACTAAAATACCTAAATTATTGCCAGCAATTTCTGAGGAACGGCTTGGAGTGCAGAGCATTAAACACGTGTGAATAAATCTTTGCAGGATCAGGACCTGAATGCATTAGCTTTAGCCATTCTCACCTAGCAAACGGCCTCAATTCAGACTAGGGCAGATTCCTCCCAGGTACGACCCAACCAATCTCAAGTGGCACCAAGGCTGAATTTGGCTCGGCACCCACCGTTATCTGATCTGATTCATCGGAGCACCAGCACAGCTGAAAGTCTCTGGAGCACTTCGCGACGTACTACACATGTGAAATGAAGACATCGGTCTGCATCTTTCTTCTTATTAAAATGTTGCTATTAGTCCACCTTCAGCTATTAGAAGATGATAGACCTGACCCTTTTTGAATGGTGTAATTTCCAGCCATGAATATCTATATATTACACTCTGATTACATCACAAGCATGAGTTCAGAGTCAGCAAATTTACCACCTCTAAACTAGTAGAATAATCACTAACAATTAACAAAATGATATATCCAAGTCACAGTAATCTTTTTAGCCACTTTGAACATATATTTGTTCTTTTGATGTCCTGTGTGAATAGGAGTGCTTTATCTGACTGATGATGGGCTAAACAATGGTTCAGAGTTGTAATATAGAACTCAATTTGCTGGAACTATCATCTGAAGGGCCTGGACAATTTATTGAACACTGCAGATGAAAGAAAGGGGAAAAAAAATTTTAAAACTGACCACTTCTAAAATGAAGAAAATAGAGCAGTAAAGGGTATTGTAATATACTTTAATCTTCCTTAATGTAGAAAAATATGAAATGCCATTAAAGCCTCCTTTGAAATGGATGTGTCCGCATGGCTTGAGCACCAAAATCTAGTTAATGAATCTATTGTTAAAGCAAATAAACAGGAAAGCAGCAGAAAGGAGTGATAAAAATTAAATTAAATTCATATAAATATTACAACCAAGGAGAATAGTTGCAGGTGTTAGAGAGAGAGAGAGAGAAGAAGGTAAAGCATGAATTTTCATTCAATTCACAAGTCACAACCAGGAGACATTTTTTGTGTAAGAGCAAAGTCAGGCAAGATGAAAGCTTTTCAAGGGGCACAATAATTAACATTTTAAAAGGTTTTAGCAATAAAATAATGATTCCACAATAACAGCAATTTAATCATTTTATTTGAGAAATTAAATTGATTGCTAGTGTTCATTTGTAAGAAGTGGCATTTACTGCATTTGTAAGAAGTTATCAAATCATGTTTCCATTTTAATAGGGTTTTTTTTTTAAATACGTATTCAACGTTCAGACAGAGGAGAGATGTCACCGTCATTTGTCTGCCTAAATGATCATGCGCAATGCTGCATTTTTTATGCACATGCCCATGTTTACAGCAGGAATAAATGCTGCTAATAAATGTCAGGCAAGAAGAAGGTGGAATGGGGTGGTGCCACTCCCGCAGCTGGAGGAGCTGAGATGCACTTGGTACCAGCAGTGCTTAGCACCAGAGCAGAGATTTCATCCAGAAAATGTACGAGCATCTGGAGATCCCCACACAGGGCTGGCCACGGTTCCACCATGACACACCACTAATTGGCAGCGTGTCGCTGATGATGTCTCTTGTAAGCCTCTAAGGATGCTGGGGAGGGAGAAGATGTTTCCAGAAATCTGAAATGGTCCAGCTGAGCTCACCGTCACCACAGCGTCTCAGGCCAATGTCTTCTGAGCAGAGGGATGGAGACCCGCTGCTTTTCTTCTCCTGGCCCAGGATGGGGAGGTTGGTTGTGCTCGTGCATGGGCACAAGGCAGCTGGGCTTGGCTGGGAGAAGCCTGGAGGGGACTTGGCTCTTCACTGTCTGCTTTGGATCCTGAATGGTGAAACATGCAGTCTCTGCACGAGGAGCATCTTGAAGGGTTGGAAAACTATGTGCAGGGAAAAAGCCCAGCCCTGCTGAGGTCAGCGGAAAGATTTGCATCAATTCCAGTGGGTGCAAACACAGACTATTTCATGTAAAAAAAAAATATATATATATATACACATATACATACAAAAATCCTTCAAGCAGCTAACACAAAGTATTCAAGATGGGCCCAGCTCAACGTCGGGTTAGGTTCATGAGAGAAAGACAGGGTCCTAACTCTACACGTCTTTTGCAATAATTAAATCATGGCATAGATAAAGTGAGCAAATCATATATCATCTCAACCAGACTATCCATATAATTGTCAAAATCTAATTTAAATGACAGATCCACTGCAGCATACGTTTTGTGTACATCTAATGAATTTGTATTTCCAGCCCATATATTTTAACTTTCTGATTGCATTAGTTCTTTGGTTGAGTGTCCACACACCAAATAAACATCTCTAAGATAATGATAATGGACCACTCTGTTTTCTATATCTGTCCGGATCAGAATGTAAGACGAGATGAGACTCTCATAGCTGACAGTGGCATGTGTTCTTTTTCTTCCCCCTCCCAAAATATGCATTGCTCAAAATCGGGCTATTTCAATTTTCCTTTTAAAACTGTAAGCTTTAACTCTGAGAGGTGGGAGTTGTGTAGGAAGAAGCTGCCAGGTAACAGATGTATCTGTTAAAGTTGCTGCTTGAGTGTGGACAGTAATAGGATTTCCAGAAATGAACTGCTATTTTGTCAGGCACTAACACAGAAATGTACAATGGGAAATGAGAGCTTGAACTCTGCTTCTCCTGGAGAATTGAACCGTCTGTTTCAAAGAAGGAAAAAAAAAAAAGATTTGAAAACAAGCCATTTTCCATTGCTTATCCTTTAATTTATATTTAATAATAAGAACAATTTTTTGCTTTTTTTTGGCAAGTAGAAGGCCAAAATTTTATGGGACAAATTCAACTTGAACGTATCTCCATATTTATGTCTCTATCCATATCTGTCTGCCTGTATCCGCCTTCCTCCTTCTCCTTACCCGTGACAGCTCAGGATAACGTGGTGATGTTGCATGAACAAGATTTCCTTTGATAGAGTTACACCAAGGACGATTTTTGTTCCTATCTGGCCACTGCGGAATAGCTTTATAGTTTTTAAGATGGCTGAAAAGATTTGTGCCATCTCCTAACCAAAAAAAAAAAAAAAAAGCCATGTCCATTAAAGGCAACAGCTTGAGGTTGCTAAAGGCTAAAGGTTAGGTCCACCGAGTGACTGGGAAGGTTTTACAAAAGTCTAACAGAGCTGATGGCACTGCAGAGCTCCTGACCTCCGCTGGTCCACCCAGGCCTCCGGTGGCCCCTCACCTCGCCCTTAAACACACAGGACTAATTGAAAAGTCCTCCTTTCTTCCCAGAGAGAATTAATTTCTCTTTCATTGACTGACCTTTCGAGTCTATGGCAGATTCTGTGAACTGAAAGACTTTCAATCTGTGAAACTTATGATTATAAGATCTTCAGTCTTCCTTTCTCTTTGTATTTAAAAAAAAAAATGTGAGCTGGTTGTGTCATTCCAAATGCAAATGCATATAAAAATTAAAAATACATCGCAACGCGGTACAGCAAGAAACATTTACAGTGAAATCACAGAAGCAAATATAGGGGAAAGGGAGTCATTAACAAACAGATTTGTGTTCCATAGCAAAGCCAGGGTGTTTGCTACCCAGTTGTGCTTTTTGGGGGGTCAGACTCCCTGCGCTCACCGCACCCCTCTGCCCCCTGCAGAAGCAGGCTGGGGCCCCACGCAGCCCCTTGCTGTCAGCCCAGCAGCTGGTGCCTCAGTTTTAACCCAACTTCCAAGCCCACATGCCCAGCGCAGAGCTTATAAATCACAGGGACTTTTCACAGTGGCGTGAGTGAGCACTGGGATCGGGCCCCTCATTTCTTTCTCTTGCTTTTCCTTGCGAAGTGCTGCCACTTTGATAAGTGACATTTCCTATGGCAGCCTTCCTATTACACATTTAGCACCTATTCCCTGCTTGGCTGATAAGCTGTTTGAAGCCCAGCACTTGCCTAATTTTTTTTCTGTTAGCTTTCTAATTCTCCTTTTCACCCCAATTCAGTTGCAAAATTCAATTAAGGCTGGTTAAAAACTGCAAGTGGAAGTGAGCAGCACCTGGCACGAGGGCGGGCTGCGAAGTCTGCTAGCACAGGCAGCAAATCTAAAGGGCTGTTCAAATATTTCGAATTATTTCTTGGGTTTAGGTTGTTCCACCTGTTTTTTGCAATTATCATGACCTCTTTATAATTTTACCATGGCTGCGAAAGACAGCCAGATGCCCTCAGACCATGTCCACAACTGTTTTTTCTTATATATATACATATATACATGTAAAATTTAAATTTTACCTTTTGCTTTGCCTCGTGTGGGGCTGTTCATTGACTCAGTAGTTTCAGCAGCGATAACACCACCGGGGCTCAGAGGTGGGATGCTCCCAGACCTGGAAAACTGTGAGGAGAGGGAGGTGGGAGCTCCCACAGCTCTCCTGGAGCAGGGAAGTTAGATCACTTTGGGCTTTTAGAAGCACTATCTTTTAAATAAAATTGCAAGATGGTGAATAAAGTGCAGCCTGAAACAAAAGCCTTAGTGATCTTTGGCAGATTACTTTGGGAAAGTATGGCCCATTTCAGAAAAATCAAAGCAAAGAAAAACATTGACTACAATTCAGAGGCCTAATGTATTATTATGGCTTTTTATGGATTTTATATATAATCTCCTGTAAAGTTAAGAGGTTGACGTGATCTCTTACATTCGGCTGCATTATCAGCATAGCACCAAACAATTTTCTACATCTTATTATGTTCACAGTTGACATACTATTAGAGAAATGTGCAGCTGTCTTACTCTGCTATTCATTTCCTCATTACTATTTTATAAATATATGATTAACAGTTATTGCAGCTGCCTAATTCACATTTATTGCAAATGCAACCCCACAAATGAATGTTCAAAGCAAAGAGATGTGGTTTTAGAGTAATTTAAATTTTACAGTTCCATTTACCCTGCTTTTTAATTTACTGTATAATAACCCTATTAGAATAAAACACATCTGGAAGTTCTTTGGGGAACATTTAATTTTCTGTGGCTTCAGTACTAACAGAACTTGTACCATAAAGGCCACAGATGCTTTGAACACTGTACAAATTTTCACATTTTATGCCAAGATGCTGGTTAATTGTACAGATGAGACAATTACAGCAAGGCAAAAGATAAAGTTCTCTCTACCTTGAAAGCCAATGAAAGAACCTCACCTTAGAAAACTGCTTTTTGATAATGGCCGTATTTTACCCTCATCCCTAGTATAGGGGAAATCTGAGCTGGAACATAAAATTGACCCAAAATTTTCATATCAAAAACAGCATTTTTCAAAGTCCTGTAACTTCTGCTTAGTCTTAACGCTCCTGTAAGTAAAGGGAAAATGCTCTCTCACATGAGTTTCCCAGCTTTATTGCCAGCCTCTAAGCTTCTCATCATCACTATTTAGTGAAATAGTAAATCAATGAGACCAGAGAAGGCTTTGGAGGTCAGTGAGCGATTCCATAAGCATCCCATATTTACAGTCTGTGGCAAGGATACAGATGCTGCAAGTCCCAGCCTGCCATATTAGCAGAATCATCCTGAGAATTTAAAATTGATTTGAATATTAAATACACATCACTGCAGCAGAGCTCTTTTACAAGAAAAGATGTGAATCCATTCTCATTGATTAGTTAATTTATGTTCTACAACTAATCGAAACACAAATCTCATTAGCCACAGGTCAGTAGACTTGGGGAGGGGGAGAGAGGAAAATCATTTGGATAGCCCAGTTAGCTGTAAAGATATAATTATAAGCCAAACTGTTTTAAAGCCAGTGCCTTGATCAGCGTGTGCAATGGCTGCCAGAAAGCCATTGTGTAACTTCTCCTCCACAGTGCGGGTCTCAAATCTATTTTTAAGTAAGATGGTTGCAGGCACTCAGCTGTTACAGCGGGAGCAATAGCATCGGCTCCTTCAGAAGCAAGGCAAAACAAGGCAAAACCCAGCGTGTTCACACAGCACACGCACTGCTTAAGGATTCACAAGCAACAGTCATTAATTAATTCCAACCTCCTCCTAATCTGAAACAACTAAAACACTCTCTGGCCTCATCCCCTTTGCCTGAATATTTTCCAGCCACACACACCCCCATACACCACCAGATATCACCAGCATCGGAATACAGCCAGATCGTATTGTCTGATTTCTCATTACTATTCTGTATTATTTCCACACCTATAAGCAACAGCGTTTACCTGATGCATTTTCAGATAAGCGACTCATACGATTTCCAGCTCGAGGTGTATAAATATGGAAGCATACGTGCTAGAAACATTTCCAGTTCATTGCTGAACACTGTTTGATGAATTAGAATTTGACAACTATATTCTAATACAAATTATTTGCTAATTAAATGAAAATTTTCCGTGTGTTATGTAGGTTTTTTCCATTTATACCAGAAGTAATGGGAGTCATTTCATTAAAAGCTCATATGTTGTACTACAATTTTACCCTGAAGTCTTTTAGCAACAAAGTTTCAAAATCAAATTATTATTCCAGGCAGATCTTTCTGTATTTCCGCAGTACCTTACATTCTGTAATTGCTTTATACTATATTAAATGCATAAAATCATATTCAGTAGGTAGTAATAATAATAATAATGAACGCGTTGGAGCTGCAGAGCTCTGTATCCACACAAAATCAGGAGACAGGCAAATAGCAAGAGGTACCACACTTTTGCAGCTGAGCAAAAGTAACTGCCCAGTGCCCAAGCTCAGCTCAGTATGGGAGCCCTTCTCTCCCGGGCAGGGACTTGAGAAGAAGGTAGAAGGCCAGAGCAAGGGTGATGGTACTGCACGTGGTGCCTGTCACCTCCACCAATGGAATCATAGAATCGTTTACGTTGGGAAAGACCTGGAAAAGACCTCTAAGACCATCAAGTCCAACTGTTACCCTAACCCTGCCATCCCACCACTAAACCATGTCCCTAAGCACCTCATCTGCCCAGCTTTTAAATACTTCCAGGGATGGGGAGTCAACCACTTAATGCATCCAGATGCATCCAAATGCATCCAGAACAGGGGTGATGCTCTCCAGGTCGCATCTCCTTTCCCCAGCAGAGCTCAGTTGCCCTCTGCAACTGAGCCTCCATGTCTACAGGGCTTGGAGGAGCAGTGTCAAGGTTCGTTTTGGAAGGAGGTAAACCATCCTCATTAATCAGGAGGAATAATGGGGAGGCCTTCCACATGAAGTGAAGGGAACACCATTGCAAGATAGGAAGCATAATTAGTTCTAAACAAACGCTCTTGCTGTGTTGGATTAGCATTAGGTTAACTGTGTTTGTGGGCTTCCATGTGTTTATTTCACTCTGTGCTGTTTAGGGTTTTTTCAGAGTGAATCTATGCCACAAGGATCAAAGCAGCCTGTTTGCATTGCACCGCTTCTGCTCTTTCTGGTTGTTTCAGCGAGAAATACGGCAAATGTTGCTTCAGGAGCTTCAGATTTCTCCAGCGAACACTGAGCTTTGATGCCTCCTCAAAGCAGCAGCACAGGGATTTAGTAGAGGTCATGCTGATCCCGAAAATTCTCTGCTTTAGTATCAGTCAGAGCACAAGACAGAAAACTAGGAGGTTCTTGTATTTATTCTCAACAAATTCAGTGACTCATTGTATAACCTTTGGGAAGTCACTTGACCTCTTTGGCATCCATTAACCCTCCTGAAAACTCAGTAAATGGTAGGACCTTGCTAAAAAGCAGATACTTAAAACTGAATTTTCCTGGGTAAATAAATGAGAAAAACAACCAACAAAGAAAGGCGCTGTTCAAAACTCATCCCGTGACCCCATTATTCATGGATCATTAGTGTAATAGGCCACATGGGATCCATAAAAGGCATTATTGCCTTTTATGTCATTGCGTATTTAGAGAGTGATAATCCATATATTATTGAAACAATATAGACTCTAACAACTCCTTCCAACCTATTTTATGAGATCCTGAGATTTCAAAAACAATAGCCAATGAACATACCATGTATCTGTATATGACTTATGAAGTAACTACAGCGCATTTAGAAAGAAAACTCCTTTTAATCTCTGGACTGAAAGCATCTAGTTCACATTATGGTAAGTAGTTGGCAAATGATCATTTTATTAAGTTAAAGGCATTCATTAGTGCTGCTTTGAAAAGGCTATGAACCCTACCCGTCCCTGCAGAGAAGTATTAATGCATTAGATGGCTGAAAATACTGATAATCAAATGAAGTGCAAACAAAAAAGCTGGATCTAACAGCACATACACAACGTTTTTCCTTTTGGTTCAAACACCATTATTCTCCATTCTGTAATTCTCTTTTTTTCCTTTTCTGCAATGTATGGAGACAGGTACTTTACACGATGTCTCTCTGAAAAAGGCATAGGAAGCTACTGTCTTGAAATTTGTTCTAATAGTAGTTACAAAGGAACAAAACCAAATCCCATTTCAAACAGAAATGTGTTTGTACAGTATAAGGTGCCGCCACTGTCCTGTATCTTGGCATTATCTTATTTTTGTTTTCTGCATTCCACATCCTCAAAGTATTTCAGTAGGAATTGGGTCCATAAATATAGCTGAGTCTTCACGCAGTATATCAAGAACTACCCTAAACACATGCAAAGAGATACAAAAATCTCTTCTCTCCACTCAGAAAAGTGGAGACAAGGGACCCTTAAGCCTCTTTGGTACCCTGTATTTCCTACAGCCATCAGCACTGAGTTAAGGTATCAGCATACCTCACACCACCACAGAATCACAGAGTCATAGAATTGTTTGGGTTGGAAAAGACCTTTAAGATCATCAAGTCCAACCATTAACCTAACCCTGGCATCCCACCACTAAACCCTGTCCCTAAGCACCTCATCTGTCCAGCTTTTAAATCCCCCCAGGGATGGGGACTCAACCCCTTCCCTGCGCAGCCCCTTCCAGTGCCTGACAGCCCTTTTGGTGAAGAAATTTTTCCTAATGTCCAACCTAAACCTGCCCTGGCACAACTTGAGCCATTTCACCTCATCCTATCGCCCATTACCTGGGGGAAGACACCAACACCCACCTCACTACAGCCTCCTGTCAGGCAGTTGTAGAGGGTGATAAGGTCTCGCCTCAGCCTCCTTTTCTCCAGGCTAAACTACCAACTCCATCCTCCTAGGCTCCAGGTAGCAGGTCAAAAGACAGCTGTCCCTGGTTTGCCACCCTGTTTGCCACAGCCACCACCCAGCAGATCTGCAAGCTACCCTGCTCCTGTGATTGCTCCTGAGCCTGTTTCAGTCAGTGTAACTGTGCTAGCAGTGATCTGCTACTTAAGCTATTGCAGATCACCCAACTTATGTTGGCCAACAGCAGGTGGGGAAATGAGCACCTGAAGAGCTCAGGACAAATCTACTTCCAAACATATGGACTCAGGGAATGGCACAACCTTTTCCACTGTGCAGGGACTCCCTAAATAGGACAGTTGCCCTAATTTTAAGGCCATCATATGTTGTCAGAGCAATGCAAAACCGCTTTGTTAGGGGCTACAAGCAAGCTCTTGATCCTTATCTCCAAAGGCATACATTTAATATGGCACAAAACATAGCAGTACAGCCAAGGAGGACAGTGAAGGCCACAAGATTATGCAGATAGTCAGGTACATTCAAGCCACTGTGAATTTTAATAGGGAGGCAGCATCTGTGCTTGTAGATGTGGCAGATACATGTCTCGTCTTGCACCCATCCTAAGAAACACTACAGAAGAAATAGGCTTCTGCATCCTCCCCTACTTCTCAGGCAGTCAGGCTTCAAATTTACAAGGAAATAAGATTTTGTGAACCTATCTTTGTTACTCTGTGATTAGGCAGCTATTACCTGGAAGGGGGCAGAAACGAATATAAAAAGATTTTCTGCATTGACCATAATAATCCTGCTTATTAAACACAGTCTCACTCTGGCAAACTTTGAAAAAAATACATAATATTTTCTCAAAACACCCATTAAACAGTTACAGGCCTTTTCTGCCTTTTTCCCCATCATAGCTGATTACTCTGGGTGCACATCGCTAAGTGTAAACACCAGCTTTCTTCTTTTATAACCAGTCATCTCCCTCCTTTTCACTCACAGATGCCAGAATCCAGTATATGTGGTATTGCAATTGCTTCCATGGCAATGACGACCAAAAATAAATAAATAAGGCTCCAAAAAGAAATAAATAAAGCTGTATCTCCAACATGACTGTGAGAAATTCAAAGCCGTAAGTTTCTGTAGTGGGATGGCAAACTGCAGCTAGCCAGAAAGGAGCTGGATTTTGCATTGTAAAATGCTTGGCTCACAATCCCTCTTTGTTCTCCTTAAAAAACAAAAATTAAAATGTGCCTGTTGTTCTTCAGATGCCTTGGGCTGACCTTTACCGCGCCTGCAGCGCAGACGCGTTTGACAGGACATAATGAAGTGCTAACAAGATTGAGAAACGTCATGAAGGATCTTCAAGCTTCCTGATGAAATCAAAATGTATTCTGCACTTTTATGTTCAATCGTTAGCTGCTCTCCCAGCAACTGACACAGTTCTTTTTCTGATACCGGGTCTTTCATGTCCATTTGTTGAATAAAAATCTAGCGCCTTACCTAAATTAAATATTACATGGTGGCATATTGGTTTGTTTTTTTTTTTCATATTGGCTCTCTAAGGTGTAGTCAGTCATGTTATAACATGCATGTTTCTGGGGGGGGAAAGGAAGAACACATAGAAGGCCTCAAGTCTGATTGTACTTAGGTCTATTCCTAAATTGGGATTAATAAGGAGAGTCCAAGTTTAATTTGCATGATCCTATGCAGTGATGCCACTGGTTTGCTTTACCATTACCTCTTCTTCAATAACTGTATTCAGAAAAAAATAGGGTGTAGTGTCCAAGCTGTCAAATTAGCAATTTGCACAGGCACTATCAGAGTTTAAGTCCACGAAGCCACAATGATGTATGTCGGTTGACAATGTGCCCCTTAAATTTTAACTGCAGAAAATAGATATATGTCATCAAGTAGCAATACATCCTGCTTAGATGATTTTTCCTAGTTTGGTCTGTAATGACTACCAAACAGTCTGAGCTTTCTTCAAGGCACAAGCAGCTATATGGATATTATAGCTACTCTGGTTTACTGGGAGAATTTACTCACAGCTGCAGTCACATTGAGACATCAGCTAGGATATGCAGGCGGGCAGGTTAAATGTTAATTTCCTTTCTACTGTACATTTTCTAACCTCCGTCCATGAATCACAGTGAGTAAAAGGTTCTTCACTTAGAGACATAAAACAAATTGAACGAATTATGTTACTTAACTGAGGAAGGACCAGTTAGCTCATTGATTTTTTTCTGTTTGGTTTCAGATATCCCTTTTTAATTAATATGAATTTGCAAACACTATTTTTAATTTTAGACTGTTATGTCCCATATATTCTATCCAGGTATTTCAAAGTAACACAGTGCTCACATACCTTAAACTAAAGAGAAAAATCCTGACTTTGGTTGCAGCTGTTTGACTTCATTAAAGCCAACAGCCTTGTGATCTGCTCTTCCACAAGCGTAAGTCAGGAGCAGCTCCACTGAAGCCAGGTTTAGCACTGGGAGGAACATAAAACCAGGCCCCATGGGGCTTGAAAGCTGAAACAGACACTACAATACATCTAAATTAATTTAAAACTAGAAGCCAGGGGATTAGAGTACAATGCCGTTATCAAGATATGAAAAACAGCCATTAACTTCCCAGTTCTTTTAGATGGGTCATGAATCACAGTCATCGGCAGCAACAAGTTCCTTAAGCTGACAATCTGCTATTTAAGGAGTGCAAGAAAAGAGGGAATTTAAGCTTGAGCCAAGCTGAGGTACATTTCTCTTTCTATGGCAGCACTGACAGCATGAAGAGGAAATGCTTAATACTAATGGGGACTTTTAAATTTTTTACTTAGAGGATATTTTGGTAAGTATCTAAAAATTGTCTGAGTTTATTCCCACATTGAGGGAGCAAAATTTCAGCAGTCGTCTCTAAGCATGCATGTAGAGATACACAAATACTGGTTTTGGAAAGACTAATGTCGAGATTGCAGATTTTGATCTTGCAGGTGAAACTGTTATCCCAGAGAGTTAATTCCCTTGTCAGTACAGCATTAGTAAGATATCTTTGTAACAGGAAATATGCTTTCACATGTGGTGCTGGTGAATCCATCTCCGTTCTACCCATTAGCTCTTCTGGAAATGTAACCTTCTGAATCACTCATTCCCTTTCTTTGCTCAGCTGCTTTCTCAATAGCTTACCCAATTGCATATTCTCATGATGTGGGTATATGTGATAGATTGAGATGCATCCCTCACTAACTTCAACTTCTCAGGCATTCTAGGATACTCGGGTTTGTTGCCACAGGTGTCCTGGCCTCCTCAAGCAATGGAGACAAGGCTCAGGGATCTGCATTTAAGAACTTTCAGCTGCAAATCAGAGTATCTGCAGAGATAAGAACATTCACCGTGATGGTATTTACACTCCTGAATTGACCATGATTCACAAACATGGAAAGCATATGCACCAAAACATTTATTTCATCATTTTGAGCCAGTAATTTCATATTTGTGTCTACTTAATGGCACCTTCGTCCCGGATGATGACATATCTGTGTACAGGAGCGATATTCTCAGAACCTCATAGAAAACATCACATTGCCCGGGACTCCTATGAATGATGGGGAAAAGTGCGGCAGTTTGATGCTAACTGGGTGGAATACGAGAGGCAAAACATAGCTTTTGAAATATTTGTCTCAAGAATAAAGGTTGCAGAACAGGAATGAGCAACCCTGCACCCAAAGCAGAGATGTCCATCTCTGCCCATCATCTCTCTCCGAGCTGATACACCCAGATAGATCTGCTTTTTAGTTTGCACTGAAAGTCCTTCTAGCAAAGACTGATGTTTTTAATTCCTGTTTACCATCAGAATATGTGTAACACAGATCAAAGTTTACATGGATATTTATATTTAGCCACTATAAGAATGGTGCAGAAATTTCTCTCTCTCGCTTTTAACTATTTTACTCCCCATACTTGGAAAAAGATGGAGCAAAAAAGTTGATGACAGTGACTATTCCTTCCAAAATGAAAAAGAAATTTGAAAAATAAAAGTTATAAAGAAAACCCTTATCTAAACACTCTGGCAGAGAAAACATTGCACTTCAATATAAAAGCATCTACTCACAACAATTATCAGTCTGGATTTATTTTTTCTTTTGCTTCCATAAAACTACTTCTGAGACGTTTCTTGTTGATATTCAGCACTACTGGAGCAAGGTTATCTTATGGCTAAGGAACAGTTCATGGAATTGTAGAATCATAGAATACCAGGTTGGAAGGGACCTCAAGGATCCTCTGGTCCAACCTTTCTAGGCAAAAATTGCAGTTGCAATTTGCTTTTGAACCCTGCACCATCTGGAAGAGAAACAGGGCAGCAGAGCAACCCAACCTACTTAGGTGTCCTTAAGTGGCCCAGGAGCCAGGGGAGAGGAGACCATCACCAACAAGGGTGACCGAGGCCCCACCACTCTTGATTTTAAAGCATGGGCTGACATCTGTGGTCAGGTAAATATTGTTCTGATATCAATATAATATTGTACCTTTCTTCTACTTATGGTGTTAAATGTTAACCTAAGGCAAAAATGTAGGTTATGGCATAATTTATTAAAAAATCAATACCATATTCCCCAGTAATGGCACAAACACTACAGCTTATAATAGCTTTACTGTAGTACAGTCTTTTTTTATCATTATTTTCCAATATGATAACGCTTGTTCTAAGGTCAACAGACATCACATGATCAGGTAAATATTTTGATAAGAGTGAGTTGCCAGAGCGAGTGCAGTCTTAAGCTGGTGCACGTGTCGGGCTGAACTCACCGCAGGGCAGGATGATGCACACACAAAAAGTGTCGCAATCGGAAGCGTGCTGTAGATCCCGGCTCTCTGTCCTTATAAAAATTATAGACATTGTACCATGTGGCTCCTTGATGGCTTTCTGAAGGTTTTTCTGCAAAACATCTCCTCCCAGGATTAGGTCCTAGCCCTTTTCTAGGTCACAGCACCTCCAGCTGCCTGCCAAGCACACACCAGTATACAGCACAAAGTCCTGTGTCCCCAGAACGCAGACTGTAAAGGCCTTATTTGAAAATTAATTCCTTTCTTCTACTGGTTGTCTCATTAGTTGCTAGGTTATCTAACCTATATGATGTAAAACTATAAACGGCTGCAAAGGCACTTTGTTTTTAAAATGAAATCAAACTTTGTTTTGCCTCATTCAATTTTTGATGTTAATTAAGTAAGCACAAGCATAAGAAAGGAAATTGGATTTGCTACTTAAGGAACTTCCAATAAAGCCATGGATGTTAGTGAGATGAGTTTCTAATAAACATTAATAAGTGTCTATATAACAAGCAGTGCTTGTCTTTTAAGAACATTGGATTTTTCTCACAGGATATGGACAGCAATAAAATACATTTGCAAATATGAAGATGTATTACAGGCACATTTTTCACTACCAGCTTTAACAAGCTTTAGATCCCAGCTTTCTGATTTTGTGACCTTGGGAACAATCATGGGCCAAGAAACTTAAAAAACCATTTTAAAATTCATACAAATGTAATTTAGGAACAGCACTGGCTAGATGGGAACTTTAGACAAGATTTTTACAGTGAATAATGCTTTTCTTTGTCCATTTCAGACAAATTTAATGTTGCTACTACATTTGACATCAATCACCCAGTCATGAGCAGCCACATCCTTGCTTAGCCTAATGACAGGAGAGAAGGAAAGGTGTATAGCCCGGCCAGGGCAGCTGTGCATATGGAAACACGGGGACAGACAATGCTTTTATTTTACCTTTTCTGCTGCAGCCAGAGCAAAGCTATTAGAGCCAAGGAGAAGGGAAGCATCTCTCTCACAGTTATGCTCATTTATTGCTCCTAAAATTAGGTGTTTTCTGGGAAATTCATACCTGGGCAAGAGACTGCCAACTTACAAAATAATGTTTGGAGCAGATTTTGTATGCCTGCTGCCCCTTCCGTTTGGCAGCTGGAATCGGTGACAGACGCACAAGGAGAAGAATTGTTGAGCAAGATGGTGACATTTTCACATCATCTTTTGAGCACAGAGTGCCACCTTTTAAACACAAAGGCGCTATAGGGTGTTGAGGGTGCCACACGTGGTGCTTAAAGTCATAAATCTGGTGTCAGCGAATACACACAGTGAAAGAACAGAGCTGGTAAAAAAAAAAAAAGACCTTTTCATCAAAACAGAAAAAAAATCCTTTTCATGCACAGTTTCACTTGAAAAGCTGAGCTTTTCAAAATATATTTCCATGTGAAACTGCTGCCAGTCCAGAAATGTTATTTCTGGCACCACCCCTGATTACAACGGACTTCCCTGCTTGGACTGTGTGCCCTGCAGTGCCCACAAAATAAACAATTTCATCAGAGCATCATGCCTGAAAGTGTTCTCTTCTGCCAGCTGCCTTTACCTTCTCCCCAGCGGATTTGTCAGGGAGGCCAAACTTTCCTGAACTCCAGAGATTCCACTGTTTACATGGGGCGAGGAGCTGGTTTGCTGGTCGCTCCCATGAAGGGAGCAGGGAAAGGCACAACCACCAAGCGGGGCAGGCAACAGGCTCACACTTCCAGCAAAGCACTTGCACCGTTTTCTGCCCGCATAACAAACATCATTTGTTATTCCTTACCTCGCTGCTCAAATCTGCTCAGAGGCTTCTGGGAGAGCTGCATAAGTTTATTTTGGATTACATCTGGCTTTATAGGCTATCCTGCCCATTCAAATGTTTGAAACGACCGTGCCCAAAGCTTGTTCGCTGGAGGGATGACTGATAAAATTCAGTGATCCTCTGATCAGAACTTCTAGCAAAGCAAACTTCTGGGCTGCAATTACCAGCCAAACAAACACCTCCCGACCTTCACTATCCAATGCGTTACATCAGCAGAGGCGCTTTCAGCACTGCCTGCCCTCAAAGTCACTAACTTCAAATATGTGAATTTGTTTGCCCATAATTAATATGATGTATCTCAGCCCATTCAAAATAATAACTGCATCCCTTCCTGGTAATGAAAAGTGATTAATTTTCAATTATGGTAAGTATCCAATTTTTCACAGTGCAGCACTGGTCTAAGTCACCCTATCTCTAACGTTCTAATTATAGACATTAAAAGTTCCTTATAATTATTGCAGAAAGATCAGTAAAATTAAAAATATTGGTTACTTGCTGCTATTATTACATTTCCTCTAATGCAACCAAGGTTTAAATTTATGTCTGAGCTGCCAGCCATTTCATCAATCTCTTTTTGTGACTTGTTTAGAACAACTGGTTTTATTTCACGGTCTCAGTGACTGTTCCAACAGGTCTATTAACGGTTTGGCACTCTACGTTTTGTAAAGCTTTAATTAAGTGAAACAAGCTAAAAATCACTAATATGTGCCTTTAGCAAAGTAGCAATGTAATTATCTCATTTAACAGATAACTACTTGTATTTCATTTTTCAAAGCACAAAGAGAAAACTAGCTCTAAATGTCACTTTTCAGGCTCATTACACTCACTAGAGAAATATCAAATTAGAGATTTCCACTACAAATACTACAATAAACTCTGCGAGCTGATATAAACAACATGAGTATTTGGGGAAGGGACAAGTATTACAAAATATTCTGTTTTGCAGAATAGATGCTGACTACATATTTGCAAACAACTTTTATTACAGTATTACCTAAAATTTTGATCCTCTTCAAAAGAATCCAAAGCATCAAATTCTGTATGGCACATATTTGATAACATAACCTACAGAATTTTATATTCAAGAGCCAAATTGTTTTTTTCTTACTCACCCTAATCATTATTTTTTTTCTAATTCACCTTTTCTAAGTTACTCTTCTGAACTGCACAATAACTGGTTGATATGGGAAAGTTATGCAGGCATCAGCATATAGTTTCAAGATTTATTTGTGTGTGTGTGTGTGTCTGAAGTAAGCACTAACATGGATCCATTCATCTGGCATAATGACTGCCATCTCAAACCAAAATATTTACGTTAAGACCTGAGGCCTAGACTGCAAAATTTTCATGCAATAACCAAGTAATAATCCATAGATGGCCACTTGTTCACTTGCACTAACTGTTTAATATTCCTGGATTTTGGTCATATTTCTATAAAGCAGGCCGTACCTATATTTGCATTTATTTCAGTGTCACTACAGGTGTATCTGTCCCACACAAAATTGTCCTTGCTGATGACAAAACTATTGCCTGCACATAATGTTTATGAAAAGCCCACGAGATGCCTCCACTCCAAAGCAGCCAAACAACTGGAAAGAGCAAAGGGAACCCTGGAAATTCCCAATAACAACTGCTAAACCGAGGACCTCCTAATGTGGGCTAAAACCCCAGGGGTCGGGAGCAGGAGGTACCGGTCACATATCCCAGATCCAGAACTTAAAAATATCCTGCTGATGGATGAATACCGCACAGTTCTGGGACAGCCCTGCAGAAAAACCAGCCCTCCGCTTGGTTGACTGCCCAGTCACCCCACTCAGGTTTTCAGTCCTCTTTAAACACCGTGTCCCATCCTACCCCAGGAGCCCGTGCAAGCCACCACGGCTGACTGAGTGCGTCCCTCCCAGCTGGTCTGGCAGGGCAGAATCGATGAGGTTACACCAGGGATGCATTTGGGTCGGTGTGACTGATGCTCTGGGATATTCCTAAGAGTGCAGCTACAGACCTCGAAGTAAATACACAGAAATGGCACTGCATTACAATGCATTTGTATTCTGTTGTGTTTCTTATCATGTATTATAATATGGCTTATAAGCCTGCTGTAAAGAAAGTTGAAGCAATAAAGCTTGACTGATTGATTGATGCATCACCATTTTTAGGGTCCGTTGCACAAACTATTTTGATAGTGGAAGCCCATAAAGTATAATGTCTGTGCTAAAAGTGACACAATGAAGAAGATGATGCACCTGCTTCAATTTCAGCTTTGAGTCATTATTTAGAGCTGGGGGTCTAGGAGTTGCAAAATACTGCCTTTCTAGTTCCCTACTGGTTTGCCAGAAGATAAATGTCTAAAACTAAGGACCCCGGGCACACAATAATAAAAACCTTTTTAGAGTCTAGACCCTTCCACTAGTTAAAGGAAACCTATTCCCATTTTTCTGTTAGAAAAAAAATGGGATGCAGTTTCCCAGTGGCAGAGATCAAGTTTTTTATTTATATTAAAAATGCAGGATTGGGAAAAAAAAAAAAATCCTTGCACAGACAAGACCAGCAGGTTGAGGTGTGGATCTGACCCTAGCTCCTCAGCTCCTATCCCAGCACACTGCAGAAGGGAGCAAGACTGGCCATACCTCTGTGGTTAGATACAAACCATCCTTGTAAATTAGCTGACGGTGCCATTTCCATTTGGGGAACACACTGAAGTTTAATGAAGCACTCTGAAGCTGAAACCAATTAGAGCACAGTGTTAGTGCAGAATTATTGGCCAAATAAATGTTTCCTTTCCCTTCAGTAAATATGGGCAAACCCACAAGATCTGAGCCATCCAAAATTCAACCCTCTCCAAAATCACCTGTGTTCAAAACCGAACCCCTCAGTTCAGTCCCTGCCTGCCCTGTAGGTTGTACAGGTCTCAGAGCTGGTCTTGAGGGGTAACATATCCCTCTTTTAAGCTCAAGTCTATTTATATTTTATGAACAGCAAATCCTGTGAAGGGAATTTTCCATTCCCACCAGCACTAATAGCAGCTGAGGACATCCAGATTAGATGGTCCCAGTTATTTTTTTTCCCTCAGATTTACACTTAGCTATTTCATAGGTTTTGGGGCTATTTTCATCAGAATGAGTCCTCTATTGGTAACACGGGCATGAGCACAAACATTGACGTGCAAAGCTCTCTTAGAAACTAAAGCACTCATGAAATTCCCGCTGGACCGTGGGGACTTCTCTGCCGACAATGGAAACCATGGGTCTGAGCAGAGTTTAGAGCAGGACATACCTCAGTTCCTCATGCTGTTCCTCCCCCATGGAGAAGCCAGCCTGTGGACCCTTTGGCTGTGTGTTCACACTTTATGGTATCTTTACGTTAAAACCTGTGTAGGTCCGCCACACCAGCCTAATGAAGCTGCAATATGGACATCCTGGAGCATCATCCAACACAGGGTTCAAACAGGACATCCACACCTTGAAATGCAAAGAACAGGAAAGACAGTACAACACCCAGGAACAGGATTTCTATGGGTTCAGTCGATGCTGCAGTGGACTCCAGCAGTGGGCTGAGGCAGGGGACGCGGCAGGGGACACACCTGGCCGGAACAATGGGCCAGGGGGCCATAGCCCCAGCTTCTTGCCTTTCACATCAACGATTACTAGGTGCAAGTCAGGTGGGAAAAGGAGTGAAATGAAAGAGGAATGAGGTCAGACTTTGTTCACAGATCATAAACAAATTTACCTTCAAACGAACCTTTCTCAAGCAAGTTCGCTGAACACAAACTGATATTTCTTCTGTCACATTTCTAGCATACAGGTTTGTATCTGTAGAAATTGTATGTAACGTGCTTTGCATATATAGAGAAGTGACTTGGATATTGAATGACCAAATTTGCGCTGAAGAAAGGTTAAAGAGTGTGACCTATTGAACACTAACCTTCAACTGTTCTTGCAGGAGATACATTTTCCCTTAAGGAAAATAACTAACCTTTGAACCTCAGACCTTCATATCTATCTTTTGCCTTCTGGCTCTTACTGACAAAGCTTCAGGAGAAGAACGGTCCTGAACAGATCAGGTTTGCTTCACCCTTCTGATCAGATTGGGGTGCATCTGGCTATATTCTGCCCTTTGTACCCACACAGGAAAGCTAGATTCCATTAGCTTTGAGTGGCAGAGTCTCAAGACCAGAAATAAGCCCTCTTTTTTCAGTTTCATCACAGTCATCATCCCAGATTACTTTAGATCCACATCAACACAGAAGTTAGTTGATCTACTCTAACTCACCATCACAAGATCTTTTATCTGTGTATATTACTGCAGAGTTGCCCTACAAAGCAATGGCAAGCATCCTTCCAGATCAATGGCTCCTGCTTGGAAAATAAATGTCCTGGATTAGCCTTGGACATTTGGGTAGCAGCAGGACACCATTATCCTGCAACAACATTCTTTTCCATTGACATTATCTCTTCGGTTTTATCTATTGCAGACTAAACTAGCATCTATCAGAGCGGAAACTCTGTACGTGATTCTCCACCTTGGTGTCATCACAGTTGTTACTAAAGACTTTGCTTTCAAGGATTTTCAATCCAGCATCTACTTGCATTCAATGCCCCCTTTTCCTATAAAAGACTGTGACACACTGCTGTAAACTGTATCCACCAAAAGGCTGGACCCATCCTCTTTTCCATTCTCTAACACATTCCAGAATTTCCCCCGTATTTTCCATGACCTGTTGGTCTTCTGTTGGGAGAAATAATAAATATCATCTATGGTACTACACTATTGACTCAAAAATGCCAAATACAATTCCTAGCACTATTGCAGACTTTCTGCACAACTGGCATTTAGTTTCCCTTGGCCAGATTACGAACCGATACTCTGGCAGCTGCTCACCTATGCAAGGAGATTTATTAACACCAATATAAGAGACTCAGAATCAATTCTTCAGTCTCCTCCTTGAAAATGAGATTATTGTTTCTTACTTTCTCAGACCCATCATCTGAATCCAAAAAATAAGCTCAATCTTCAGCTGGGTTCAGCTGAGCTCTGCTGATGAACACCACCACCACTTAATCAGAGAATTTTATGAAAATGATAAAATATTAAAAACCATCACTGGTCCAAAGCAGTCCTCATCCCTTATGTATTTACACATGAAATTATAACCTTGTGGCCCTCAACAAGAGTTGGGGTTTTGCTCATTCCATCCTACAGCCATGACCTGCATTTTACTAGAAGGATTTACCAGTCCACGTATGCTACTGTCTCATTTGAGGATATTAGCTTCATACTCCTCAAAATCTTAGGGTGTGGGAAGAGGTCTTTTTGTCTGACACCTGTCTCCAGGACAATCAGTGGTGTCAGAAGAATCATGCATAGTGCTTTCTGAAAAGTGCTTTTCTCTCTTCCTCTTCTTTCCCCATAGTTTCAGACTGAAATACTGCAGTGAACTGTCTCCAGGGCTGGAGGTTAAATCAACGCAAACACTTCAAAGACTGAGGCTGAGCCTTCAAAGTAATGAACAGGATGGGGAAGCTCTGCCCATGAAGCACCAAAAGAACCATACTCTGCAAGCTCACACCGTTCACAGTGGCCAGGGTAAAACACGTGAGTGCTGAGCACTAGGGATTTGGCTGTGGAATTAATTTCTCCAGCACTGTTAGATCAGTCCAGTCTGATCTCTTCCTTTCAGACCAGGATTTCCACTGGAGCTGGAATATATATACGCACATCCCAAATGGTGTTTTCTGCAAGCAAGGAGGAGAGAAGACCAGAAGACTCCATTAAGTCAACTATGCTCTCCTTGTGCAGATTTAATCTGCCTAGGACCCAGAGAACTATTTTAATGATGACCAACAACTGCAAAGCTGTGTCCCGGTGTTTTTCTCATGACGCTCCATATTCATATCAGCCCTCACCTTCAACCTCCTTCATATTTTACGCTTGTGCCTTCCTTGAAGTGATCCCTTTTTTTATTGTGGGCAAGTGTCCACTAAGAACCACTTCTCATCTTCCTATATGTAAGTAATCTCATCAAGATGTGGACCCCCATCAAGATGCGGGCCTTCAAAACAAACTTAGCCAGAGTGCCAGCTTGTTGTTATCTTGCTCCCTTTTTTGAATTAGCAGTGCAAAAAAATAAATGCAATGCCTCACTGGAACAGCACCAGGCAGAGCCCATCCATAAGATGCTGTAAAAAATTTGCTGTGGGTCTCAGAATCAGAAAGGTCAGGATCTCTTAGCTAAGTATCATCGACCACAAGGTATAGAAAAAGCCCCACTGTTTTAAGAGTGCTACAGTGCCTAATCACAATGGAGCAGATAAAAAAGAGGACGGCAGCTTTAACTTCATATTTCTGGCTTTTGTTGGCTGAAGCCAGATCCTTGGTGTTATTTTAATGCAGCAGCAAAGAGCTGCATTTAATACATGATAGGCTCAAGATGCTGCTTCTTTTATTTTTTTTTTCTTTTTTATATGTGTGCTGAATATCCAGCATGTAATTGAAAAAGGAAAAGGAGCTGCTTGTTTGCTGCCTGATCCAGGAATGATTAAAGGTAGAAGTTTTTCAGACATTACTGACAGAAAGGGTATAGTTAAAGCTGCTTTAAAAAAGAGAGCCTTCATAAAGAGCCAGTACTCAAACCGCTATTAAAAGCATCATGCTTGTTAAAACCTGTAAAAAGGCAGGAAATCAGTGAGTGAAATGCAGCTTCTTCACCAATTACTGAAAGGAGTGTACACCTTAAAGCACTCTTTGAATTGTGCCATAGCAGCCTCCCTGCGCCCCCCCATCCCGCGCCCTCCGCCAGGCTGCCTGTGCCTGTGCCTGCGCGTGTGGCCGGGCTCTCAGCCTTGTGCCAGGCCATTCACTGCTACATTAGAGATAGGGGGGGGAAGGAGAGGGGGCTACAATGCTGCACCAAGTTCACTTCTCGCTTGTTGTTTGCGACCCATTTACAGCTGAACGCCTCTGTGCAGAGACAGCACTAAATGACTCTCTCCACCTCTTCACCAAGCCACTTGTTTTTGTCATTTCTTTCTCTTTTTTAAAAATCCAAAGGAAATAATTGATAAACCGAACGCCGTCCACCTTAAAGGCAAATGCATATATCCACCTGGTTAAAATTCCTCCTCTTTCTATTTTCCATCTCCCTATATCCATTTTGCTCGGCGCTGTTTAAACAATACTTCATCAAATGCAGCCCGAAGCAAATAAAAAGCACAGTAGAGTAAATAAAAAGTAAAAAAAAAAAAGAAAAAGAAAAAAAAATCACAGGCTGGAGGGTAAGTACTTTTATTCCTGTACTTTCATTGCCTGGGGAATTATTATTCCATTGCTGGTTTCAGGAGGGGGGAGGGAGTGGGGGGGGGTGAAAGGACAGCCATGTTATTCGCAAAATGGATTGCTCCTCTCACTGCTTTTCACTCCTCTGGGTTCTCAAGAGTCCACTGATTACAACAAAGTGTGGCCATCTATTCCGTCTTATTGACAAAGGTCCTTAATTACTGCTGCACCAGTAATACCTGCTATTAAATTCTGCTAAACAGAGGCTGCAAATTAGCTGCGGATCCCGGTAACCTTTTGTGTGTAATTACAGGCAGCGGGGTTGACGCTAAGGCTGCAGCGCTGACCCGAGTCATAGCAATGGGAAACCTTTGTTTATCACCTGTGGTGGGGGCCAAAATGTGAAATTAAAAGCTCTCCATCAGTGGAAGGCCTTCAGAAGCCCGAGAAAGCAACAGGAAGGCAAAAAGCAAACTGCTCTATATTTATAACAGACTTCTTCAATTGCTATTTAAACTCACAGCTCATTAACCTGGGTGGCTGTTCTAGCATGCCAGCCATGCAAAGTTTAAAATGGCAAAAATTTAGGTTGTCTTCTTGAGGTGTTCTGTATTTCATCAAGGCCTTTAACCTGCATTTAAGAGCCAGTTTGATGCAATTGCTAACTATAAACAGGCTGCGATACTGAAAAACCAAACCCAATAATGCACAAATGTTTTGCATTTCCATGGCGGGAGGCAGGTGGTTGCAAAGCCCTGGTCTGCCTCTGCCAGGTTTCAGTGTGAGCCCATCCCTGGGGCACTGGAACCATCACCAGCCATGGCTCCATCCTGCTCAGCTCTGCACACCCAGGTCCCATCCCAGCCAACACAGGCTGCGGCAGGATGGGCATCTCTCTTCATCTTTTGTTCTACATTGCTGTGCTCATCAGAGTGGGGCTCCAGGTGTCTGGGAACACCCACTGCATGTGTAGACCAAACCATTAGTGGTATCAGAACCAAAAAACACCCACAGAAAGCCAGTGCTGTAATCCTTTGCATTATATGTCCCTGTTACAGGGGCTCTGTTTCTAAAACTGAGCTGCCTGGAAAGAGGACATGTGCAAGGATCTCCTACAGTCACCTGCCTCCCTCTTCTCTCCTTCCTCCTCCCCTGCCTTTATACCTGGCTGGTGAGCTGTGAGCTGCCCTTGATCCCAGCCTCTGAGCATGACACAGATGGTGCAGACATCCCAACAGCTATAACAGGTCTTTTTCTCTTGCACCCTGTCATCTCACAGCTTTGCTTTGCTCCCCTAACTTTGCATCAGCGTTAGCAGCATCCTCACCATCAGTCAACTTCCACCAGCGCTTCTGCCATGCTCCCTGTGTGCCCCACATCCCTAGCTCTGGTGAAGACCCTGTTGAAGGCCATGTCAGGTCTTTACCTTCACTCTCTGTTGATCACAGAGCTGGCAGAAGCTCTTGTTTTACAGGCTTGCACTCACAAATGTGAAGAGCAAGTCTTCTCTTCCCATCCCCTACATGTTTTCTAGCTTCTAAAAGGCTGCTTGAAATTTGCTGCCCTCATCCATCCAGTAGTAAACATTTCTGAAGTAATACCCAGTCCTGATTCGCAGGTTTTCAGCTGATCTGTAAGTTTTGAGGACTATGGGAGGATCTACATGGTAGCCAGGTTATTAGCCCATCCATGGGCTCTTCATACTTTCCTCTGAATCAGTTGGCCAAAACCAGCCAACAGGAGACACTTGTAAAACAAAGAGGAGATACTTTGATTTGCAAAGGAATAATGCTTCGAGCAGTCCTAGTTAGCCTTTGAGGATTTAAATATATATATTAAATTAATGGACTATTACAGCTATGTTGTAACACAATGTTGTATTGCAGCATAGTATGTTAAATTCAACTATTACTACTGAGATATAAAATGCTATGAAAATAATAACACACTTGTCCTTAACAGTAGAACAAGAAAAACTGAGCCCATGCAGATTAATGTCGTGTGTCCTTACATCTCCAAACTTTTGTTAGTGCAAGCTTTCCCGACATGCTCCCCAGCACATCTGCATCTCCTCAACTCCCTGTCCCACATTACCCTTGGAGAACAAGCTTCAACTCTAAAAATATATAATCCACTCATAGCTCACAAAATATTTTGTCTCATATTTTGAAATTTAAAAAAAAAATATTTTTAGTTTAAAATTCAGTGGGAATTTGTGTTGAAGTCATAGAAGCACATACACATAAATCCTTAAATCCTTTTTCTCAGATGAAAAACACCCCTGACATACATGTAAACCAAGAACATCCTCTTCCATCAGAGATGGGATTAGCCTGTGCTCTCACCTGACTGCCAGGTCCTGATCCTTGAGCCAGGGCCCAGGAGCAAAGCACCCAGCAGATCTGAGCATCCATGAGTAGATACCAGACGGGCACTCTTGAGATGATGCCAAGGAGAAATTGCCAAGTGCAGACTTTGTGTTCTTACTTGACCATAAATAGCAATTTGTACATCATTTTTTGAACAAGCAACTAATGAATCCTGCCTTTATGAACAATTAGTTTTTCTGGCTCTCAGGGACTCTGGTACAAATCCTGCAATCCTCACCCCAGCAGCACTTCCACTTCTCCCAGCAGGTAGGAGCTTCTGCTTAGAAACCCCCATTAATCCAGGCCTGTGGCCTAGGTCCCGTGGCTGCTGTTCGCATCTCTCCTCTCTCTCTAACTCTACGCAGTCAAACTGTCCTGGTTTTGGCTGGGATAGAGTTAATTTTCTTCACAGAAGCTAGCACAGTGCTGTGCTTTGGATTTAGTGCTAGAAGAATGTTGATAACACGCTGATGTTTTTAGTTGTTGCCAAGTAGTGCTCAGACTACTCAAGGACTTTTTGAGCTTCTCCTGCTCGGCCAGGTGCATAACAAGCTGGGAGTACAGCACAGCTAGGACCCAAACTGTCCAAAGAGCTATTCCATACCATATAACGTCATGCTCGGGGGGGTTGGTGGGTCGGTCGGTCGCTCGGGTACTGATCGCTGCTCGGGACGGGCTGGGCATCGGTCGGCGGGTGGTGAGCAATTGCATTGTGCATCATTTGTTTTGTATATTCTGTATATTTTGTTATCATTCTCATTATTACTATTATTATTATTTTCTCTTATTAAACTGTCTTTATCTCAGCCCTCGGCTCTAACCTTTTTCCCCTTCCCGATTCTCTCCCCCATCCCACTGAGGGAGGGGGGGGAGTGAGCGAGCGGCTGCGTGGTGCTTAGTTGCCAGCCGGGTTAAACCACGACACAAACGCAGGGCTCTGAAGTTTTTAGTGCTTTACATGGGCTCATTTCTTTGCAAGTCACCGAACAATCAGGGTAGAGAACACAGCACTTTGCAGTTCTGAGGCACAGATGAGGTTCCCTAAGGATTAAATTTGATTCTGTCCAGAGGTCTAGAACTAGACTTATTCCACCCCTGAAGTCCCACTTAAGCATAATTTTGAAAGCATTAGTGATATTAAGGTTAGGTATTTCTCAGTCTTTAAGGACGTAGTGACAGAGCACTGCAGCACCTTATTATAGACAGAGATACAACTCTTAGCCTTGCTCCAGGCAGCAGCCAAGGCCAAAGGACCCATCTGAAAAACGGATATCTGATCCTTCACAGCAGGCATCTGAGCAGTAATTCTGGCCATGCCCTACCTTTTTGTGCTATTGGCAACACAGCCACCTTGCCCAAACAGTGCTTGCCCAGGAGAGCATCCAAGCTCCCACTGCTAGCTGTAGAATTTCTACCTTATGGAAAATAAGAGGGGAAAAAAATATCCCAGTTTATAACAACAAAGCCAAGCAATAAAATGTGGTTTTTGATCCAAGTCCCAGGATAGATTGGGAGCATTACACAGTCAAAAGATTCATCACTGTGGTAGCATCATGCCTCCAGGTACAGGAATGCATATTTCCACAGTAAGAAGACCCATCCATTCTGTTAACATCTTTGAAGAGAATTTTCTAAAAAAACCCTAAAGTGTTGATGACAGTGCTCGAGTTGTTTGTGTCGTAATCACTTGAAATCTTAAAGCCCAAGCTCCTGGAGCCTTTGTATTTGTGAGAGGCTCTGCTGACCTCTCTCTATTTTCTTTAGAAAAATAAACTATCTCTCCTAGATTCAGAAAAGAGTTTGAAAATGAGGTCTGGAGGCTTTAAACCCAAAAGACAAATAAAAAGAAATCATAGTTCATTAGCTTTTAGAGTAAAAGGGTTTTTTCCGTTGATTCATTTTTGGTGAGCACTTAATATTTTATAGCATGTGAGCTTAGCAGTATCAGAAATCATGTTATAGAAGTGTATTACATTTTTGCACAGCCTCATATGATAATGATACTGTGCAACCTGAGAATTATTACAGGAAGATGTTTTTTCAATTAACAGTGTTAAACGTTACTAAGTGATGTTATAAATATAAATCATCTGGTTTAACTCCCCTTACAACATTCACTTGGCATTACATTTTACTTCTGGAGAAACTCTGCATGACCCTATACTAAGACACTAAATAAATAATACAAACACCAAAGAAACTGCCAGAAATTGAGGGAAGAGACCTTTTTATGACTTGTGAACATTTGCATTCTTAACAAACTTTTCAGAAACAAATTACATATTAGAACATGTGCTATAAAATAAATATGAAATAAAAAGTACATTACTCTTCCTTTCTGACCATGTCTTTAAGAAAATTCTCAAAACGAGCCTGAAGAACATGTTATCTGGAAGTTTCTATAGAAACAAATGTTCTTGTAGTTTGCTGGGATGATTGCCACCTCGTTGGCTTTTTGGTCTAAAAATTAAGCATCTGCCTTAGCCCTTCTACATCTATAGTGACAAGATGCCCCCAGACAGCAGCTCCTCCCATCCTGACCCACGTGCTGCCCCCCAGAGCTTTCTCTCCCGCCTCCCAGTGCTCAGACAGTCTGGGTGACCAGTTAGAGACAACATTTAACTTTTGGACAGTTTACAACAAGTTGAATGAATCACAGCCTATTATAAGCTCGTCCTAGACAGCACTTTTAAAAGGGTTGCCTTAGGTCTTTTCCATCTCAGCTGACCTTTTTTACCCTTTAATTTGGGGTGTTCATTTGAGGGCATGATCTGAAGCTCATGAAGCTCAACTGGGAGATGCCCTTCTGGTGCCTTTTTCAGTTCATGATCTGAACACCCACCACCGCCTTTTGCAGGAGCAAGTCTCAGCTACAAACAGAGCCTGGATGAATATTCATGGCTTTATTAAAGCAAGTTTAAACAACAAAACTATTGCCTAATTCTTGAGGACTGCACTGACAGCTGGCAAGTAGGGCATGCTGCCGAGCAGCCTTAGCACCTATTGCTCCACAGAGATGTTGCAACAGCTCCAGCTCACATCACCTTAAAGACCTTGCTAGGCCACTTTCAGCTGTCCTTACTGCAGTTATCTGACCTTTATTGCTAACAGTGCACGGGTCAGAACCTCACCCTTTGTGAATGGGCTTTATATTAACATTTACCGACTTCACTTTAAAATATTAAAATGTAATCATGGGTTTCTGGACCAGGATGAGGATTGGGTTTTTTTCCTTCTCACTTAAAGTCCCAGAAGACACTGTAAAAATATGTGGCAGTTCACAGCTCAGATGGCCAACATAAGTATTTCCTAAATTGCTTGCCTATCAAAATCATATTTGGAATTGTGCTCTGCAAGTATGTGCAAAATTTACATTACAAAAGATGCAGTATGACATCGAAAAAGAGTTACTACAACTGTTCTAAAACACTGTAATATGGAAAAGGGGCCTCCAAGGATTATTTTTATCGCCCTTAGGACTCCCGTTTTGAAGTGCCTCAGCATGACAGCAGAAAACCTACAATTAAATATTTAAATCACCATAACTATTTTTTAAGGAAAAAGAACTTCAAGAGACCTCTTAAGAAATGGAGTGCTTCCTCGTAACATTACACATGCTAGTGAAATAATTTTAAAATAAAAGGGTAATCTAAATTTTATATTGCCCTGGATGTAATAAGCTCCTGGTGAGAACAGTAATATTGCAGTAAAATATGAAAGTGCAATGCGCTTTTTGATTACATCAGGGTTTTCTATTTGCCACTTTAATCCTTAGAATTCAGCTGTTCCCTGTTCAGTGCTTTTACATCATCCTTAGCTAATCTGTCAAACATTTCAGACAGCCAAACCAATTTTCAGATTGTTCAGGACTTTGCCACAAGCACCGTATGCTGTTAATAAGATTTTCATTTGGAGTGATGCCATGTCATCCATGTTTTCTATCGTATATAAATACTGAGATTTAATGGCTTCAGGTTTTGTTTAATGTTAACATCAACAATAAAAAAAGGGAGGTTCTCAAACGCCAAGCCCCATAGTGAAATGCACTAGTGACAGCTATTTGCAAGGTTAATGTTGTGGAAAACAACATCCATCTTTGAAACAGTTTCATTAGCCCCATACAGCTGACCTCTCCACATAATGTTGTCAAATGTGACGTGCATCAGATTATTGGGAATATGGAGATCAATAAATATGCAACACCAGCGCTCAGAACGCTCCTGGCATCATAGCCGTACAAACGCCATCTAACATCCCAAAGAGTAGCTGTCATCTGTCAAATCTACTAGCAAATAGACAGGCTTAAGGGGAAAGCTATCGGTAATAGTAAAATACGTAAGTAAAGATGAATTAGGGAGAACAAAGTCAAGGTTCTGATACATTACGGTTCCAAATGAAAAACTCCAGATAAACACTTTAGAGCAAGACTTGCCTTATTTGTTGTCTTAAATGTAAACCCCCTCCATGCGGCAACATCCCCTACATTTGCATTGTCACATACCTACTCCTTTCCTCGGTGTTGCTCTTGTCCCCTAGACCTTGCCCTCTCTGGAGCAGCCCACTTTGTGGGGCCCGTCCTGACACACCGGGCGTTTCGCCAACCCCAGGTCCTGGAGCACACAGGGAGCTCTGGTCCCCAGCCCTGGTGCAGCACCCCAGGTCTGCAAAGGCAGCCTAAGGATAAGCTCCTGAGGAGAGGAAAGGTATGGCTGGGTTTAGCAGCTTCCACAGAGGTCAACGTGTCACGATAACAGAAAAGTAACTAATGAAAAATGAGTATTTCCTTTTAATTTTTGAAATAAATTCTATTGGCATAGCTTCTTCGGATTTATTCTGGTCCTAAAACAGGGTGCGATTCAGCAGCAGATAGAGAAGTCAATGTATATCATATTGCCAACGCACTTTGGCTTCATGTCCAAAAAGCACAAGGTACAGAGCCGTGACAAATAACAGAATTAAAGAGAGGGCTTGGGAGCCAATTTCAAATGGGAGGAAGAGCAGGTAGTACTTTGCATGGCTGAGGTCCCAGTAATTCCAACACAAAAGGGAAACGAAGACACAAAGATCCCTCCTACCTGGTCTTTGACTGCAAACATTTAGTGACTGTGAAAATATCTGATTTTTTTTCATCTTTTCTGTACATATGACATTGTTCTCGTTACCATTTCCTAAATAATTGGGTAGTAATCCTCAGCTCACAGCTTTGGAGGCATTGGTGTGGCTGCCACCGTGATGGAATTCTGCAATAAATCAGCAATTCGAATCACTCACAGAGCTGAAAACTCCCTCAAAACTCGCAGTACTTAATGCAGAGAATGACACACCTGCAAACAGCACCTTCCATTAACATATATATGTATATTAAAGAGTTACACTGAGAACATGCCGTCCAATTAAAGAGCTAACAGGTTGGGTTGGGGTTTTTTTTTTTCCTTATGTATTTTTAAAAACACCGCTCATGTTGTGGAAAAAGAGAACAAACAGAAAGCAGAAAGGTATTTTTGAAGTATACAGTTATAAGGTGCTTGGCTGATAATTTGCAACCTTGGTACACAACATACCTTTTAGCAAGGCTATTTATTTCTCAGGGAGAATGCTACAGTACTTACGATAAAGGCCTCTGTTGGACCTCTTCATCAATAGCAAACCTTTAAGCACAGCACATTTCATAAATAGGAGTTCCACTAACACAGACTTCAAAAGGATAGAACCTGATAATTCAAAAATAGAGCTATATTAAGTGTTCCAACAGTCCATCCATAAAAGCAGCCTCCAAACGCCTCCTCTGTGCAGCATGACAGTCTATTAGAATAATAGCAGGGGAAAGCATAATTACAAGTAATCATTGGTTGGAAAGGAGCTAGTTGTTTTTGTAGAGTAAAATGCCTTACTGAACCCAGCAGAAAATGCAATGCTGGTTCTAGCGGTGAGGGCAGGTAGCAGCAGAAAATAATCAGAGCACAAATCTTGAGTGATCCAGGTTTATTTTTTAAACCCTTCTGTATTTCTTAATATTCTCCCAGTGAATCACGCTTCATTTGCTGCCACAGTTTAAGTCCGGTTACCATATTATTGCTGGTGCTTGGGCAGTGACATGCCTCCTGCTGGAATATCAGCTTGGGTTTGGAAGATCCGTGACTTAACGACTTTCTTCTCGTCAATGTGAAGATGTCCCTGTTTATTGCAGGGGGGGTTGGACTAGATGACCTTTAAAGGTCCCTTCCAACCCAAACCATTCTATGATCCTATGATTTTAAGACAAAACATCTCCACTAGCCGTAATTCTTAACATGTGAAAGACTGTCCCTGCAGATTATAAAGGACATTCAGTTACTTGCATGAGAAAGTTCAGAAAGGATTCACAGGTCTTCCCCCCTCCCCGTCGATGTAGCACTTGGGCCTATGTCTCCAAGGGCAAAAAAGAGCCCACAGGTAAAAGCAACTTCTGTCTGCGTGTAGCTGAACTCCAGAAAACCCACCTCTGAGGGCTCCATCTCTCTTCTCTTTTCTAAATGCTCTACCTTCTCTTCAACCTCTTTTATACTCGCCAACCTCAGACACGCATCAGCCATCACACTCCACCAGTTAAGACATTTGGAGATTTGCTGTTGACTTTGGTAAAAGTAGGACTGCGGGGTTTATTCCTGTATCTCAGTCTCTGGGATCATTTACGGCTATTCTTAGTAGAGCTGTGTATCTTAATAACCTCTGCATACCACAGCCAATCTGCTTACCCTGAAAGCTCTAGGAGATACAGTGGACATCGCAAGGCTAAGGAATGGAAAATGTCATTTTGACATTACATTTCTCAGCTTCCTTGGCATTTCAAAAATTAACAGTTTTCCTCGTAGGAAATGAGGCCAAGAATATGCTTGGGCCACTTTAGCAATTATAATTATCCCACCAACTGCCAATCACTTTCTTTAATTTGCTATTCCAGGTACAGGACCAACAACTCTTCTGTATTCATCATGCAGAAAGCACCTTCGTAGACCAGCCTATATTCCCTTGCTCTTATGATAATGCTTTTAAGGTAAAAACACCTCTTTTGTGAGGACAGCCCCATTATAAAGTGATATGCTTAGTCACAGCCAGCGCTTACTGAAAAGTTTCAATGTTCACTACATTAGCTAGTCTTAAAAATGGAATACAAACCAATTTTAATCAATATGTAGTAATAAATAAATATTAAGGAACTATACCACTAATGTACAGGTAGCCTAATTAAAGTAACAGCATTTGCTGCACTTACATACCTTAATTTTCCCAACCTTTTTAAAAAAAATTTTTAATTAGAAACACTGAAGTTACATTATCGTTTTTTTTTCATAATTACATAATTACACTGATTATTGCTGTAATTATTTTCTCTTGGATACAACTGCATTTCTGTTCCTTGCTAGTTGTGTTGGACATATAACCATGTTCATTTTATAGCTAATAATACTCAACTATAGTTTCAGCAATTACTATCACTTATACAAATCATTAAGTTAAGCTATGGGTACCTAGTAAAATTTAAAAAAAAAGTCAGTAGAACATCCTTTTTTTTTTTTTTTTACCTCTGAAATAACTAATGGCATTGGCAACAGAGGAAAATAACCGATGTTAAATGATTTACATTAGAAAAAGTGATCACCTGTGATCCACTTCCACTGATATTTTGGTCACAGTGAACTCATAACTATCCATTTAAAACCTGCCAGCTAAACTATACTTTTGCCTTTACCACACAGGCTAATAGAATAATCCCTTTTTTAAAGTTTATCTGTTAAGAGAACAAATTTTCTCAAGGGCCATTTACACACCGGCAAGCCACAGCCAAAATTAAACATCCCAATAATTTGATCCATTAAAACAATCTATTTCACAGATCATTTCAGGCATGGCAACAAAACATGTTTTACAGTTAGAGACCCTTTCCCAAGCCCAGTGACCGCAATCGAGAGGCTGTATTGCCAGCAATGGTTATTGCTCTTCAGCCCAAAAAACACCCAAATCACCCGGCATTTTTTAGGACAAATCCGTAAGCGTCGATTTCAAGTGTTGCTTGAATAAGAAGTCCAGCACCAGATGCTACAATAAAAGTGATGTTCTTGAAAAGCAGTTATTTCTAGAATGGATACTGTAATAGAAGTGATATTCTTGAAAAGCTGTTATTGCTAGAATAGGGAGTAAAAGCAACCAGTGAATAACACACTGCAAACCAGTAAGGCTGTTTGGCTCATGGTATCATGCAAAATTTTATTTGACAGTCTCCTGGAACATCAGACTTTACTGCAGAGAGAACTGAAGCCTGCACACATCCACGCTTCTGCCCGCTGCTCCCGCTTCCAGCCACCCTGCCCAGGAATGAAGCGTTTGTTGCCATTTGCCTGATACTTTTATATAGCAGCACGGATGTACATCGCATCCAGCTGTGTTCAGCGGGCAATTCGTAAGCTACTCATGTATAAAAAAAATGTCTATACTTGTGTGTAGAAAAAATTCCCAATAAGCTGCTAGGCCAAGGGTCCGAAGCAGAGCGTGTGCACGCTGCCACATGCAGGAGCTGGATGTCATCCCATGCTTGGCACAAATGTTACAGTCTAAAGTCTGATAAACAAATTGCTCCCAATAAAACTTGAGCTAATCAGGGAAAACAAATACATGTGAAATGAAAAACCAATGCCTTTTAGTATTGGAGGTAAATTCAAGTTTGGCGTTCACTGTTCCTCAAGCCAGACCCAGGAAAACAGGGCTCTGGGGGCTCCTGGAGCTCTGCTTGTCCAGTAGCTTCATTTGCATCTAAGCAAATCTTTGCCCAAGTGTTCATGTCCCCTAGCTCTGACAGACTCTGCAGTCTTGCATGATTTTACACAAGCAGAAGCCTTGACCCGATATTTTTAGCAAAGGAGGCACTGATGCAACCTGTTGGCCATGTCATCATAATTCAGAATATTTTTATTCATCCCAAGTTTCCCCTATGTTTCTGTACAAACAGCATTAGAAAAAATACATTTGCTATATTTGCAAAAATGCAAAAACTGTAAGAACAACACATGCAAATCTTCAGAAGAAATAAAAATACCACTTCTCCCAAATCCAAGAAAAAGATTGGGAAGCTAGGACAAAATTCAGTGCAAAGTTTTAAAATTGCTGTGTTCTTACTGGCTGTCCCACTTTATTATGTGCTAAATTAGAAAGCACTGAATTAATAGCAAGGAAATCCTACCCGAAACGCAAGCATTAAATACACAAGAAGACAATGGCCATCCCCAGATATCTTCTTCATATAGGAATCTTTCCTCTGGCCACTTTGAAACCATGTAACATAACCTTCAAAGCAGGGAAGATGTGTTGTAGAAGTTCTGCTTAGCTAACCATGAATACTAATTGCAGGAAGAATGATCTGCCGGGGGCCAGAGGGCATGAGCTCAACCAATAGGCACAAAAGTTTCATCATGCTACCACAAACAATGGAGCAGGGTGCTGGCTCCAGAGCGTAAAACAGCCTCCCTGAAAGGGGATACCTCCCAAACCTTAACAAAACTCCTGAGGATAAAGAGAAATCCCCTTATCAAAGTAGCCTTGGAAAAGAAAGGATGAGTAATGAGGATTTTCACATGCGTGTATACGTACTTTTGCATGTGTCTCTGTATTCCCACATCACAGACAGCACTTTTATTTATTTGGTTTGACTGTGCAAAACACAGTTGGCCCCGGTCCAGCCAAGCATCCTGGTTCCTTTGCTGATGTGAGGGATGAACCACTCCAGCTCTTCCCCTTGGTTCATCAAGAACTCAGTGGTCCCTCCACCACGTCCCACTGATTTCTTCTTTGTTGGGAAGGTCGTACACAGGGGCATCCCCACCGCAGGGGGCAATGCTGGCACTGAAAATCTTTGGCCACAGCACCGGAGTCCAAATTTGTGTGTGTGCTTGAAGGAAACCGAGTCACATGCCAGCATTACCACCAACAAAACACAAACTACCATCATCGGGACAAATGAACACCGAAGCTATGATCCCATTGCACGCATGTTCCATCAGCCCAATGTTTTGTAAATGGGACCAGATCTGCACTGAATGCTCCTACACTCCTGCCAGCTCCTCCAGCCCAGAGGTCACCAAACCTGGACTGCCAGGTTATCTGCTAACGTCAGCTAGCCTAAGGTCAGCCTTTTTCCAGACAACTTCTTCCCACCTCGGCCAAAGGTGCATCGCTTCCTTTGTACCCTCTGGAGACCCCTTCTGCAGGGTAAAGCCTAGGAGCCCTGGTGAGGACGGCCACCTCTAAGCGGGATCTGAACTGAAAACATCTGAATCCCAGCTGTGAGAGATGCTAGGATACCGCATCAGTCAGAGGTGGAAAGAGGAGACCAATATGAAATTCTCAAGAGGATTTCCAATAAATGTGTGAGCCAAAGGTAGAGTAAGCCTAGAAGCCTCAGAAGCCAGTGAACTAAACCAGATTGCAGCACAGCAAGTAGGATGAGCTAAGCAAAGCCCTGTGTAATGACCCACAAGGACAGGCACCAGGTCCTGTTTGCTCAGTTTACCCCAGGTTTGCCTTCAAGACCAACACATGCCAAAGCTGGTCTGATTTCTGCCACTCCCCTAACAGCAGGTGAGACACCCGTGTTTAGTACCCGCTCTCCAAGTGCCTTTTTTAGAGACTTTCTGTGTCAAGAGCAGAAATTGATGTTCTTTGCTTGGTAACCCAAGTGAAAACACTCTCCCTTTCAACTCGCAAGATGATCTGGTTGGCAGCTGCATCACGCACCTTGAAGTCAATAGATGTCACCAGATTGAATCCTGCCCACTCCTTCAGGGCTCTGCACACTTCATGCAGGCAGGGCAGGAGTTGTAAAATCCATACCCTACAATAACGTGGGCAGCCCAGACCCTGAGGTTTGGGTGACGCGAGGACGATGAGTCAGCTTTCAAACTTGAGGACACCACCTCCAGATCACGAAACCTCTGAGCAGTGAACTGTGAGGGGGTGGAAGAGTATTCGGGGCGGGGGGATCGCCGTGTCCTTGCACTAGGGTACACTATATGCTACAAGCTGCCGCTGATGATGAGGACACTGGACTAGGTGGACCTTAGGAAGACAGCATTCATCTTTCTTTCTTACAAATTACTCCGATACATTCAGTCCTGCCTTGAGACGAGGAATGAGCTCAGTGACCTATTTTCTAAAGCTCCATTAATTTGACAGTGCCAGATGGGAGACGATTTTAAAAGGCTCGACGTTCAAAGAGAGTTGCGATCATTGTTTCAAAGTCAGATTCTGCTCCCAAGTCCAGCGTTCAAAACTGCAGGACTCAAAATCACATTTGAAACATGTGAAACACTTTTACAGTTTTCTAATGAGTTTAATAACAATCCTACCGATAGCAGCTCTGTGGTGCCTGCCAACCAATACGGGACTGCAATGCTATCAGGAAAAAAAGGAAGCTTCTATTTCTGGATCAGGCAATGTGTAGAGACACGTAAAAATAATCAGAGGAATTGTGCCTGGAAAGCCAGCCTGTAATTTTTCAAAAGCAATACAAGTGTTCTCTGGACCTTGTTTTCTAACACAGATTGGGATGGGATTCGCTGTGCCCTGGCTAAACCCTGCTCCCACTGAAAGCAAGAACAAACCAATGCTGAGTGCTTTTGGAAAGCGAAGTTATATTTTTTCTGTCCATTTGGGATGTGTGCAATGGGACTCAGAAGAAGCCAAAGCCAGACTTTCAGGCAATGACTAGGAAGTGAAGCAAACAAACACATAAACAAGCAAAATATCCTGCCTGTCTAAAACAATTCCAGAATGGGGTTTGTTTTCTCTTCCTGCAAAGCTGGTGCTTGGGCAGAGAAACAGAGAGGATGGCAGTCAAGGAGGAGCGTGTGTATCCCGCTCCAGGAAAATCATGGAAGTTTCTGCTGTGTAGGGCTCTCTGCAATCACTGTAGGCAGAGTAACAGACCAAGTCTGGCAGAAATTTTTTGTGTTAGAGCTTTCCTACGAGATAAAGAGCAAAGTAAGCACACAGTGATGGTGCTGCCCACCTTCAAAAGAACTGAAAGCCTAATTAGAGACAGAAATGTCCTGGGATAAGTCGATTCCCCTGACAAAACACCCAGCTGCCCATGGAAATGATATGCATGAAGGTTAGCGGGATAATATTGTTAACTTAACCTGCCCAAACACATCTTCATAGAACTTCGCTTTTTATTTGTTATTAGGAAAAATTGCAGCTGAGGTTTTTTCCTCGTTCCTTGTAGTACTTGGATCTGTACAATTGAAGTACTTAAAATGACATTTATATGACTGCTAGCAATGGTTGATCAGTTAGTGTGACAGGGTACGGATAAAAGCTCCAATTAGGCCTTAACTGTTTACTTAATAGAAAGACCTGTTAGGAACAAGAAGGATTGCCTGTTAGCAGAAGAACAGAACTTTTTCACGTGGCAGATTATCAGTATTCTTTATATTCACACATAAACAAGGCTGAAATGCAATTACATTTTCCACAAGGACCCAAATGCTTTTAACCTTTTCAAGGTAAAAAGAGAAAAAAAAAAATACTGAAACTGCCGTTGAATTAGGTCCAGCTAGCTTTTCTTTTTTTTTAAGTTTTTGTTTCATTTTAATAATGGTTTAGTCTGTTTCACAGCCTGTGGCCTCTTCAAACCTGTTACTTTTAAAGATATAGCAGATGCTTCCTAAATGGAAAGGAAATTGTAATGATGCAAATCCCTATTCACATGATTTTCCAAATAGGTTTGAGCACTACAGGCTGTATAGGGCAGGTGGGGTAGTGTTACTGACAACCAAAAAAGGTAAACTTGAATACAAATAGACAAATCTAGCACACGTGTTCGTTTGAAAGTTTGCAGTCAGCTCCCCAATCTGCGTCCGAGAAAATAAGCCATTATCGGCACTGAGTGTCCTTCTCAGCATCAGAAAGCTAGAAATTAACTTAATTGCTGAACTGCACCTAAAATCAGCTGCTTTAGACATTACAATTTGGCTTTTAGTCTCATCAAAATTCCAAATATGTTAAAATTCTAATTTGCAAATGTGCTAAATTAACACTTTGAAACCACAATATTTAACCTGTTGGCTAATCTGATGTCAAGTGAAAACAAGTCAAACAACATGGAAATCATTTGCTGTACAAAAAGCCATAGCAAAAATCTTTAATATGGGGGTGCTATGAGGAATTCTGAAGTTTGGTTTCATTACAAACCCTATTATGTCTTTCCTCATGCTAATAATTCATATAGATTAGTGTGGATAAAGAGGGAGGTTTTTTTTCATTTAGGAGCTTGTTGAAATTTTCTTTGCTTCAGAAACGTAATTTTGCACATCCTTGTAGCTTTACATGAGCGGCAGATTTGCATCTGAAAGCAAATTGAGTTAACTCGGTAACGTACGCAGACATTGTGCAGCCCGACGGTGCGACCCAAACTGCCTTTGAGACATGCATGCTATTCGGAGTGGTCATTTGTAGGACTGGTCAGAAAACTAGTTAAAATCCCCCCCAGTTTCTTCCCTCCCAGGTGTAATCTGACTTCATACCAGCAGGTAAGACGCTGCTTTTTTGCGGGGGGGGAGGGGGATGCATTATATAGCTGGCTTTCAGCAACAGATCTTTTTCTCATATCGAAAAGGAATTAAAAAAATCATGGCACACCAGCCAAAAGTGTTGCTTTACAGAGGCTGTTTATTATTGCTATTTCTATGTTTCTGTTGCTATTAAGATCTCAAAGGAAGCAAGCAAGACAGAAACTCAGCTTAAGGCTTTTGACAAACTTTTCTCAAAACCGCTCCGAAGAGGCCATTATAAAAGGCAGTGAGAGGTGAGAAGTAAAATATTGCCGTGGATTGGAAAGTAATTTGCACTGATCAAGTTCAGAGAAACATCAGAGAAACCTGGTAAGTAGATAAATTGACTACATGACAGCGGTGACAGCCAATATTGACAAATACCAGGCACGGAAGGAGCCATTTGAATTCAGACACAGAATTGTCTGTAATCACACACCTTATACTGAATTACCCGCGCTTAAAAAAAAAATAAATATCTATGCAATACACAATCAACAGTGGTGCTAAAAAACTTTTGTACAGAAAAAACCTCTGCGCCTTTCTGCGCAATTTCAACTTTGCATTTGCAAATCATCAGCAAGCCTGGTACTAGTACGCTATAGGTAAGCTGTAAAGGAATGGTACAGAAAACACTGGGAATAGGGAGATTATACAAACTGATGTGTCGTCAATGTTTAAAACCCTGTATAGCTTCCTAACCATGGGATCTCGATGTAGATTTAGCAGCTACTCAACACACTAAAATACGCTTAATAATTTGCTAACATCAAGACCGCTGGCTCTATGTTCTTCAAGATCCTCACGTGAGCTGGGGCTAAGAAATAACCCCTCTCTTGTAATTTTCCAAGGGCCGCTGCTGGCTGTGCAGATCTCCTCTGCTGCTCCATGCGCCTCTGAAGGAAGAGAAGCAGCAAAGGCTTCATTTGTTCTTAATGTGAACACGGAATTGAATTACTGGCGTGTGCGAGTGATGACCATTAAAAAATTGTGGGGAAGTACAGAAACAGCGCAACGGATGCCCATCTCTACTGCTCAAAATGAAGGGTATATTTCAGTCGAAGACCAAGATTATCACCAAATACTTCAGCAACAAAATCTTTAACAAGAGAGCTTTTGTTAACCAAAGCTTGGGGTTAGCATTTTGTAGTTTTTAAGGTAGGGGTGCCAAGGTAGGCAATTCAAATTATCTCAGAAAATTGTTTTCCTATTTAGTTAGGCTATATAATAGTAGCAATCAAATATGTAAACAAGTGGTAAGGAAAAATATAAATATTTACCTTACTGGTTAGAAACAGGTAGGATCCCAGTGGTCTGGAAACGTACCAAATAATGCCTCTGTATAGCCAACCATATTTTCATGGGCAATCTTATTTTTACTTTAAATATTCTGGAAGCAGAACAGCAGCAAAAAGGAAGGTCTAATACAAATGCAGATGTCACTGCCATCTAGCCGTATTCAAACAAACATGTTTGATAGTCATGTGGCATCGCTTTGGGCACACACGTGCACACAAGTGTGTGCGGAATCAGGGTCGTAGAAAGGAAATGAGAATTAAAGAAGAAAAATCTCTGTAAACAATTGGGTTGCCACTACAGAAAAGACAATATCCACAACTCGTTGCCTTTCTGATCTTGTTCTTTCTTCTAATATCTAACTAAATGTTTTCCAGCTTTTATTTATAGGGTTCTATGAGACGGAATATTTCACTATCAAAGTTAGCGATTCCAACAGGAAATTGTTTTCTGGGGAAAATATTTTTGTTTATTTCAAATTTTAATCATTTTTCATTATGGGGACAATCCTTAAATAGGAAGCTTACTATAGACAGAACTTGCACATTTAGAAGGGAATTAACAAAGTTTCTACTTTCATCACGTATATTAACTTGTATCGACAGGACATATTAATGGGAAGTATGTATTCTGCTATAGCTGTTTGCCTTGCTTGAGCTTCTGCTTTTTCAACAAAGTTAGGACTATTCCTTATTACAGAATGGCATCAACCCCAACAAGAGAAATTGCTTTTTTGAGTAAAATATGACAGAAGACCTCTAGTTCTAATGAGCTTCTAATGTAATGGTGCCATTAATGAAAGGGTGCTTCCTTAGCCTAAAAAACTCTCCGCCAAAAACTTTCACCGGAACGGCAGTTGCAGAGCCTGGAGCCCTGGCTGAGCTGGGGACCAGCTCGGGTTCCCCGACGGACTGACATGATTCATGATCAGCTGGAGAGGCACCGGCGTCGCCTCCCGCAGCCCTCACCCTGCCACCACGGGATGCAAAGGGCAAAAATACCCCCATCACAAAACATGACACCCAACTAATGGTTACAAATGTGTTTTCAAGAAGGAGGAGGGGGGGAAAAGGGCTTTAGAAAAGCTTCTATTCTACTGTATTTGTCTTTCTAAAGCAGCTTTTTTTTTTAAGCATCTCTAAAAACACCCCTGTTCAAGACTACATTCAGAAACGCTGGCTAAAATAGCATCATTCATTTCTTATGCCAAAATCAACAGCAGCATTTTGCAAGCGGTGGCCAAAAAAAACCAAGGCAAGGATTAAATCAATTTAACTCCTTCTAGAGTTTCTATCAAGTACTCCTAGAGAAAAGTGTGGATTTGTTTTTCCGACTGTCTGCTTCCTTCAGTCTCTCTTTAATTTCACCCCATGTCTTGTTTGCTTGTGAAGACTCAGTGTCGTGAGCATGGCTGGGCAGGCATGAGGCTGCAAAGCACACCCGCAGAAAAAGGGGGCTGGATCCTCACGGAGAGCAGAATTGTGCCTGGGCTGGTGCAGAGCCCCAGCCAGGGAAAGGGCTGCGCAAGGGCCAAGCGGGATGAGGGTGCTGGGACCCCTGAGCCCCAGCTTGCCGCTAACATGTCTGATGTAGGTGGCTGATGTTGGCTTCTCCTTCCAACCTCCAGTTACTTCTACCATGGGTAGAAATGGAAAGGAAGGGTGCTGCTTTGCAGCGGCTCCACCAGCTGATGAGAACATACTGACTTTGTCTATCAGCCACAGACTGTGCCCATGCTGGGACTGCAGCTATTTTTTTTAGACCCAAGTTTTGATGACCAACATCCACTAATTCAACACTAAAAGGCTTTCACCCTGTTGAATAGATCTCTAATTCAAATAAGACACTGCTTTCACATGCCGCAAACATGGGCATAATCAAAGACAGGCTGTAATGGCAGAGCACAGTAGTTTACTTCCTTTCACTTGATGCCAAAAATAAAACTAGCCAGAATTCAGACCCAAAAATACGTGCAGCACCCATAGCTTTCTTTGAATTCTGAGCTATAATGATGTCATTTCCCTTTTCCAAATGAGGAAATTTCCCAATGTTGTCTCAGACTAGATGCCTGGCTCCGTAGAAGTGGCTTTGTGCCGATCCAGTAGCACATAGAGCATTTTGGTGAGAGAAGAGCCCACCTGAGGGCTTTCAGCAAGGAAGGTTTGGACCATGTGGTCTCTTGAGGACTCTTCTACACAAAATCATTCTGTGATTTGTTACAAGCCCAACAGCAGGAATGGGTGTCAACCTCTCTTTTCTGCTTACTAAATGCAAAGGCCACCAATACACAACTTGTTCCTGGAAATTAGCACCTGCTGGGCACCTGACAACCGAAACTCCCGCTCTTACACACTTCCACCTAGCTCTTGCCTCACACTTACTTCCAGAGTAGAGATGATAAGGTTCCCACTTCTGTTTAAAGCTGTCTTGGTTAAGGTTAAGATATCTTTCTGCACAGGGGAGTAGATGGTGAAGACCCTCTCTCAATAATGCGTTGTCCTTCACAAACCATTAAATCTTTTTTTAAAAAATATTGCTTATCTGCATATTTAATAATACATTAATAATAAATTCTATATATGTTAATTTACTGTTGAAGAAACAATTACCAATCTTTCATGTTTGCTTCTTTACTGATAACACCTGTGGTTTATATAAATACAAGAATAAATACTTGGTCAACTACAAAGTTAGCTCCCAACATAGAAAATATAAAATATTCCCTCCCCAGGTACTTATATTATCCCTGTAAAGTTAGTTGGAAGGATTTCACCTCGTCGTCTGTGATTTTCTAAGACATTAAGAAACAAAGAAGCAAGTCTTCAGCAGAACACATAGAAAGCATCACCCTGTAGTCGGTGGAGATGGAGCAATTACAGAAGCTGGTGATCTGAAATAGGAGCCAACATGCAGTAAAAGCTTCCTAAACTTGTTACAGCTGTGGGGAACCACTCCAGCCTGAAGACACAGCTCGTCTGCTTTCCTTGTTTATATCCCCAGTACAGAGGCATGCCAAGGCGCCTTGACTTAGATGCCTCGAACACAGCATGAATCTCTTGAGGAAGAGGTTTTGGTGAATCGTAGTTGGTTATACGCCGAATGACTAGTAGACCAGGGCATGAGAAAAGGTTTTCTTCCTTTTTTCCTAGCTAGATCAAACCTCCCTCGAGGCAGAAGTCTCTGCTTGAAAAGGAATGTTACATGCAAACCCATGCTCCAGGTAGTGCATTCACAATGAGATGCAAAGTGACATCCATCTTGATTTAATGCCGCTCAAGAGCCATCGGGATTCTGAGCAGCACTTGGACACAATCCAAAGGCGATGATTGTGCATTGCAGGCCTTAGAAACATGTCCCAAGACCACAGCTCTCTCCTTTCTGCCAGTAAGTAAAATATATCCCAGAGGCTTCTTTTGTTACACAGCAATCAGGTTCTCCAAATCCATTTGCTGGCTGCAGCGCATCTCATTTCTCAGTTTCTTTCTCTCCCCCGTGCTCACTGTTTCTATTCAGTCCTAACAGCTGCATCTCGGTCAAAAATCAAACTTTCTGCAGACAAGCTAGGCTTCAGAAATGAGAAGGCGGCATAAGAAATACCAAAGACAAAAGGCAACCAAGCCTTTTGCTCCTGCCTTGGTGTGAACATGACAAATCAGATCCGAGTGCTGCCTGTCGTGCTTCCCTACGCTTCTTTCCACAAGCAATAATTGGATTAAACTAAATCATATACATAGAATCATTATTTTCTTTCTTTCAAGATCTTAGCCTGGCTTTGGGAAAAAAAAAAAAATAAAGAGGGGTGAGGTGGGTCTGACACTTTCAACCTAATGGAGCTGGCCATGGGGTACAACAGCCAGCCTCTGAATTTCTTATGCTGTAAATATATCTCATAATTGAGTAAGGGAAGTGAGGCACAGCTTTGTGTGCATCTGTGTGCATGGCTACACATGAACTTTCCTCTCGTCTTAGTTTTAAACTGCTAGAGAAAATCTTCAAAATGGGCAACAGTCACAATGCAATCAGACAGACAGACTGTCTGCAGCAAAACGATTTAATTTGGTCCTGTTGCCCCTTCTGAAAAATGATGTCGACAGAAGATAAGGAGACAGAGAGTTTAAAATTGTTCTATCAGAACCAGTTGCCTGTTAGGAAGCTTATTCGAGGCAATTCAAAATTGTTCGGTTTTTTTACACGGCGATTGCCCGTCAGGAAGCCTGTTTGCAGCCGAGGTAAAGGCTAACCTGGTTTCCATAGCGGGAAGAGGTACTGTGGGTTTGTACGTACTCCGTGCGACAGACCCTCGTGTGCCTATTTCCCTTATCTTGTTTTGCTGTTTCTTCTGTTTGCTGCTGAAGCTTTTTTCTTCCTGAGAGTCTGTTTATTAGTTGAAAATAACAAGAGCTTTTTCATTTTTGTTTTCCAAGGCAGGCAATTCAAATAATCTCAGAAAATTGTTTCCCTATTCAGTTAGGCTATATAATAATGCAAGACTAAATCTTGTCATTTACTAATGAGCTGGGATGGATTTACTAGGGAAGACTAAGAGATTGATATGGCTCTAGCTCATCCTCCTCAACACCACACAGTGACGTGTTTTGCACAGGCACTGCCATCGGCCAAGGACGGGGGCACCTTAGTGGGAACCACTGGGTGAAAGAATTCCTTCCTCATTGCTAAATGCAATCATCCCTTTCTAACCCATACCTTATGGTGGTCATTTTATTGTTTTGATATTATTTATACAGTCACGCTTTTTCACATTAAAGAAAGCAGACCTGAGATAATCAGTGTATTCTATATATACCAGTATATTAGCGTACAAAGCAATGGCATTTGGAGGTGCCTGAGCCTGGCCAGACCAGGTCTCTAACTCTCTGGGGTACATCTCAGCGCAGAAGGAGAGCTGTGAATGACCCCAGCCAGCAGAGCCCCGAGGAGCTTTCTCCCCATCGGGAACCGGCCAAACAAAAGGGATGAAGCCAAAAGTCAGGAATGGCCTTGCACTCTCCATCCTTTCTTGTTTGTTTATTTTCTGTTACTGTTTTCTCTCTCCACTTCTCTGTCCAGTACCTGTTCAGAGGAACATCAACTTAAAACTTTTGGGGGCTCACCAAAAAAAAATTTCATTATTTTGTTAAAAGTAGAGTTGGAAAGAGGAAAGCCAAAGCAATTAATTCCTGATATTAGCAGATGTCATTTCCATCTGCAGGTCTTTCATCTGAGCTCCTCCATCAAGTTCTTAGCAGACAGTAACATCCAGACCCCAAACATCATCAGCACTGTTTTGCCACCTGCCTTTGCCATCTGAAGACAATGCATCTCTGTTCAGCAAGGACTGGATAGAGACGACTTTTTTTTAAAGACCCATTTTGCACCTGGGCATTAAAGGGAATGTGAACCGGCAGGGTCTCAAGGTAACAGGAGCAGCAGCTGCTTGGCCTGGGTCCGTTTGCTCGTGGCTGAACAGTGAAGGGTAAGACGGCTGCCCTACGGGACCTCCTGCCAGCAGCTCTGTGGCTCCCCAGCCCACGTCTCTGGCCGGGTACCAAACGGTGCTGGATCCTGCCAGCACGCTCCTGCACCACTGTGACCAAGGGTGCTTCCACACTGACTCACAGAAAGATCCAAAAATGCTCTTGTGTACCAGCTCTTCCTCCAGATTTTCTTCTCAAAGTTAACCAGTATAAGGAAAACCCTTGCAAACCAATTTCATCCACATACACGCAGACCACCAGGCACGACACCATCTCTGCTGCCTCATGAAAAACAGCACAGAAATGTATCTGCACAGAAATGAATGACTTCTGCAGAACACATTGCGTTAAAGACTAGCTAACCCCCCTGGCAGAAAATGCAAAGAGCTGTGCTGTCCTGTGGAACATCTGATGCTGAGCATCTTCAGCCTTAATGGGGCACGATTTGTGCTTAAAAAGGATAACAGCTATTAAGTAAAAGACAAATGTTTATCAGCCAGAGTAATTTCTATTGATGCTCATTAGCCATTCAAGACTATATGGCCTACCCAGATATATTTTATTGTCGAACGTAATAAAATTTTCTATATCAGATCTTACCATAAAATAAAATTGTTCTTTAAAGAAGATTTATTTTATAAAGTTAGTCCACAAAAACCAAATACGGCATGAGACACCAGTGAGGCTATTCAGATTCAGACCAGTTACAGACCTATAACTCAGTTTACGCGTAGATCATAGGCATCAGTTATGAGTTTGATCTATGTATGTTTGGAATATCAGTGGGTAGACAACCATGAAAGACATTATCATACACACTGTCCCACGTGGACAGGTTCTTAATAAGGAGGGCTCCCAGGCATATTTTGTTACTGTGAATAACACATGTGAGAAACATAAGCCCTCAGCACTGAAGATCAAGGTTTTCTCATGGGTCAGTTGTCTCCTGCTCACAAAACAAGAGGAATCATGGTTCCACACACAGGTTTGCTTTTAAGGACCTCATGGTTGTCTAAGTGCAATCTGTTTCTGGTCAGCACAGCAACACCGAGCCAGAGAACAACTATTCAAGAAGGCTTAGGAATACAGGCCAGCCCCTCCCTGATTTAGGGCAGCCCCATGTCCATCTCCCCACTCAGAGCTGTGCCAGAGCCACTTCACCCACCCACAGAGCAGCGTGCAGAAGTGACATCAGCCCTTGGTCACCACTCCTCACCGCCTGGATTTAAGGCAGTGAGCATGACGCTCTCTTCACCTCCTCATCCCTGAAGTCCTTAGGCAATCCTCTTCCCTGCCAAAAGGCTGAGTGCTGAAGGTTGTTTTATGTCTGAGCATAAAGCAATGCCAGAATGAGGAAAGTGCAAAGGTGGCTCTCATAGACTCATGGAAACAAACATTATTAGATCACCAAGTCTGCCCTTCTTCAGAAGACAACACGGAATTTTATACAGCAAACCCTTCATCGAGCCTAATGATTTGTGTTTGGCTTGAAGCAAGAAACAGAAGCCAGAAGGGTGAGCCTGACTGGCAAAAAGACGTGGTGGATTCCCTGCTCCTAGCGTTTCATATCATGTCAGAACATCTCTGAAAGACTGGCATTAACCAAGCACAAGTCATTTGGCTTAATTCAAAACAGGGTGACGTTCTCCATAGCCCGTATTACACAGGATGACCTAATTGACAAGATAACCTCATTCTGCACCTTACTTTACAAATATCACCAGCTTATCCTATGACAAAGGCTGCCACAAACTAGTGCAATATAACTGCTCAAGGCATGAAGGTGGAGCAGCCCAGGGTCTGATCCTGCAGCTCACAAGGTCAATGGGCGTTTTTGTCATTGAATTCAATGCCAGCAGAAATGACGCTAAGATTTTTCCAGTTCAGATGTCAGCTATTAATTTGGATGATGGTGATTTGATTCCAAGGAAAGTCAGTGGAATCAAGTTAAAAAGACAGAGATATATTCATATATCCTTAAACTGGGAGACACCGCAACTCACTGATAACCTAAATTAGATTGAGCTAGTGCTATCTCTAATTAGGATCTTTCACTATGAACAAGGAAAGAGGACAAAGTGAATTAGCAAAGGAAACAGTACATACATTGGCTCAAAACAATAACCAGAAATGTTGGCTTCCATGTCAAGATGCCATGTATGAAGACAAAATGTCTCAAAAATTATTTTACTATGGAAAACCTGAAACTATTCAGAATTAGAGAGACTCACTAGAAATGTGGGTGATACTTATTAACTAATTAGCTAAATGACCTTTGCATCATTTTTATACACAGTTTTCTTTCATAAATATTTCATGAATTATGTGTAATTATTAGTAACATCAACTTTAGTGAATTAATTACTGGCAATTCCTATTAATAAAATGCATCTCGTAATAAATAATGTTAGTTTATTACAGAGTATTGGTCTCAGAGGTATTCACATCTGTCAGTTGCCTTCTACTTCAGGCTAAAAGAAAGGTAATCAAATAACTGTAATTATTGTACTAAATATATCACCGTTTGTTTAAAATGTCAATGGGAATGGATAAAGGCATTTGTAATAATCTGAACCGAGCATCCTAATCTGCAGTGGTGTAAGTGCACATGACAAAAAGCCACATTTCCATCAGGATTCCGGCAGATGTCTGGGGCTAACAGACAGAAATGTCAACAAATGGTTACTTCTCTGATTTACTAACAGGTTTTTTGCCTATAGGCCATTGGCTTAGGGCTACTCTAATAAAGTAACAGGGAATTTAATCTGATGGCTCCTAATTGCCCATGTGAAAGGGGTGTCAGAGTTAGTCCAGTCCTGGTAGACAGGTTTCCATGGACTGACTGATGCTACTGTGACTGGTAGCATCTGAGGCTGCTGGACCATGCGCTACAGGAGAGCAAAAGCCAGCGAAGTCCACCTTCCTCCTGCCTCGCGGACAACCAACAGGCTTTTACCAAGCCTACGTGGAGCCTGCAAGTTTCAAGGCTAAGGCCAGGCTGAAAGGCTCACCCTCGAGCCGTGCTGCTGCCCCCCATGCTGCCCTGGAGGGTGGACCCCTCCCCAAACAGCTGCTTCTACGGTCACATCTGGCAGGCACAAAGAGCAACCGTCCTGGGTGTCTGCTGAGCTGCGGCACAGAGCCAAACAGCACAAACAGGGAGGTTTAGTCTATTTAGCACCATTTCCTCACAAGAACAGTGAATAATTCTACAGCACAGTACTGTTCCAAACTGCTTTTCTTACGTATCAAAATGCCTAAATACTGGCAAGCAAGACAAGCTTAACTTGGTGACATCTGCCAACAGTTAACCCCTGGAATAAACCAGAAATTACCACGATTTTTCAGTCTCTGGTACCGAAGCTTTCCTGAGCATACATATCGGCAAAAAATCTTTTTTATTTATTTACCTTATCAGACACAGAAATTCCTAGAGCAAAATTAAAAGGAAGACTAAGATGGAGATGAAAATGGAAACCCCAAGCATTGAACCTCAGGAAAACTAGTATTTGAAAAATAGGAAATCAGGTACTGGTAAGCCTGGCTCCTGTACCAGCCTAGCGTACCTTTACTCCTTGTCCTCTCTCCAGCCGCCTTACAGCAGCTACGCACACACCTTGCACCCCGCTGCCACGTGCTTACTGTGATTTATGCTTCCATCCGCAGCCAGCTACACGATGAAGCTGTTGTAGCCCCTAAGCTATCACCCTTCAGACTTCTACTGGTAGGAAATACCAAACAGAGTAAACTGCAAAGACAATGGCAGAACTTGCAAATTCTCTAGATTTGGCTTCTGGTGCAGGGACATGTGCAATGCCAGCACTCCCGTGGTGAACCTGGCCTTGTCCCTGGAGTACAGAGCTTTGCAGGAGCCTCTGCCAAAACCGTATCTTTTGGGTTTGCTCTGCCCTCAGACTACTCATCACTTATTCTGGCCAAATCCTGTAATATCTCAGAAGGGGAAGGGATAATTACTGCTTGGGCAGGAAAGCCCGCTGTCTTGGGATCTTCTTTCCTCCCCTGTGCTTAAAGAGGTGCAGAAAGCAGCACAGCTTAGGCTGTGGCACCCTGCTCCCCGCAGCACCGTGCACGCAGCCCACCCTGTCTCCAGCCCTCCTGCAGCAACCGCAGGCAGCACAGCTGATGGCTGCTCTGCCACGGGGATGTCCTGGCCCTCGTTCTCAGGCCATGCCTGATCAGAGTGCTGCACTGGCAGCCAGGCATTGGAATCACATGCTTGGGAGTCCTCTGTTCCCAGAAAATGACCGATGTACCCAAACGCCTGGGACCCCAGACCCATCTCTCATGGCTTAGGGACGTGCCTGGCTTACCTCTGCTGGGTACCAGCTCCTCTGTCAGTGGCAGTCCAAGAACATCCAAGTGGACTGTGGCCGCCTAAGAAAGCTTTCAATGGGAATGACCTGGTGACATGCTCGGGAGATCTTCTGGAGCCTGGGAAAGACTGGCAGACAGGTAGGTACTCCTGCTCCAGGGTCAGCAGCTCAGAACACATCAGGCAACACTGGAAGTGCCTGCAGATTTATTTGCAGCAGTGTGAAACAGTAACAAAATAAGCCTAACCATGTTTACTTATTTAAATATGAAAATGACTCAGTCGTGGTCCAGATCATTATCTCCTGCATCACATCTGCTATCTCAGAACAGCTCTGTGCCCCAACAGTGGTGGCAGCATCCTAGAAAGAAGCTGGAATTCCTCCTAGCAGAGTTCATGGCTGAATGTGGGTCACCACAGCCGAGACAGGCACTCTCTCCGCTAGAAGCTTTTTCTTCTTGTTAAGAGAAAATTGCATATATTAGGCAGGCTTTGAAGTTACTACCAGACTGTGACAACTCGAAGACATGAGTAGAACATTATAGTTGGTTTTAAAAATGCGGAAAGCGTTGACCTGCCCAGGTCTATCAAGGAGCTTTGGCTTTCAGAAACTTAGAGAAACTTAACAGAAAGTAAAGCACCGGTCAGATTCAGGTACCTCCCAAAGTACTGCGGGAGTTGAGAGCGTGGTTACATTCCTCATAAATGCCACTAAACACCAGTGCATTAATAAAAGAGAAGGCACTTTCTCAGAGCATTACTTCTGAGACCGACTGGTAAGAATGAGAATATTCCTGGCACCAGTATCATCTGGGTTGAGTGTAAATTCTTCTGGGTGGGCGCTGCCTCACTGGGTTTCTATAGCTCTCTTGATCATGGAGGACAGATCTCCACCGGGACCTCCCAAAGTCCGTTGTTGCGAAAGCAACAGTAGATGGATAACACCTGTAAAATCTGATTTTGTGTTTTGAAACATTTCTCATTGAACTTCTGTATTCTAAGGATGTGGCTGCCTCAGTTGTTTAAACGCGATAGGCATTTAATGAATGTATGTCCTGCCTTCCTAATAATATTGAGGAAAAGTTCTTACTCAAAGTTGACACCCATAAAATATAACCACCAGGTAACAGATTCCCCTTCTTAGCAGGTCTGAGTATTTGCTTTGAGTTGCAGCGGACTGGTGTTACACCATGCGACGGGAATGTACCAAACTTGTTTCTCTTACCTGTCAACCTCACTAGGGCAACATCTTAACATTCGAATTTAATTCATTCCCTCCTCTTTGATGTAGACTTCCTTTAGATTTATATACTGTGTTGCAGACAGGAAAAGGAGATTTTACCACTGTGCGGTAAAGAATTTTTTCCAGAGCTTCTTTAATTTCCCCGCACATTGTAGAATAGTACACTGCAAAATTGAGAGGCGCATTTCTGAAAGTTTGAGGGAAAGAACTAGGAAGAAAATGGAGAAAATCTAGCTTAACGACTCTTTCAATTTCGAAAATTGCAATTTGACAGCAATCCTGTGGGCTGGGAAATAAACGTTCATGCCTTTGCCTCTATAGTCATTTGATTGATGTCAAATTGCTTAAGATGAAATAAAGAGTGAGATGCAGTCATATTTTTCCAGCCTCTTTCTATAGAATTGGGGTCACAGTATTTGGGATCAAAAAGTTATTTATGACATTTATTTTCTACCGCTGATTGCACTTTAGCCTCTCAAAATCTTGGTTTTATCATGAAGATGTGCCTTTGTATTTAGAACTTTGCAGCACCATGGTTTCTTAGACAGAAAAAGTACAGTTCTGCTACAGGAGGCCACCGTTTTCAAGACAATCCTTCAATCACTACGGATCCTGATGCTGACCCTACAAAACCCTAAAATGAACGTATTTTAAAGCATGTAGGTAGTCTCATTGACTTCAAAGGGTATAAATGCAGTATACTCACATATAGAAATACATATCTTTGCATCGATAAAGGTTCTTCCATGGTCTTCTCTTACCAACACGCTCCTGCTGTCACTAGGATGAGCAAGGCAAGTCTTCCCAACCGACTGCAAAAATATCTCTTCCCAAGAGAGAGAGCAAGCGAGAAGCTACACAAGACTTTGGTAACAAATGTCCCCTTCTCTTCTCCCATTCCCTCCCCAGCCACCCCTGCTGGACAGTAAAGTTTTCCCCCGTACAAATGGATTTTGATTTTATTTCCTCCTGCAAGGCGAGTGCACAGAGTAGAGGTGCCTTGCAGGTATGGCCAGGACTAACATTTGTCGCAAAGGTGTTAGAAAGTTATAGCGATGCTGGGTCTGGCCGCTACGTAATAATTTCAGCGCATAGGCCTTTCGCAGGGCTTTGCAGAGGAGACGGCTGCCATCAACACCATTATTGATGGGGACCGATGTGGAGAAGGTAAAGTGACTTGCCCAAAGTCCACCTGCAAACCAGATACACCCAGTACCCCCGTTTTGCTCATTGCCAGGCATTGAAAGCTGTAAATCATATCTCAAGCCCCAGCAGAGGAAAAAACTGAATTAGCAGGAATGCTGTGATCAGTAGACCTCACCCTTCACGTCAGCTTCGTGCACAAAAAGGTGTGATTTTTATGATACTTCAACAACTGGGAGTAGGGGAGCCCAGGTGGCTTCCCCACTCAGACTAAACCCTTGCTTTTAGATAGCTAGAGGTAGGTGAGATAAATCCATCCCTGGATTTTCTGTAAGAATTGGACAACCACACCATTTTTCAAATGGCAATTTAACTCCTAATGCAGAGATCGCACTTAACACAATTTTATGCTCAGATGCTATTCCATTCATAATTTTTACAGTATTTTGAGTTTAAAAACAAAAAAGCAGACAAGAATCACCTGATCAGAATAACAGGAAGAAAATTACACTGACAAAAGATAGGAAATTCAGAGTAATTAAAATTACTGTTGATTGTATTTTACTGAAGTTAAATGCTGCATTATTGTTGTTAACTTTATGTATCCTACAGCTTTTAATTCATTCCAATGCCCTAAGTGTTATTCAAATATAAGAAATTTAAGAAAGAACAGCTATCCAGAATTGAAAACAAAAAGGCCCCCAGCATTTAATATTACAACATGCATAAAAATAAATTGAATTAGTCACGGGGGGGGGGGGCACATTACTAAAACTTTATAATTATCTGATATAAAAAGTGACTAACAAGACTGTTCTGCATTGGATATTATCCAGAAAAAAAATTAAACCTATGTTGCTGCTTCAATACCATCTAATACTAGGAATTGGCAGAATTAAAACCCAAACATCAATACATGAATAAGAAAAAAAAAACTCAAGCCTTTCCAAAATGGTAATCCACTAAACTTAATTTTATAATTTACTGGCAGTAAGATGGCAGGAAATAAAATAATTTGAATATTTGCAAAAAACCCCCTGCTTTTCCTGGGAAGGGTAATTATCCCTAAAAAAAAAAAAAAAAAAAAAAAAAGAAAAAAATACGACATCTCATATTAAGCTAAAGTCTCATCAAGAAGAGAAAGAGTGCCTCATTACATGTAATTACCAGGGAATTAGAAACATCATTTAACTAAATGAGCGAATAATGCTCAGGATATTGAAGAAACTTGCCTGCACTTCTGCAGAGCACTCTAAGTCCCATTACAAAAATTGCACCTCTTTAATGGAATAATTTTAGGCCTTGTCTGCCTTGCTTTAAAAATAAAGAGCCTCAGAGAGGCAGAAAGAGGCTGAAACTACCATAAACAACTGTTGAAAAGAGCTGCAGAGTAGGAGTAGTCTCTACTGGATACCATGATTTAAAATGACTCATAATCTAACATAATCATGAAAATTAAACCCAAGGACTTGGGTGGGAGGATGGGAGAGAGGGAGGGAAACGAATTACCCTTTTTAATTGTACTTACTCAAGACTACAATGTATTTATAATTATACATTATAGATAACGGGTGAAAGATTCTAGGTTAAAGGTAAATCTTAGAGGGATGAAAGGCTGCTGCTTTAGAAGGCAGCTCAAAAAAAAAAAACAAACCACCAAAACCAAACCATACCCACTGATCGATGCTTACCGTCCTGCAATGCAATTTTTTTTTCTAATAGTAAAGAGTTACCAGGGGGATTAATAACAGCCACGATAATGCATTACATGCAAATGACATAAACCACAATCTCAATTTTAGAAACACCACATCTGCCTGTAAAGGTGATTCTGATGCTGTAGTAACAAAATCTGGAAAACGTTATTTGCCACCATTTTGATGCAGAGCTTGAACCTGTGCCAAGAGAAACAATGGTTTCCTCACTGATTTTAGCCAGAGCAATTGTCTCCAAGCCCTATAGCAAGCCACTAAATTGAAAAGATCTCCCTTGATTCAAAAGGTTTTGGTGAGGGTTTGAATCCTGGTGCCAGGTCACTTGGTGAGGAACTAAATAACTGAAGTGACATCGTAACAAAGTCCTACCAAAATGTCTTCAAGTTGATGCACAGGAAAAGCACCGCTTTTTTTTTTTATTAAAAAGTCCTAAGAGAAATGAAAAATGCAGAGAAGTAAAACAAGGAATACAGGGATACATATAAAGCATCACCTGAAACGTGTATGCTTCCTCTATTAACATTTTCATCGTTTCCCTCTCTCCACTAAAAATCCCACCCTCATTATAGAGATTCTAGGCAAATAAGGGTGTTTTTTCCTCTACTGTAAACAGTTCCACAGCAGAACAAGATGTTAGTATAACAAATACTGAAATAAGAGGAACAAAAAGGAACTATAGCCCTAAAGTGTTGAATCTGGACATCTCCTCTGGGTAAAGCAGGATATCAGAAAATTGATGATTTTTGCTGCTTTCGAGACCATAAACATTTCAGCCTGCTCACATAGGCTTGGTTTGCAACGAGAACAGCAAAAAAAACCCTGTTTGTTTGGGGCTGGGGTTTTTTTTTGTTTTTTTGTTTTAGCTTGGGATTTAGAAGGCTTGTGAAAACATTAGGGTTTTATTCAATGTCTCAGTATGTCTGCCACTTAGAAGTTCTATTTGAATTATTCCTGATTGTAGGAATAGAGGCTTAATGAAACATTAAATATTTAAACAAAAAATTGTCAGTGACACGGGAGGGGGAGAGGGATAAACAGAATTATCTGGAAACCAGTGAAATTTCCAGAATGTGAAAAAACTAAGATAACCGCTCATGACAAGAGAGGAGGAATTGGTTAATAAGGCGCATGTTAGGTCATTCGATGCTGAAACAAAAGCACGGGTGGGACCTTTGGAGTAGCACAGCTTGTAGGAAACCCAGTGCTGGAGGCGGCATGTGATGAGATGCGCTAACCATCATCCTCCACCTCCTCCCTCGCAGCTCGGTGGGCCCAAGCCCTGGTGCAAAGTTCCCGCATGCTGGAGATGGGCACCACGTCCTCTGCCCTGAGAGGCAGAGAGATCACACAGTGGTTTCTCTTTGGGCAAAAGTCAGGAGGAGGTTTTTCAGGTGCATCCTAAAATAGCAGCACCTGAAATTTCAGTTGCTATTCCAATGTCACCCAGAACAAAGAGATGGTGAATGCAGCCCTGAAGCAAGATGAGGGGTGTTCCAAGCACCCAAGTGATGCTCACCGATGGGAATCAAAAGGGCAGGCTGCGTCTGATCGAATGAGACCTGCAGCGGGTGAATCCTGACATTGCCAAAGGCTCCGCAACTTCAACTACTGTTTACGGAAAAGCCAGGTTTTCATCCTGTACGTGGACACTTGCAAACAACTGCCAAATAGGTTTCATCCTGTGCTGGACTGATCGAGATACTGGATATCATGGCTACTTCAGCGAAAGGCATTGTTCTTACAAAGTAATTGAAGAAGGGTACAGGAGGGTCTTAACCTTAATTGATTTTTTTTATTCCAGTTTCCTAAGGAAATGAGATTTGTACGATGAAATCATCTGTGTCTGTCTGCCCGTCCCCTTCTCCTCTCATCCCCCTAATAACTTTGGAACTGATTGACCAATTACAACTGAGTTTGATAGAGGAAGAAGGTCTCAAAGATATCAGATTCCTGTACCCCTCATGAAAGCAGGCAGCCAAGCAGAGGAGACAGCCTTTAATGATGTGCCCGGGAAGGCAGGGCTGGGAAATCTACCTGGGAAAAGTTTCCCCCTGATTGTGGAAGAGTTTAAGTCTAGACATGATTTCTCAAACATCTAAGAAGGAGCAACCACAAAATCCAACCATGTAGAAAATCAGACTTTGTCCTGCGACTCGTTAAGTTACTTGTTCACTCTCCAGATAAACTCAGGTTTTGTATGGACAATCTCGAGGCCAGTACAGGAAGAAAGACAACACAAGTGGAGATCAGGAAAGAAATAAGATTTGATTTGCAGCCTCCATATTGATTTCCACCTCCATCAAAAAAAGATATAATTCTAAAAACTTCCTTCCCCACCCCATCCTTAAAAATCTCACTTCTAACCCCATTATCTGCCTAATTAAATTTTGGATGTATAAAACTGTTAGACCCATCTTTCAGGAGACCGTACGCTTTAATCGCAATTACATGCTGCATATTTCATGATATATATCTTTTGCGTATAATTAGGAATAAAAAATGTAAACCCAAAAAGATGTTTAATAATTTAAACCCTGAAGATTTGATTAAAAGCATTCAAGGATTGCAGATGACAGGGAAAGAACAGTGACTCCATTATGACCATGGGAAAAATTCGAGGATTTAAGCACCTCTTTTATTGTTCAAACCAAGGCTATGATCTTGAAAACAAAGATTTAACAGGAACAAACAGATACATTTAATTTATGGTATAGGACCGAGGTTTTTGCACAAAAGGCCAGACGTTTTGTTTGAAAAGTTTATCTACAAATATTCATCACAATGTTTCCCTCCAAAATCTCATTAGCAGAAATTAAGGCACTCTGACAGGAACAGGGCACTTATCTTACCGCTCAGGCAGCACCGCCTTCCAGCGCCCGTGTGTTTGCAGGCCACTACATAAAACCCTCGCAGGAAGAATCAAACAATCTCAACATAAAATATATGTTGAGAAAGAATACGTTGGAAGAGAGAAAGAATAAGTTGAGAAATAAATATGTTGGAAGAGAAAGAGCCAAAGTCATGTTCTCAAAACATGTAATTTACAAATACAAGAGACATTTATGCTACCTTATTACAGGCCGTGTCACCAGTTGACATCTTTAAATGATGCAGAGGATGGTATGGATTATCACCAGCAAGTAAAAAATTAAAAATAGTGACTTTCTACATTAAAGCAAACGTCAAAGAATAGGCTATGTGCCGTCACGGGACTGGAAACAGGCAGGCCTCTCCCACTTACAAACACCCCACGTGTTTGCTTCTGGGGAAAATATACCTGCAGCTTCTCAACAGCTCTGCAGCAACGGACGAGCATCCTGCAACGCCCAGAGCTGCACGTGTAGCACTGCAGCAACCGCAGCCATCGGCTCCCCGGCAGAACGTGAAACGTCTGGGTGGGACAAGAGTACCAATTCATCAATAGGAGACATCAGAAATTGAGGGTGTGGAGCATGGTAAATAAAATATATATATATATATTCTCCTTACATCTCCATTCTTTTGTCTGCTGCACAGCCTACAGCTCTGCTTTTTTTTTTTTTCTCTGCAAAGCAGATTACAAATTCTCTGCTTAATATTTCTAAATAGTCTTTGGTTTGGAGGGCCTTTTTCTGCCTAGATAATACCATGTAGAAATACAATGGCACGTTTTATCATTATTATTTTATCATTATTTTTAAAAGCACCACCTCTAAAAACGCTTGCACTTTCTACTTCCATCCTGCTTAGTCTATTCTTCACGTCAGTAGTAAATAAAGTCAATCTCTGTATTCTATCGGAATCTCTTTATGCTGCTTAGCAGCACTATGTATCAACACAATAGTGTATATTGTATCATCGTATAAGAAAAATTTGCATTTAAGAAGATTCATCTAAGGATCTTAACTCTCCTTTAACAATTTGGTCTCATTTACCTTTACAGGGAAGCAGTGTTCATTTGATTGACCAAAAAATTACATCACAGGAATAAAAAATATTAACTCAAATAACTCCCCCCGGTAAGGCTACAGCAGAGGCAAAAAATTAAACCAATTACGTGAGCTAGGAATCAAGAAATCTGTTCAATTCCTGCCTGTGACAAGGAAATTCACTTCCTTATTCTGTGTCTTTGTTGACATCTGCGGAATGAGAATATTTCTTCTCTCTCAACCTTTGGCTTTCTTATCTATTTAGGGAACAAATCCTCAAGCCAGAATAATTTCTTACAATGCATCTGTGCAGCGCTGAGAATATGGCAATTGTTGTCTTTGTTGCATTGTTGTTGCTGCAGAACAGCGGTGGTTTGCAGAACACACAAGCAGGGAAAGCAACCCTTGCTTAGTTTAATTCATAAGTGAATTAATTATTGCTTTGTTTTTACTTCATGCTACCTTGCTCTGTTTTTACCAAAAGAGAATATAGTGGGTTTCTGTATACAACTACATGCAATGCAGGTACAAGAGCTGTTTAGCGGCAGCTGACGGTGGAGGTAGCTGCAAGCTTAAACTATGGTTGTTGTAAGACTGATGCAAATGAAATATTTATATAGCTGATAAGAATCAGGTACTCCACGGTATTAACCTTATGCAAATTCAGAAATGCTTATAACATGAATACATTGAATTTAATACATACACTGAATTTAGGAAGTACGACAGTCTTGTTCAGCAGGATGGTTCTGCAGAGCTTTCTCCCAGGTAAAGCTCCCCAGCACCCTCCGGCTCTGGTGTACCCAGCCACGCTGGTAAGCATGGGCAGATTCAGAGCTGCAACGAGTTTGTTAGCGGTGGCATGGGCCACGGAGGAAAACAAAAGCCTGTCTGGGAATTTAAAATTTTTAAATAAATAGGAATCCCTGCCTGGGTTACAGAGAATACTAGTCTGCTGTATCAGGAGCAACTCCAGGTGAACAAATGATCAGAGACAAATTTAGCAGCGTTAACAACCATAAGTACAACCAGTATTTGGTTATCTCTTCTGCCCAAAGATGGAACCAGTTAAAACTGCACCCTTCCCAACAGATGCTTGTCTAACCCTTGCTTGAGAAATTCCACAGATGGAGATGCTGCACCTTCCCCAGGCAATTTATTCCTGGGCTTAACCATCCTTACACTTCAAAAGTTTTTCCTGATGTCTACACTAATCTCTGCTGCAATTTAAGATCATTATGCCTCGTCCCAGTCCCAGTGGACATGGAGAACAGTTTATTCCCTTCCACTTTGCAGCTAATCACAGGAGACTCGGAAGACCTATTACAGCCCCCGTGTTGCTATCATGCGTTAGCACATTTGTATCTTTTCACGCTATAGGAAAACGCATGATACAGTCAAAAAGTGCCACATGTACAGCCTTAGGAAATAAGACAGATTTCACAGGAAGTGGCTTCAGCATATTAGTTATAAGAATATCTGAGCGAGTCCTGTATTTGACTTTTAATTTCCAAATTCTACATATCTGAATGTATTACAACGTATTACTTAAATACTATTTTGAACAAAGAAGCCTGACACGTTTCAAAGCAAATGCCACTTGCTAGAGGACTAGAAGTTGTATCAGTTGCACATTGACTAAAAAATTACTAGCGTTGTAGTTATGATTATACTAAACAACATAAAAGCAGCTAATGGTGTAATCACCAGCCCAGATGCCTGCTAGTCAGAAGAGATAGGTTCTGCTCCAGACCACTAATACCAATCACTGATGGTGGACGTGTCATTTAGGCCAACCTTTGCAAGAGTATACAACCCACAGCTTTGGGGCACCTCTCTTAGCAGATTCAGCAGCTGAAATACTGCTGAATTGAGCAACTACACAACTCCAATTATGGAAAATCCTTAATTTTCAAGGCTGTAAAAACTACTGGACACTTACAACAGTGTGAAATAGTTAAGGCAGATGGAGCTAGCAATGCCTACACAGCTTTAGAAAGCTCATTCTCAACGGCATCACTTAAGTCTGTGTTGGGAGCTTAAGAGTTCAGCTTTGAGCTCAGAGCAGGGACTGGTTTTCCTTGGGAAAACGCCCATATGAAGGACACTTTTTAAAATATATGTTTATTATAATTGCAGCGGCAGCACAAAACATCACATCTGAGATGCAGCAGAGCTCCAGACCTGCATGTGGTAACCATACACTGATTATCTTGAAGTACTAGCCAACAGAAAAAAAGTACACTTACCAGCCTGCTTTTGTAACATTCAGGGCACAGGCGCCACTTGGCTTCTAATACCACAGTGTTATGAGGCTCTTGTGAGAGACAACCCATGGTATTTTTTCCTGAAAGCAGTCAACAGTGATTGATGACTCTATTAGAACGACGGCTATGACTCCATGTTTTCTGTATGGCCCTCAACACTGTGCAAAAAAGCAATGACTTAAGGAGCTTTTTTAGACCTCAATTCCTCTGATCAAGAGTCGGTATATCCTCTTTGTTCAGCTGCGTGTTATACAGGTCAGAGAAGGCTTGTTTCATGATTTCTCTGGCTTATGAACCTCTGCCTTGACCTGCATTTCTAGAAGAGAGCTAATAGAAGATTAATCTTGTAAAAGAAATATCCGTATTCCAAGTGCACATATCCGTACCTAACGGATGGACGCAGCTGTAGTCCTGACCAACATTTCTCCGTTATGTCCGATTATCTTGCTATTTGCTACAGACTCGTTTGTTTCAAGCATTTACTTTTTTAAAACACCAATGCACCACAAGAAATTTTTCTACCATTTTTAAGCCAAAGCAGAACTAGTAAATCCAATCCATTCCCTTCTACGTATCCTGGGCTACCTTTCTCCACTGAAGCATGCGGATCTCGGTACACCAAGAATTAACAGGTTTTTTTCCCCACAATACTTAGCAATGTTAAGTTGCACAGGTGGCATCATTGCCAGGTTATGTGCCTACTTTGTTAACCAAACTGTTTAGAATTCCCCCAATTTTTTCTTTGTTTTCCCCCACTTTCTCTAGCTCTTATTTCACTTTGTTCCCCCCAGTTCTACACTCCTCTACATCCCCACTCTACGCTCTCTCCATTTCACATGATCCTTTCTCCACATCATCACTAAAGCACCTTTTCATTAGTCCCAGCCTGTTTCTACCCTCACGCATTATTTATTTGGAGCCACCCTCACTTCAGGCCTCTCTTCTCCACAAGCTGGGTCACCACTGTGCTTCTAGGTAACAAGAAAATAACTTCTTTTTTTGTGGGCTCAAGCTTGTATTTTGTAATATTATACCCTCTCAACTGAGGAGAGATGGAGAAACAACAGATATTGTGTACACTTGCTCTGCAAACACTTATGTATTTAAACCGGCAGACGCACGTTGTGGTGTCAGACCGTGGAATGCTTGACAGCGTTCTTACCACAGCATCTGCTGACTCCACCTACAGTCATCCCCCAAACCTGGGATTTTGCTTACTATTTCTTTGCTAGTCACTCTCGCAGAAACCTTTGGTTCCCATGTTCAGGCCCCAGACCCTATGTATCTACTCATTCAAAAAAACCAAACAAACAAAAAAGAAAACACACACACAACCCTAACACCAAGGGGTCATTACTTCCTAAGCTGACATCAAAAATTCAGCCCTTGCCCAACATCAGTGATGTATCCTCAATGCAAAAAAGCCATTTAAAATTGGAAGAAATAGGGATGGCACACATTTATCAGAACAGAGGCTGGATCCTGCTGTAGTGATGGCATTATTCATATTTCATTTTTTCAAACCTATCAAAACCAGTTTATATTATCAAAGAATCCATATCTAGCTCATAGCAAATTATAAAGTAGTCCACACTCAACTCGTTTACTATCTCTACCTGGTAAAAGCTCAAGTTTGTTAGCTTTCTGCACACACAGAGCCCAGCTTCCTCTCCATCACCACCTTCTTTAGAACGATCAGTTGCTATTCCTGTTGTCAGCAAGTTTGTTTTCTTAACGGTAATAATGTACTCCCACTGGCTACACAGGCACTGGTAACTCAGAACAGAAGTTGGGAATAAAGTATGAATCCGGTCACCACTCCAAAATACCCACACCTTCATCATCAGTAAGCCTCACAGGAGTTTTGTTCTGTCCCTCCTTACCATTCACTACAAAATGAATACTTAAATATTAAGTACATCCCAAACACCTGATTAGGAGTGTGGTCTGACAGTCTGTTCTGCAAACAGGATTGGATGAGATTGCTTTTATTGGTGGTACTAATCAGAAAGCATTTATCTTTATCTCCACAAACCAGCCAGGATTGTGCAATGCTGAATATATTTTTTTTTAGCAGAAGATTGATTTGCAGGTTTAGTCTCTTGATCAGAGCTACATTGTGGTTTAGAAAAAACAAATGCATGGTGTCCAAGTTGTTTTTCTAATACTACTTTACTCAGAAATTTTTAATTTGTCCAAGTTCAAGAGTCCTCTCACACCCCACCCCCCCGCCATGCTCCAAAATCCTCAAGTGGCTGACACCAAATTTGATTACAGATTGGGCTTCTTGCCAACTGGCAATAAGGCAAACAGGACATTCATAGAAACAGCAGATTTTCATGGGGTTTTGTGGCCAGAATGACATTTCCACTCTAGGAAAACTCCTCTTTTCTACCTTTCCACTTGTGTTACTCCTGGGCTACCAGGTTAGATCTGCAGACTTAGAACAGAACACTCAGCTGTAGGCTGAATCTCTACATTTGCTCCCCTCTATTCTCAGTTCTTCCCAAGCATCATTAATTTTAGGCTTTTATGCAGTATGTGAAAAAAAAAAAAACAAAAACCAAAGTACCACATATTCAAGGTCTTTCCTCCAGAAACAATTAATGGCTCTCCAGTAACGATCAAGTCACTGAGATAAACAAGCCCATCTAATGCAACTGCAGGCTTTCACAGCCCTGTGAAAATATTGCCTGGAGAGCCAGCGTCCCCAGGTAATGAAGAAATTCCCAGTTCACCTCATTGGAAAAAGACAAAAGGTTCAGAAATTTTCCATCAGGACGCTCTAGAACTCAAGAATTCTTGCAACTTAAAGGTTTGGTCTTAATGTTTGTTTCACAAACAGTAAAGGTTGTTACACAGAGTATTTGTTTTCAAGAAAAACTACAGATATTTATTGAACAAATCTGAGACCACAGGAAGTTTTCATAATTAGATACTATAAAATGTGTAAGTTTTTATAAAGGTATAAGCAAAGTTGCCTACAGGCCTGAACTAACTTAGCTACAGATGCAGATAAAGAAAAGGTTCACTAACATTATAAGCAGGAAAGTAACGACAGATTAAGACATACTACAATATACAAACAAGTATTTCTTAGTTAAAACCAACTTCAGTACAAAGATTGCTCTTCTCACTTCTGTTGTTTCAGTTTAGTCTTGTTAGAAGCAGGTGGGCACCTCTTGTAGAGAAGAAGTATCACCAGAAGTCTAAGCAGACCTCTAAGTAGACCTGAAACAAATAAACTGTATTTCAGCAAGCGCTTTTTAGAGTAATCATAATCAGGTAAAACAGTCAACATTCTATAAAAGCAGAAATGCGTAGAAAGACCACTTTCACTTGTATCAAGATACAATATATAATCATATATTGATCAACAAGCTGTTCTTTTCTTTATATAATATGGCACCATCTTGATGCATTTAAGAATGCACCATGCAGAAATGCTAAATGATTCAAATTAAAATGCAAAAAGATAACTATGGAACAACTAGTCTTCTGTCCTAAGTAACTTATTTTTAGAATAAACCAGAGATGACTCACACTACTGTAACATTAAAATATATGCATCTTTCTTAGTGCCCTACAGTTGGCACAAGCAACTTGTAAATGTCAGAAAAGCATATAAACCTTGTTAATGTTTTCAGAAATTCATTTAAAGATAGAAACAGGTCCAAAAAGATGCCTGTCTAAATGCATTGCAATTACGTTACAATTATTTTCCAAATACACAGATATGCTCTGTCTTTTCTCAGCTCATTACTGACTCAAACAATTTGCCCTTCTGGGATCAATTGTTTGCTAATAAATAATTGTTTACAGTCACAAAATGATATTAAGGAGTATTATTATTAGTTTTCCTTCTACAGCCTAATAAGATTCAAAACTAGCTGATTCCCAAGAGTCTAACCTTAACCTTGCTGTGTTTAACAGCCCAGGAAATGACGAACCATCTGTTTCAGAAAATAATGGAGGGCCAAGAGGAAATATTGTTTAATTGTAGATTAACCTCCTCATACGGCAGAATGAAGCATCTACAGAATTAGCAACTATAACTAGCAGTGAACAAAAATAACTGAAAGCATCTTTTACTATTACAAGACCAAGAGCAGCAAGTATTCTATCACTTTTTTTTTTAAAAAAAACCTACGAAATTATTTAACAAGTACAACCTAATTTTAAAAGCAGATTTCAATTATCACCTTTGGATATTTTTGTTTGTTTTGCACTTGAGGAAGGCCAGAAATAAATACAGAAATAGTTCTGGTTTTATTTTTCCACAAGCATCAAAATTTTAAAACAAACATCTCCAAGTGAGAGATGGTGTATTTATTCGCCTGTAACTTCCACCTCACATCTCCACAGCGATAAAATGGCTGCTCCGAAGCAACATACAAGTCACTTAAGGGAGGGGGGGAAGGTCTTGAGGTTTTAAACTCAAGAACTTTGATCACTTGTGAGTGTCTATTTACACAGCCACTTAGATAACAAATAAGGGAGACAACCAGATAAAGTGTAAGACAGTTTGAGTACCAGAAGGAAAAAAAAAAGCAGCAATGACAAACCACCGGAATTTGAAAATAAAACAAACTGCTCCTGTGCTAGCATAATGACGAGTAGTGCAATTCTGCACAGTGACGGCAATTTTTCTATGTAACATTCATGCCAAAGCAAGCTTAACAGAAATCTTTTACCTCCATCAATCAGTTTGCCCCATTTTGACAGCAACAATGATAGGAAAGTGTGTTATCAGAGGGCTGCAGCAAACACGAGAACCAAGAAAGCTCTTCCTTGATTTTACACAACCTTCCTAGAACAGTATCTAGATTCACTTCTGACTGTGACAGCTGGGTGCATACTCAGCGTGTAAAGATTTCATTAATTCCAAGTTTTAAATATCCAAACACGGTAACATTTACACAAATAAATTATTCTTGAATCCTTCACTTAATTCCTGAAGCAACAAGCTAGCAATAACTCCACAGCTTCATATAATAGCACGTATTCAAAAAGGATAAGAGTTTGACATTCTTCTACTAAACAACTAGACACAATTTTATCCATCAGACGTCTATCAACCTACGGATATTGAAAGCTTGGGCGAACAAGATAAAATCAAAACCAACCCTACTGTCAAGCTGCACTATCTACTGGCATCAATAATGCTATTCATGAATTTAGGAAAATTAATAAATCTTGGGACGAATGCTCAGAAAGGCTCAAATACAGGTGAAGCATACTCACTTAGGTTTTGTTTCTGCATCTGTCACTTGGCGAATATAGATACCATCTTCAGGATGTTCAATGTCATCCATTTCATACATATACGAAGAAGCTATTGCAAGGGTAGTTCCATCATTGCTGAAGGCAAGTGATGCTATGCTTGTGGGGTACCGATGGAACTGACACAGCCGCTTTTTATTAAATGGATCCCAAATATTTACAAATCCATCGGAACCTCCTGAAAATTAAATATTTTAAAACTGTTTGTTAGTTATAATTGGGAGAATGGTAAGATTGAAAAGATACAGCAAAGGGAAAAAAAAAAAAATGAGAGAAGGAAAAGGGAAAACTACCTGGAATTACTCTGTCAATAAAAACACTGGGTTATAGAGTGCATAATTCAGTAAAGAGCAAAACAAGTATTTCCCCAAAATCCCTGTTAAAGCAATTAACTCTTGCTGTAGCAAATAATTTAAAACTCTGCTCATTGCAAGAAATAAGATTTATATGCTTTAAAAGTAAAAGCATATGAAGTAACGGCCTGTTTAAATCAAAACTAAAGGAATGGATGCAAGTGTTACAAAAAAATCAGTATCTACTCTACCTGTAGCAAACGTGTTATGGACATTATGGAAAGAAATAGCATTAACTGGATAAATCTGCTCAATGTTATTTTCCTTCAAACGGTGACATTTGAATGCATATTTCTTCTTCTGGATTTCTGGACTTGGATCCAAATATTCCACTGCAACACGACCTTCAATAGAACTTAAAACATAACCCTACCAAAAAAAATTGGAGATACGCATTTTAGGAGTTTACAACTAGAGAAGAGATTGCAATACAATTATGTTATAGCCCTCTAAATTCAAATAAATGAAATGTAAACACTTAAATTGCATACAACCACAAGTTGTTTGTTACCACAGATCCATGGCATCATCAATAAAATCTGCTTCTAAGGAAGAAGTAATGCAGAAAAAAAGCTTTCCAAAAGATTCTCATTGCACTATAGTTTTAAGTTCACAGTGAGGCTGCAGGCCCAAACACAAGTTGATTTGGGGGGGGGGGGGGGGGAAGAAAAAAAAAATGTTAAGAGTTAAGAACCCCTTGTATTTTCCCACCTATCCCCCAGGGCCTAAATATCTCAAATATTAGAGATACCCATGGGACTATTTAGTTTCAGAATTACATTACATTAAAATTAGCTCAGAGCTTTATACTAGCAACTAAACACTCAAGTTGAAATAGTATTTTCAGTGAAACTTGATTATAAGTGGTGTCCACTTATCTAGATAACTACAGTCCTGACTTAGAGCAACCTAAGATGCTTTTATTATAACTTCTGAGTTAAGCCCATAATAGATCTTTTCAGCAATAGGATTGTAATGGTATCTAGCTATAGCAAGGTTCTTTAAAATCCATAATACAATACAATCTGGAAGATCAGCTTGTTTTACTATAACTAGAACTGAAAATGGACAAAGAGTTCGTGTCAGTTCAAGAGCAAGTAACTAGGCCTCCCAATTCCTGTACTACCACTACGTACACAGGAAAATTCCCGTCCAAATCAGCTTGTCAGGAAAAGCTAGTCTTCTTGCTTTACTTCAGAACAAGAAATACCACAGATACACTATGTTAACCTACATGGAACAGCTGTATGATCATCTAAATTGTACAATTCCCCCTAGATCATGGGTTCTTGAGTGCATGAGAGACTCAGAATTTAAAAAAAAATAAATAAATAAATATATAAACGGCATTCATATAGTTTTAATCCTGCCCCTGTTCACAGCCTGTTGGAGAACCTAGAGCTACAATGCATTAAGGCTGCTGAGCAACTGCCAATTCTGTCTTCCTCTCTTCTACTGCAGCTCGGGAGTGTTGTTTTGGGTTTTAATTACATATCAGCATTGTGATGCATTAAATATGTTATTTTTAAAAAGGAGGCAACATAGAAAAAAATAAAATATAATACACTGGTAAGTCAGTGGCAAACATTCCTAAACTACACTATTAAAAAGAGTTAATCTGGAACAGGGAGCCTCAACACCATTTTCCCCCCCCTCCTAGAGTTTGATTACAGAACTTTGAGGACCAGTAATTTTTTACAATGAGAGAAAGCTGCAAAAAACTTGAAAAATAAACCACCATTTTTCCTAAAGAATATTCAGCAGAAACATAATTACTGACGTGGCTCCCATACCTGTTTGTTCGGAAATGCTCTGATACAGCGGGTCTGATACTTCAGACTTGATTCTCTTCGCTGCTGAACATAACCCATGTTCCGCAAATCCCACACCAGCACTCTCCGACCGGCTGTCCCCACAATTAGTCTATCTCCAGACACAGAAAGCGTGTAGACCTTTAAAAAAAAATTTCAATATTTAACACTTATCAGCCTGGATATCCATTGCTCTTTGTACAAAATAAAAGATCAGCAACGTGCAATAACAGAACAGGTGACATCTACAATAGAGCCGATAGTTATAGATTTCCCCTTTGCTTCAATTTATAACTCAAATTTGGGATAAACAGCAGTAGCGCGCAGCTGGTTAGTGATAAGACACCAATGCAGCATTTTGAAAGCTCAGCATTAATTCTGTACCCTAGTACATCCCTGAAAAACCAAGCCCAGTGCAGCACCATACTACATATAACAAATCTAGCAAAGAAAAAAATGTAATATGCACATGCACTTTTGCAATTCTAAGTTTCACGCACATTTGTTTCAGTTACTAGTCTCCAGAACTCAGTGGTATCTAGATCTTCCACATAAAATTTCTTCCTTTTGCCATTATTACCCATGTTTTAAATGCTACATGTGTATAGAAGCATTTATGTATAATTCAAAAGGGAAATCGGTATTATTCAAGTTTTCCTCAAATATTATTGCAAGCGTTGAATTTACTGGGTATTTCAAGGCAAGAGGAAAATAGATGCACAGTAACATGGGGGAAAAAAAGGGCATGGATATTGGAATTCATCTACACAGCTTGCATTCCCCACTATCAATTCATGATCCTGCAGTTTACTCCTACAATACCACATCACACATCTTCTCAGTTTTCCTCCATCTGGTAATCACGTGTTTTTCTTTTTAAACAGAATACTTCAAGTTGAGCTTCATGTTAATAAAAGGAAATAAATTGCCAAGAAATCATTAAAAAAAACCCCAGTACTTTGTATACTTTAATAAAACTAAGTGGAACTAAAGGAAGCAATATGCTTGGCATCATTAAAAAAGACCAGGGCTTGGAATTTCAACTCTGCTCGAAAAACTGGCTCAGAGCTTCTAATTTTTGTTTATCTAATTTCTCATTAAAATATTCAGCGTAGAAATCATTCTGCTTCCCACTATTACTTGGGATGCAGTTAATCTGCAAATATGTTAAAAAAGAAAAAAAGGTTCAGTCAAAATCTCTGTGCTATCAAACAAATTACACATTGTTGACACACAAGCAAGATGGAATCCAGCTACCTGTAGCAGCTCAGTGCCAGGACAGCTAGCGAGAGCAAACTATAAGTTTTTTCAAAAGTGATCCAATGCAGCTAAATACATGGGAAACAGATATTGCGTATACCTCAGATCAAGAATCACAAATGTAAGAGATCTGGTAACCTGCCAGAAGGATTCAATTTACTTTTGGCATGTGCTTGTACTGTTTCATTCAAGCACCAAATTTCACTTTCTGGTTCTCTGATAAAGCTCAATAAAGCTATTTGGTTCTGGTAACACTGCACTGAAATATCAGACAAAACTTTTCTCTTTATTTGCTATAGACATTTCTGAGAAACTATGTTTTCAAAAAGTTAATTTCTAATTAAAAAAATAAGCAGACAGGTGTGTACATGTGTGGGTATACATACATAAAACTTCCTTTAACCAATCCACATTCCTTCAGCAAGCATTCTTGCTCTAAAACGTGATAAAGCCTAAGGTCTTACGTTAGGAAAGGTCTTAAATGTTCACATAGGAGTTGCCCAAAATTTCTGATGATCCCAACTGCCAAGTCGCACTTATGTATTAGAAGGGCAAGAAGACTTAGAGCCAACAGGAGTTACACACTTTAACAAGGCAGTTTTTCAAATCTTCCTTCGTTATTGGCGTAAAAATGAATAAAAAATATTAATAAACATTATATAAAATGTTTGTATACATGTATGGAAACAAAGGCATAAAGAACATTAAATATCTTAAGTCTTCTTTACAAACTGATGTCACACCTGTATAGTAAGTATTCTTTCTACACCACACAATCATAAATCAAATGAAACCATTGTCATGCAGTTGAGTAGGTGTACACATTTATCAAAGGCAGTATTAAAAAAGTGACATAATGAACCTTGCTGAACCAATAAGCAGCTTGATTCACTGTGGCTGTCCATTATATGATACTCTGTCAGCAATTTATCACAGTTCTTTACATGCTACATACAACTATAAATCAAAACTAGAAATAATGCAATTACTTTATTCTGAACAAAGGTCTTGCCAGAAGTAGATTCAGCTATGTTGTAACAAAAGTAATAGCTATTTAGATGCAATAGGAAACATAATGATGGCTCATAATTACAACTTGACAATACAACGTGACAGTGCTAAATGAAATTTTTTAAAAGGGTATAGGAAAAAGAGATATTAATATGTAAAATTATCCCTCAATTCAGCCTGTGTTTAGGAGTCTATGAAAAAAACCCAGAAATTACTGTTCTATAATTCTTTCAATGACACCACTGTAAGCAGTATAAAGATTAACACACCATATAACCATTAGAAAAAGCTTAAGACATTACATTTTACCTTATTTCTCTTGCTCTCTCATTAGCACAGAGGATTTTAGTGCAAGGAGAATGCCTAGGCATTAGTACAGGTAAATTACAATACAAGCAATTCTGTTCAACCTTTTAATACAAGCGAAAAAAAAAAAAACTATTTCAGGCAATGTAATTGGCCTCCTGTCATATATCTATGCACACTTCAAAACAATCAGACCTTACGACTGCCAGGATCCGCTATATCTAAAAGTCTTAACGTTGAAGGAAATTGATAGTGCATATAACAAGTAAGCTAAGGATTATTAATGATTACATTAATTTCCCATGCTGTTTTTGTTAGGTTTTCCTTCCTCAAGTTTGTTTTAAATTAAAAGAATTTGGTCCATCAGGAGTGCTAAGAATTAAGTTATGCTCTATTATCGATGAAAGCTCAAAGCCTGAACCTAAAATCGCAATATATTCTGAATATCAATATTCAAAAGTGCAACATTTTCACAGTTTTAAAAACCATTAAATACAACTTTTCAAGTTCAATTCACTTTAAGTCAGTGTCCTGCATGTGACATTTAACCCGTCACTGGAGGTATTACTTAACGTATCGCCTGGAACACAGCTCCCAGTACATACCTTTTCAGGCTGAGAGAAGGTTCCTGCATTACAAGGAGTTCTGGGATCCCACAGCTTCACGGTTTGATCCCAGCTTCCAGTCACCATGACATTCACTTCTGGGCAATACTCAACACACCTGATAGGAGCATCATGAGCACCAACAAGGTTTTCTGTAAGAAAATACAATTTATTGTAACTTTATTGGTTCTACAAACAGTCAGAACGTGTTGAAAAAAGAATTAAAAAAAAGGACACTACTGCAGTACAAACACACTGTTTTCTGACATTCCCACAGGTGTATGGATATGCCAGGAGTCCCTTTACAGATAGATAGTTCAGTCTTCAGAAGCATAAATTTTGTAATGATCAGAAATGTTAAATTTAAACTCATGTCTCCTGAGATTATGAAAGAAAGTTAAGAATTTTAGGCAGCCCCAGAGAGATCTTCAGAGGTATAAGGAAGGGTTCAGTATCAAATGGTATCACCACCTGTGATGCAAACAGTAATACAGAAAGCTACTTAAGCTTGTATGTATTAACATTATGACAAAAGAATAGAATTAATATTTTTATTAATATGTAATATTAAAGTTAATAAAAATACTTCTAGAAAGTCATCTATAATGGAATTATTTGACCTTTTTCATAACATTATGCACAGACAAGTTTGTCAAGCCCCAGCTATAGGCTGGTTCTGGTCACCACATTTGTCTCAGGCAGAAATTCACTTTTCCCTTCACAAACACACACAAAAGCAGACAAACTAGCTCTGTGTTCTGTACTGATAAGGCACTGGAACTGTGTTACCTTCAAGCAATGTTTTTTAGGGAAAAAAAAAAGGTAGTATAAGACCATGATGTTTGACAAAGCAAAAGCTTTATATACATTCTGCCATACACGTGAAAAACCATTCTAAATAAGTCTAACCCACAAACCTTTGGAAAATAACATACTCAGGTTTAGTTCAGCTTAGCTAATTCCCCCTGAGCCACAGTAACCTATGGCAGAGGAGGATCACCATCAGAAATCCCATTCAAGGTGTCCTACAACAAGGATCTACCAAACTTTCTGGCAAACTGCCAAATGCTTTCATGGTTTTAGATGGTACTTATTAGGGGCACTAGTTACTCTGCTAGATAAAGGCACGTATGATGTGAATCCTAAATTGACAGTATGACAAGTATATAGCCATTTCCTTTCCATTTTCACCTTTGAACAATTAACTAAAAAAAGAAATACACATGTAAAATACATCAATGAATAGTCATCACAGGACAAGTTTAAACCCTCAGTTTGGCAGCAACAGATTCGGCCCCTTCTGTTAAAGGCGTTACAGCACAATCTTCAATCACACAGTAAGGAATACTGCCTCGTTCTGTGCCTCAGCGATGAGAAAGGACTGCATAGCACAGGAGACTGCTGAGCATTAACACCGACCACTTAAATCAACAGAGGTTTATAATCAACATCTGAACAGCTACTACTTACATAGCCCCCATTTAAAAAAACCTGAAACATATTTCACTCATGTGAGTATATAAATCTGAAGCTTAGGCCAGTTGTTGAGACCACTTACAGAATTCAATCTGCTTACCTTGGTCCGTGTTTAGATCGTGCATTTTCAATTGCTGATCTAATCCTCCACTCCAGGCATGGGTAGGATCCTATAAAGCAAAAAATTTCACCTTATGACACACGTTAAGTTTCCCTGGCTACTATACATTTAATTTCTTAGGCTCATAACACAGGACTTGCTTTGAAGAGTTTTGGGAAGATGGGAATCAAGACACACGGGTTAAGATCCAGCCCAGATCTGAAAAGGCAGATGACAGAAGTTCCGCAAAATGTTTGAGTAAAACACTTTGAGCTATAATTTTTTTTATTTCAAATAAAACTAAAAAGAAACAAAAGCAGGCTAGAGGCTATATCAAATAATTTCTATTTCTGTAACAGCAAAACACATAATGCTTATTTTCATATGTAAATGACTGTCAACCTAAGCCAGTTCCACCTAACTGAAGTGTATTCCTTCTAAAAACTGACTGGGAAATTAGAGACTATTTGAGAACCTGTGTGTTGATCCACAGCACGGTATTAGCTATGTGACAAAACGTTCAGTGAAAAAAAGCACAAGCAGAATTAAAAATTTAAACTGTTCCTTAAAACATTCAGTAACATATCAAGATCAAGTCACTGGAGGACATGCCAGAATACAGTGCAAAGGAAGATGCTAACTGAAACCTTCTATTTCACAAAAAAAAAAGTGCCACCAATAAACTTAAACCATTCACATATTCTAGTCCAGTGCATTAAAAACTCAGAAATCGAGTGCCTGGTAAATGGCTCACTTGGAACATGTTTCCAAAACAACACAGTATGAGAGGGTTAAAAAGAAAAGAAAAGAAAAATTGGCTATGGGCATTTATTGTGAATGTTTTCTGGCTATGTACTGGCAGTATGACTCTTTGTAAGAAACACACACCATTTACCATACCATCGCAGAAACAGCACAAAGCAGCTCAAGTTATTTTCGTCTACCACTTCTACCAGAAGTAAATTACTTGTGAGCCTGCACCCTTTACGGGCAATACCTATATTTAGGACTAGAATAACATTCATTAAAAGGAGAATAATTGGCAGAAGTAAGGTTTTGGGGTTTTTTTGTTTGTTTTGTTTTTTGTTTTGTTTTAAAAACCTAGATTCAGGTAGGATTTCACTATCCCTTTAATTTCAGCAGCTAACAATTTCTTATGTACACCTTCAGCACCACATATCTATAAAATAATATTTAAAAAAAAAAAACCAATCCCTCACACACTTACATAAAAAGCACAGTCAAGGACAGCTCCTGAATGTTGATATTTGAGTCTCATGGTGTTGGCAGGAACATCATAAAGCCGGACAGTTGTGTCCCAGGATGAGACAAGCAGAAACTGAGATGTATTTGGACTGAACTTTACTGATGAAATACCATCATCCGGAGTTTGATTTAGTTTGAATTCGTTTGATCCTGTCATCTGAAGAAAAGACAATGAACACACAGATACAATTTTAGTAATAACAAGACTAGCAAGTTAGTTAGCTAGCTGATCCATCTTAAAGGTAACTTAGAGCAGACCTTCCGTGTAAAAGCTAGCAAACTTTTCAGTTGTTCAGAACACCCAGATTTCTGACAAACTCTCTAAAATTCAAGATGCTAAACCCTGTCCAAAACCTCAAATTCCTCCCCCACAGAGCGCTTTTAAATTTAAATATTAAATACAACATGGAACAAACAGTACAAGTAGTTTATTATTAATCTATAAGTTTAGATATCGTTACTTACAAATGTGCTTTTCCACTACACTACTGTCTATGTGGCTGTATTTTTAAAAGTAAATATTTATAAATTGCTGTGAGCATCAAGAAGTTACTTTAAAAAAAACACATGCAGGCAGAAAGGAATCCGATTTGAAAACTCCCAGAAAAAGCATTGCTTTGTTCCTGATTTGGTATGAATGCCATATACTTCCAAGAATTGTAATTGGATCATCTTTTAAATAGTTTCGGGCTCTCTGCAACTTTCCAATCCCTAGGCTTTCATAAGTGCTATAGAACATTTCCGATGAAACAGCTTTAAGATTTTTTTTTCCCCCTCCTAGAGTCTATAGAAGGTCATATAAGAAAGGAAAGCTTTGCTTTGTGAGGTGCTGAAATGTAGAGCATACATGTAAATGTGATGTGACTGGGGAAAAAAACACACAAAAAAAAAATCAACAATTCAACGACAGATGAACAACTCTGAAGGTAACTGCAGCACTCACTTCACAGGACTAGTCAGTTGTATACACAAAAATTCAAAGGAGAGCAGAGGCTCTGAACAGCAAATTTCAGCTTGGAAGACAGCGCAGACCTTGCAAACAGTCTGAAAGAAGAAACTGTTCATAATACGTACACCAACAAAAAAAAAACATAAAAACTGTTTTTAAGGCTTCAGAAGGCCTTAACAGCATGTTTTCCTTATGCTAATGGGACAGTGAGTAAATTAGCTCAGATTTTCTGTAATGCTATCACTCCTGAATTTGTATGTACAACAGCAGAGGTTGAGATTAGACCTCTGAGAATAAATCAAGAGAGAACAAGCAGATGAACTAGGACAAGGTTCAAATTTAGTGCAAAACTATTGTAGCTCAGCACTTGTCAGTAACTGAACAGCCATCAAGTTGTCTAATACTGTGAGAGCTACACGATCTTACACTAGAAAAATTTCCTTGGTGGGAAGTTTTGGCAGGTGTTCTGTAAGACACCCTTAAAAAAAACCAAACCACTATGTAAACATAAAGTGCCATTTCTGCTATTTAAATGTGAAGTGATAAAAAACCCTTTTAATAATAGGAAATAAAAATGTCTTAACTCCTTTTTTCAGCTCTGCTTTGGGAATACTCAGCCAGAAGACAAGAGATGCTTGAGAATTTGCCACACGTATTTCTATACGAATCCTACAGAGAATTTGGCAGCTACTTCACCACACTAAACCATATAATATACCTCAGCGAGTATTTCTGATGGATGTACAAAGACGCTAAATCTAAAGGAATTCAGAAAAAACAGCTATGAGAATTAGACTGGATGTGCTAATTGCCTTGTCTACCTGTGGCAGAAAACTCAAACAACAGACATGAGGATTTGAGGCACCTGGCACAACAGCTACTAACCAGCCCAAAAAGCAATCAATAAGTAGTGCTCCAGGAAGCAGTTACTTAGATCAGAAACTTGGAAGGATCTCCCAGAAGTCCACATTTTTAATCCAGAAAAAAAAATATAAAATAGCAGAATTTAAATCTATCCTACCCTGTACATATATTACAACAAAAAAAAAAATCACACAAAGAGCTCTGCATGTTTTCACAAAGGCAACTCCGTCACAACCGAGACTGCCAAGCAAGCATAATTGTCATGCCCACCCCAAACAACAAAATCCTGGCACAACTTTCAAGCACCACAAGGGATAACTCATAAAGCAGATATTACAGGGAAGACGCATGCTGCCGACACTAATGCCGACTTCACTACAAAGGTGCACCCTTGCAATTCCATCATTCCTGACAGCTCATTTTTACTGAGCAGGTAAGAAACCAGCGCCTTTATAGCCCCTCTTAACGGAGCGGGCTCTGCCCCTCGGCTCGCCGGTAAGCGCCTCTCGAACAAAGCTGGCGGCTCTGCTGAAAGCGCCAGGAGGGCCGGCCCGCGCCTTCAGCCGGACGACGCTGACGGTACCGTTTTCATGGTGCACGAGTTCCTCTCGCTGCTCCCCGCGACGCCAAGGAAAAGCTTTGCCCCCGCAGCAGCAGCGGATCACGGAAGCACCGGGACGCCAGGAAGAGCACGATCGCTCTCGCAGTCCGGTCCGGGAGAAGCACGTCGGGACGCGGGAGATGCTGCCGGCTGCGGCGGGAAGGGAGGAGAGTGAGAGGAGGGCCCTCGAAGCGAGGGGGGGCCCAGACTAGCGGCGGGGAGGCCCCGGCACCCGCGGCCCCACGCCGGGGAAGGCCTCGGCGCCCCCCAGCCCCGGTCCCGGTGGGGAGCCCGGCCTCACCTCCGCTCCCCGGCCTGCCAACAACCGCCGCCGCACGCAAGCGCGCTCCCACCCAGCCGCGCCGCGCCGCCTCGCTATTGGCCGGTTCGAAAGGGCGGAACCGCGCGTCCCGGCGTGCCCCGCGCGCCGCCGCTCCCAGCCTGCCCCCGTGCCGCCGCGGGGCACGCCGCCGGCGGCCGCGCGGGGGCCCTGAGCGGCGGCGGGGGCGGCGTTGCGGCCCCCCGGGGGAGCCACACGGGCGTTCCCCGGGAGGGGCTGCGACGGCCTCACCCCAGCCCCAGGGCGCCCGCGGCCGTGCCGGGGGGCCCCCCGGGGGGGGGGGCCCGGGCCCGGGGGGCCCAGCCGGGCCGACGCCGGCCCCCGGGGGGGGACGCGGCTGCTGGGCGTGGGCAAAAAAATTTTCCCCCAAAAAACAAAAGAGACCCGAAGGCGGAGCGACGGCGCGGGCGCCCGGGCGCCGGTGCTCCTCACCTCGGCGTCCCCGCCGACAGCGGGGCTGAGCTCGCCCGGGCGGCACGCGGGGCCCGGAACGCCGGCCGAGGAGCGCCGGGAGCGCGCTCCCTCCCGCGCGCGGAATGGCCGCGTTATCCTCCGGATCCTTTATTTCTCTCTCTTTTTGGTTTTTCCCCCCCCGGAGGCACCCTGGGCGCTGCTGCTAAAGCCTCCGCCCCCCCCCCCCCCGCCGGACCGGCGGTACCCCGGAGCCGCCGTTCCAGCACCGCTCGCTGCGGGATTCCCCGCAGGAGCCGAGGCCCCGGGCGGGAGGCCGAGGCACCGCACGCCCCGGGCTTCGCACCTCGCCCTCCCGCGCCCCGGCACCGGGCCCGGCCGCGGCAGCCGCTCCCCGCCCGGCCCGGCCCGCCTGCGGGAGCACGCGGGCGAGCTGGCAGATTTACAAACGAGGCTTAAAACGTTTTATTATTTTTCTTTCTTTCTTTAAAAATATTTACAGATCTGAAATAACGCTTTGTTAATTAATTTCTTTTTTCAAGTGGCAGGATAGCGGGGGGGGGGGGGAGGGGGGATGCCCCCGGCGCCCCGGGCTCTCCGTTTGCCCGTCCGTTTGCCCGTCCCTCCCATCGGTTCCGTTCCTCTGTCCCCGCCGCGGGGACGGGCCGGGACCCCTCACCGGGACCCCGCACGGAGCCCCCGGCCCCGACGGGGCGGCGGCGGGGCGGGGGGGCGGCGGCTCAGTAGTCGATCTTGTTGTAGAGGTTGTAGAGCGGTAAGGCCGAGAGGTTGCTGCCGGGGTAGTAAAGAGGGGCGGGGAAGGCGATGGAGCGGGGCACCGGCACCCGGAGGAGGGAATTGTCTCTGAACACCAGCGGCATCCCCACCAGAGTCTGCGCCGAGGCGTGGGCCATGTTGGCCGCCTCCAGCTCGGCCGAGAGCTGCCGTTTCCACTTGTTCCTGCGGTTCTGGAACCAGGTCTTCACCTGGGTCTCGGTGAGCTGCAGGCTGGAGGCCAGGCAGGCCCGCTCCGAGCTGCTCAGGTACCGCTTCATGTCGAAGGTGGACTCCAGCTGATAGACCTGGCTGCGGCTGAACACCGTCCGCGTCTTCTTCTTGGTGGTGCCGGCCTGCCGGTCCCCGCCGTCGCGCTGCCGGTCCCCGCAGGAGGGCGAGGAGGGTGCCAGCGGCTTCTCCTTCTCTTCCTTACAGTCCTGCGGGGGGGGCGAGAGGAAGGGGCCCCGCTCCCCGCCGCCCGCCGCCGCTCCGCTCGCCTTGGCGCTGCCTGCAAGAGAGGGGACAGGACGGGGGTCGCACGGCGGCCGGCACCGGTACCCCCGACGGCCGAGCCCCCCCCGCCCCCAGCTGGGGGAAGCACCGAGGCGAGCCCCGGGCAGGCACCGAGGCCCGGGGAAGCCGTCCCCGTCTGGCTATCCCTGTCCCTCCAACACAGGGACGGACGGACGGACTGTGCATGCCTCAGGGAAGGCAGCGCAGGACCGGGCTGGGGGGGCTCTCCTGCCTGTTACGAGCCGGCAGAATTTACGTTATAGCGTTGCGTTTCACAGACCGTTTAGTCGGAATTAATGCTAAAAAATAAAAATAAAAATAAACATCTTTCTTCCCCTTGCCCGAGCGCTGTAAAGAAGCAGAATTTAAGAAAATGAGCCTTATCGATCGCATCGCGCCCTTTCGTGGGAATCAACCCCGGGTGGGGTGGGGTGGGGTGGAAGGAAAAAAAAAAAAGGCCACCCTGTTTTTAACGGAGTTCCTTCCCCCCGCTTCAGCCACGGACGGCGCAAATTCGTTCTTGCCCGAAAGCAGGGAGGGTGCGACAGTCCCCCCCAGCGGAGGCCGGGCCGGGGCCGAGCTCTCCGCGACCCTTCCCGGCGGCCGCCGGGCCCCGTCCGCCCCGTCCCGCCCCGTCCCGTCCCGACGGTACTCACCGAGGCAGGTGAAGCCGAGGGGCTGGAGCTTGCGGCAGGGCTCGGCGGGGCCGTGCGCCTCGGGGCAGAGGCAGCCGCGCTGCTTCCAGCTCTCCTCCGGCTCCTCGTCCTCCGAGGAGAGGGAGAGGGTGCGGGCGCGGGCGGGCCAGGCGGTCGCCCTGCCGCCGGCCTCCCGGGGGGGCTCGGCGCTGCCGCTGCCCAGGATGGACCGGATGGTGAAACTGGAGATGGGAGCAGCCGCCGGACAGCACTTGCTCGGCTCTTCCTTGCTGCTCATCCTGGGTTCATAAGAAAGCAGAGGAGGGAAGCTCTCGCTTTAGAGGCGCTCGGGGGGCCGGGGTGTGCGGGAGGGGGGGGGAGGGCCGGCAGCCTGCGGTCAGCCGGCGGGGGGTTTGTTTTGGGGGGGTGCTTTCGGCGTGCGGCTGCCGGCTTTCCCCGCGCCTGCCCAGGCGGACTGCATGCTCCTTCCCCCGCGTCCCTATTGATCTGCGGGCGGCGGGCGGCGGGGCTTCATTTGCTTCATTTGGAGGGTGGCCTCCGCCGCGCCAATCACGGCGGCGGCGGCCACGGAAAGTTTGGGAACCCGCGGGGTCCGGGGCGGGGAGGGGTTGGGGCGCCGCTGGCAGCAGGCACCGGGGCCCGGGGACACCCCCGCGGGGTCCCGACCGCCGTCCCCGGGGCCCGAGGGGTTACTCTGGCCCCGCGCCCCCGAGGGAGCGCCCGCCGTGGCTCCTCGCCCTCCACCTCGGGTGGGGGAGAGGGACGAGGGCTGAATGGCTGATGCCGGCCGGGGGCGGGCGCTGGGGCAAACGTCTGGTGCGAATCCGGGGATCTTTACCCTTCTTGATCGTTACGGGGGGGGACACTGTTAGGGGGTGCCGGCTGCTCGGCAGCACCGGGGAAAGCCCGCAGCCAAGCCCGGGTTTGGCGCTGAGCCGCAGCCGGTAACACCCGCCTCACGAAACGTCCGGGGCCGGGGGCGGCGGAGGCGGCCCCTTGCACTGCCGGGTAAACTTTACCCGGAGCCGGGGCTTCGTCCCCTCGGGGTGGGGAGGGATCACAGCGACCGCGGCTCTTCCCCAGCCGCTGCTTCCCGTGGAAGGGAAAACCTGTGGCCGGGCCGGGGCAGCCGCCGCCGTGCCACACCGGCCCCGGGGCAGCGGGGGGCGAGGGGCCGAGGGCAGGCACCCCCACCTCCCCGGCAGCGCACGGGGGCTGGAGGGAGTGTCCCCATTCCAGGGTCCCAGCCTCGGGGGTGCGAGGCGGAGACCGAGCCCCGAGGGGCGCCTGGGGCGGTGGGCGGGTGCTCCCTCCCCCGGCCTGGGCCCGACTCCCGCTTCCCCCCGCCCCGGGAAGCCGCAGAAAGGAGCCCCAGTAACGGGGCCGGTGTGGAAGGCGTCAGCCCGGTCACCGGCGCCCTGGGTGCCACGGGACGCCGGCCCGCGCCCCCCCCCCCCCCCCCCTCCGGCCCTCCTCCCCGCTGGGGCCACCCGTGCCCGCGGGCGGGGGCTGCCCCCGAGCCCGCAGCCACGCCCGCAAATATCGTTGGTTAATGAAGACGGAGTTTCGCGGCAGGTCGGGCCAGTAGCCCCCGGCCGCGGGTCAGGGGACAAGCAGCACGGGTGCGGCCGAGGAGGCATCCCGCTCCAGCCGGGAAACCCGGGTGGGTCCGATCGCAGCCGTGTCCGGGCGCAACACTCTCGGCCTTGGCAGGGGCCCCGGCACCGGGCTTTTAACCCTGGGTTGCCCGAGCGGCGTGGGGAGGGGGTCCCCGCCGGCTCCGGCTGTCGATTCCTCACCCCAGTTCCTCCTCCTTCCCAGAAAACTACACATCCCCTCCCAAAAAAAAAAACAAAAAAAAGAAAAAAAAAATCAAATCTGGGAAAGCAAAGACTGAGATGGAAATATACAAATCAATAGAGACAAATGTCAAGACGGTTTAAAATGACATTTTCATTAACTCCGAGTCACCATATTATGTCTGGTATATTGAATAAAGTACTTATAATATAATTAGGTATAGCGAGATGACGACTGTTACCCAGACCAGCGGCATAATCTTTAACTACTTAACTACTTGATAGACTCATTAATGGACTAATTGATTAGGAAAAGTGTTCCAGCTCCTCCTCTCCCTACGAGGGGCAGGTGCTGTCCTGTTTTACCACATTAACCTTTTCAGCGCTTTTCAACAGGGTCGCGACACATTACAAATGGTCAGCTTTAATCATGATGTCAGCTCATTAACCCGGAAAGACCCCGCACTGAAATACAATTTAAGAAATCGTCCTTCATCCCGCTCCGCCGCCCCGGCTGGTCCCGCACCCAGACCCCAGCACCTCTCCCGCCGGCGGGGAGCGGGGCAAAGGGGCTCCGGCCGGCAACAGCCGTCGAGGGGACCAGCCCGGCCTGGGGAGAGCCCCTGGGGGCTGCCCGCCCTCGGCTCCGTCGTAGGGTCGGGCCCGGAGGAGGGAGGGATGGCGACCGAGGAGCAAGCCCGCTCCCCCGGCAGCCCCGACGTGACACCGCGGTGGCACCGCTGGCCTCCAGCTGCTGCCCGCGCCAGCGCTCCTTTCCTTCAGAACCCACCGGCAGCCCGCTGTGCCCCGGGCGGGGTCCTCCCTCACCCACGGATGGCTGCCCGGGCCGCGGGGATGCTCCCACACCGGGCCGCAGGGGGATGCTCCCGCACCGGGGCGGGGGGATGGACACTGGCCGGGGCGGGACGCGCAAGCGCTGCGGGACAGGGGTGAGCCCCCCCGGGCAGCGGGAAAGGGCCAGATGGGGGGGGGGGGAAAGGCGGTAGCCGCTGCGGGATGCTCGCCGTCGCTGGCGGGGGGGAGGCGGGGGGCCGGGCCGGCCCCGCTCCCGCGGCGGGGGGAGCAGCCCAGCCACGATCTCATTACCATCTGATCAAATATTCATCAGGGCAGGCCACGGTAAGGGTTTTGCGTGAGGGCAGCCCGCGGCTGGCCGCTCCACCCCCGCGCCCCCCGCAGCCCGTCCCGTCGGGGCACAGATGATCAAACGCCGCGGCAAAGATAAACTTTGAAAGACAGAGCGAACGCTTAAAGTTTAGATCTCCAGATTATTACAATGCTCGATATTAAAGTGGCCCTGAGCAAGCTTTCAAAGGGAGCCTAATAAAAATTGATCTCCGCTGCTTTTGCAGCACTCGGAAAATAGGCTTGTTGAGCGGCCGTAATATCGGGAGAAGGTTCCCTCTGAAATGACAGATGAAGTCATAAACAAGTTTGATCTTGGAATCAAGCTTCGATAAATATTAAACACAGTCCCCTTTACACGTGTGGATTATGATATATGGCGCGTCCAAACTTTAAAATAAGGAAATACCAGAGAAAATGATCTCAATAAATTTTCTAAGTATAAACGTTGATTATGTTTCGATTTTCATTCAAGAGCCTCTGCTGCTCGTTTTTTGGTGCAAATGACATCTCGCAATAGGCTTTTGGGGAAAAGGGCTCCCTATTTGAAAAAGAGAGCCCTAGAGGTGTACAATTTATGTAATCTGTGGCTGGAAAATGAATCGTGTAATTTATTGGAAAACAGAAAGTCATGAAGATTGGATCAGCATAGCCTATCCAAGGCCCCCTATCCATCAAGTTCCAATTAACAACCTAACCAGAGAGCTTTAATGTGTTTCCAATCTAGTGGCCTGATAGACTCATCAATTCCTCTGGGAGAAATTAAGAAAATCGACCGCCCCTTGGCGTTGTAGTGTCATTCCTTTCTGCAACTATATGTCAAATTAAAAACACAATTAAAATTTAAACTGTTTCAATCAGAGGGTGCCCTGCAACCTATGTTTCACTTAATAGAACTTTGATGAAAATCTGATGGTTCCACTCCATCATGAAGGCGAATAGAGCCGAGGAGAGCAAGAGATTCTTTATATTTATTTAAAATATCGGAGCTCAGGAGAGCCAAGACCAGGTGACCTAAACCTGAGGGAAGCGGAGCCTTCACCCCCCCGCCGAGCCGCCTCTTCCCACGGCCGCGGGAGCGCCCGGCGGGGCGGCTCCGCCCGTTCCCGGGAACACGCGTGGCCCGGCGGGGGGGCGGCCGCCGCCCGGCAGGAAGTGGGGCGAAGGGGGTTGAACGGAGGTAGAGGGGCTGCTTTGGGCCGTCAAACGCGGCCGAGCAGCTTGGGAGGGTCGGGGGGGCCGGGCATGGACGCCTCTCCCTGCTTCCCCCTCGCCCCGGGCAGCCCGGGGAGGGACGCGGGGGGGTGGGCTGCCCGGGGAAATGCTGCAGGGTTTCCCCTCGCCTGCCCTTCGGCTTGATATTGGTGGAAAAAGGTTTAGACCTCCCCGTTGGGCGGCTTTGTCGGCTGAACCCGGGGATGCGGTCCCTTTTTTTTTTTTTTTGGGGGGGGGGGGTGTTTTAGCTGCCTCAAGCCCTCAACCGCGGCGTCCCCGCAGGGTGCGGAACGAAGGGAGGCTGGGCCGAGCCGCCCCCCGCATGCAGGGGCACGCTCGCACCTTTCTCTTTTTTTTCTTTTTTTTCTTCTTTTTTTTTTTCCTTTCCCCCCCCCCCCCTTTTTTTTTTTTACCTTTTCTGGGTTTTGTTTGTTTGATTGATTGTTTTTTGCCGCATTTTTGAGGTGTTTCCCACCCCTCCGGCTGCTCTTTCGGACCGCGGGGCGGCCCGGAGCGGCGAGGACCGGCGGCTCCCAGCGCCCCGTTCCCAATCAGATGGGAGCGGCGAGACGATAATTTGGATGGGCGAGAACAAACCAAGGTCATCAACACCGCCGAAAGAGCGCAGGAACAATAGATTCATTTGAAACAATATTTTACAGACGTTTCGCGATCAATATGAACTGAAGCATTATGCTGTACCAATCTGTTAATGCTCTTAATGGTCTTCTCATTCCGTTAGCACACTATGCCAAGTCGATAGAGTAAAGTGATTATTACAGAGACACTTGCAGCATATTTGGGAAAAAAAAAAAAAAAACCAACAACAACAAAAAACCCCAACAAAACCAAAGACCCCAACTAAACCCCACGGATTTCCACCGCTGTTGTGAAGCGGGTGATTCCCCGGAGCGGAGAGCGGCTCCGTGTGTCCCCACCTCGTGTCCCCACCTCTGCCGCCCGTCCTGCACGCCCTTGCCAGCAGAATCAAACGTTTCGCACCAACCTGCACCAGAAAATTTGTAAGTCTTCGGATGCAGAAAAAAATCTTAAAATGATAATAATAAAAATATACCAACCTCCCAAGCTCGCTTGCCGGGAGCGCACTGGAGGGGCCGAACCACCCGCGGGCTCCGCTCCGCGCAGCCCGGTCCCTGCTTCAGCCCTCTGGGAGGCAAAATTCTTCTGAATCCCCAAATCTGGTGGCCGGGAAGTTTATATCTTTCCCCCTGCTGTTTGCTATACACAGCAAGCCTCTGTTTACTACCAAATAAAAGAAATACATGTATGTTGCGACCACAAACAGGCCAGCTAGTTCTGTTCAGCCAAGCTCAAAACAGCGGCCGAGAAGAACCGTGTTATCTCTCGAATTGCAAACAAAGGCAGAGATTTGCCGAGCGGGGTTGCAGCAGTAAACAGAAGTGACCGCGGAGTTGCTGACAGCTTAGAGAACGAAGCAACTTTCTCTGAATCGCACCGGCCAAACGGTTTTTGTAAAGATTATTTTCATCCCCCCCCCCTCCCCCCCAACCTCCCATCGCTCACAGCGATTGCTTTCACTCCATCCGAGCGCTGCGGTGGTGATGCGGCCTCCCCAGAAAGTTTAGGCAGGGCCGGGGGTGGAAGTGGGGGGGTACCCCGGCAGCCTGTCCCGCTCCCCGCCGCGGGACACGGGGCTGCGTCCGCCGCCAAATGCCGGCTCCCCCCTGGAAGGGAGAGGTTAAACCGGTCGCTTCTCCTTTCCCCGGAGCCTGCGGAGAGAGGACGGAGTTCAGGGAGACTTTTTGAGGGCTTGAGAAAAGCCTGAGCGCCAGAGGCAGGCTCGCCTGGGGATGCGGGCGGGCGGGAGGGTCCGGCTGCCAGGGCTCCCCCCGGCCCGCCCGCCCCGGGAGCCCCGCCACAGGAGGGGTGCGGGTCCGGGGCAGCGAAACGGGGGCACAAGCCCCCATCCCACCGCCTGCGGCCAGCCCGATCGCGCGGTTTCCCAGCCCGCTGCCTGCTCTCCTTTCCGCGGCATGTAAGGGCAGCCAGAAGCAGAAAAGCCGGGCTCTGGTTTTCTTTTTTTTTTTCTTCTTAATTAAAAAAAAGAAAAACGAGCGCCTACTCGAGCCCCATCACATCCCACCAAGATCAAACCTCCCCCGGGAAATGGCCCCGGTGGCCCCGGGACGTGCAGGACCCGCACCCGCGTAAGGACCACGCAGGCGGGGGGTGACCGCTGGGGAAGGGCCAGGAGGGCCCGGAGTCCTTTTCTGTGTACCGACCACAAGTAAACGTGTTGGGGTTGTTGTAGGGTTTTTTTTCTTCTTTTTTTTTTTTTTTTTTTTCCCTTGCCGTTTGATAACATCGTGCTACCGCGCTGTAAAACGGGAAGACGTATTTGCTATTACAACAATATTTTTAATGAGCTGCGAGCGACTTGTCCCAAAGTTAGTACCGCAAACAGAAAAGGCATCACTCTGTTTGCAGGCGACACAGCGAGAAGCGTATTTTGACTCTGAAACTCTGTTTATTTTTCATTTACGACCCATTGCCAGGGTTTTTATCCCAAACGAAAAGAAAACGCAGGATTATCTTTTCGCAAGGCTGAGTTTTATTTTGATTTCTTTGGCCCCAAATCCTGCCCTGGGCGCTGTAAACACGGCGATTCGGGCCAATCTTGGGGAAGCGGAGCGCGATCCTATCTGGAAACGACCGCGCCGGGGGTTTTAACGCGAGTGGCGGCTCCGGCCGCGGGCGGCGGGCGCGGCCCGGGGGGCGGGGGGGACAGACCCGGGGTGCCTTTGGGCAGGCCCCCCGCAGCACCCCCCGGAGAAGTGGGGAGAAGGGGAAGGGCAGCACCAACCCTGCCGGGAGGCGAAGCAGCCGCGAGGGTGGAGGGCGGGGGGGGGGGGCAGGAGTCCAGGGAAAGCCCCCGGGGGGCGCCCCCGGGTGGGAAGGGACCCCCCGGACCGCGGGGGGAGGGTCCCCGGGGGGGGCCGGCGGCCCGCCGCCCCCCCCCGGCAGCAGCCCCGTCCGAGCAGGGCGGCAGCACTTCCCGACATCTCTTCTTTTATTTTATTTTTTTAAAATTTTTGTTTCCTCCGAAGCCACACTTTAAAAAAATGATAAGGAACGGGTTTTATTGATTTTTTTTTTTCCACCACAACATTAAGTTTATAACAATATAGGCTGTTTTAAAAATAGGACCGATCCCTAACAGAAAGCGAGAGTACAACCGAAAAGGGCAGGGGGGGGGAGGTGGAAATTTAAAATAATAAAGAAAAGAAACCGACCCAAACCCTTGGGAAGACAGCAAACAATCGTCAGACAACAGGTGAGCAGACACTAAGACAGAGAGAGACTAGAGGTGTCCACTCCTCTCTTGATTTCTGCCTATTAAAATCCACATACTCGATGGACTTTAGAAGAAAACTGTACATCATATCAAATAAATTAAAATTACCCTAAAGTTGATTGTCCTTCACTTAAAGCGCCCAGCTCACCGAATCTCCCTTATTTATTCGCACAAGCTGGGCTGATGCTTATTCCCATGCCCTGCTCCTTTCTTCTCACTTCCCTTCGCTCTTAATTATTTTTAATTATTTTATTTTGTACAACATGAACGAACGCAATTTTACAATGCTAAAAACCCTTTCCTCACCATTCAAATAAAAGCAGTGCTTTAAGAATCGTCGTACAATATTGCACAGTTCAAAAGTACAATAATAATAATATTATAATAATAATAATTAGTATTACAAAAGAAAGCAAAAGGGTACAGATTTTTTTCCCCAAAATACCGAAATAACTTTACAAGGAAAAAAAAACCAAACCAACCCAACCAACCCAGCAACTAGGAAAACAAGAATTATAAACAAGAATTAAAAATATCTAAGTAAACGATAATAAATAGGGGTCACTCCGAGCGTGCGGGTATGTTGAACCGCTCGCTTTGAGGCTGTATTTCTCTCTCGTTATAAAGTCCCGTGACAGAAACGGAAAGGTACAAAATGTGGGAAAGCAAAGCGGCAAATCGGCACCGAGGTCTGCTTAAATGGGGAAGCCGCGGTCGATGAAGTTTGAGTCAGGACAGGATCAGGAGCCTGCACGATTTGGAGGCAGAAGGCGAGGTCCGAAAGGAACAGAAATTCAGCTTCCCGGTAGCATTTGGCAAATCTCGAGGAGCGGCCTGGGATCATCTCTTTTTTTTTTTTTTTTTAATTATTATCCTTTTTTTTCCTTTTGTTTTCTTACAAAAATAAAACTAAAGCCACAGAGACCATCGCGGGTTTTGTCCACGTTTACAAAAGGCGTGACAGCTCCAGGGTTCTCTACAAGTCCCCGCTTTCGTTTTCCTTATTTTCCTTTCCCTCCCCCCGTTTGTTTGTTTTGTTTTTTTTTTTCCCCTAAATTTCCGTGACTTTCCTCCTAGCACCACCCGCCGAGGGGTCGCCCACCCCGCACCCCTCCGCCCCCCCTCCCCGCCCCGCAGCCGCCGACCGGGGCGTCCAGCCAGCGGCTGCCGTACTTACGCGCGGGCCGGTGACTTGCGCGCCTCTCCGCGCCCCTCCGCGCAGCGGCGGCGGCGGGCGGGCGGGCTCAGACGGGCCGCAGGAGCGGCACGGAGGTGACCACCGGGTGGGAATAGTAGACGGGGTGAGGGAAGGTGAGCAGGGGCTGGGTGCCGGGGGCTCCGCCGCCCCCCGCGCCCCCTTCCGCGCCCGAGTTCTCGTGGTAGAGGATGGGGACGCGGACGATGCGCTGCGCGGCGGCGTGGCTGAGGTTGGCCGCCTCCAGCTCGGCCGCCAGCTGCCTCTTCCACTTGTTGCGGCGGTTTTGGAACCAAATCTTCACCTGGGTCTCTGTCAGGTGCAGGGAGGCGGCCAGGCCGGCCCGCTCCGAGCTGCTCAGGTACCGCTTCATGTCGAAGGTGGACTCCAGCTGGAAGACCTGGCTGCGGCTGAACACCGTCCGCGTCTTCTTCTTGCGGCAGGGCTTCTTCTCCGGGCTCTCCTCCCGCTTCTTCCGCCTCCCTCCTTGGCCCCCTCCCCCTCCCTTCAGCGGCGGCTCCGGGGAGTCCCGGTCGGTGCCCGAGGCGGGGGACGAGTCCCTCAGCAGGGATTTCTCCGCGGCTGGAGGGGAAGGGCCGGGGGGGAGGACACGCACACGCACACGCGCACACACACACACACACACACACACACACACAGAGACACCTTCACCGCCCGGTCCCCGCGTCCCGTCGGGGGAAGCGGGACGGCCGGGGGGGGGGTGGGGGGAGCGGTACCTTCCGTACGTGGCAGGTGGGCTCCGGCCGGCGCCAGGGCGTACGGGTACCACCAGGTCTGGGCGCGCTCCAGGCAGTGGGCGCTCAGGGCGAAGCGCGGCGCTGGGATCTCGAAGCGGGGGAAGGCGAGGTCGCCCACCTGGAGAGGGCGAAGCCGGCGCCGCCACCGCCGCCTTGCCCGGGGGGCGAGCAGCGCCCGCGGCTGCTTGGGGGCCGCCTTGGGGGGGGGACTCCTTGGGGGGCGGCGGCGGGGCGCTGGGCGGCTCCTGCCCGGTCTCCGGCATCCTCCGGTGCCCGCCCGGCTCCTGCCCGCCGCTGGCCCCGCAGCCCGCGCCCGGCGCGCAGGTGGCGGCTCCCGGCGGCGCGGGGGAGAGGCGCGGCGGGGCGGCGTGGGAGCGCGGCGGCGGGGCCGGCCGGGGGCCCCTCGCATGGGGGGGCGGCAGGACGAGGGGCCGAGGGGACCCGCGCGGCCCACGGCACCGGGGGGCTGCTGCGGGCGGGCGGAGAGCCGGGGTCGTCGCTGCCGCCGCCGCCTCCCGCCGCCGCTGCTGCTGCGTCAACCTGGCGCCGGATGCTAATGATGAAATCAAAATGTCATCCAAGTTAAACGCGGGGAGCACACGGCGATTGGGCACGCACAATGGCAAATGGGATTAGGCGGGGAGGCAGCCGGGAGGAGAAGGCTCCGCGCAGCCCCTGCCCGCAGCCGCCGCGGCCCCGGCCCCCCCCCGCGACGGGCGGCTCTGGCTGCAGGCTACGAGCGCCCGCCCGTTATTGGCTTTATATGGGGCCAATTAGGCAGCAAATGAGGACGGGGCTGGCAGCACAAAGGGACCCCGGCTCGGCTGAAGCGCGGCGGGAGGCGAATGGCACCGACCGCGCCGCTCCCGCCACAAAACCTCCCCTCGCCCCGCCGCGCCGCCCCCCCCCCCCCGCCCCCCGCCCCGCACCGTCGGTAACAAAAGCCGCCGGCGCCGGGGCAGCGGGCCCAGCCGCGCCGAACCGGGCTACCGGGCCACCGGGCCCCGGAGCCGGCAGCACCGCGCACCGCCGCTCTCCGCCGGCCCGGGGGCAGAAGCGACTTCGCGGAAGGCTGCGGCTCGGCGGACGCGGGACAGCGGGGGGGCTCTCCCCGCGCCGCACCGCCCCCCGCCGCGCTCTCCCCGCACACAGAGCCCCTCTGCCCCCCGGCGCCGCTCCCACCGGCCGCGCCCGAGCGGGGAGGCCGGGACACGTCGGGCCCGCGGCAGGGCGGGGGCGAGGGCGGCCTCCTCCCGGCCGCGGCGGGGGGCCGCCCGCCGCATCCCCCAGGGCCCGTCCCTCCCGGCTTGCAGCAAGCCCGGCCCGGCGGCTCCGGGCCCCGGGGCCGCGAGGTGACCTCCGGTACGGCCGCCGCACCGCGTACCGGCCGTGGGTGCCTGTGGGTGCCTCCGCTCCGCCGGCGGCTGTTGGGCTGACTCCCGTTCGGAGCTGAACCGGTAACGTAGATCAGCATCCTGAAGGGATGTGGATGGGAAAGGGAAAGGAAAAAGGAAAGGAAGGAAAAAGGAAAGGAAAAAGGAAAAAGAGAGAAAAGAAGGAAAGAAAGAAAAGAAAGAAAAGAAAGAAAGGAAGGATGAAAGAGAGAGAAGGGAGCATACCAGCCTCTCAGTTCCAGCGTGCTTCTAAACATTTGAATTACATGTGAGCATGCACCGCAAAAATCTGTCCTGGCACACGCAGAGCTATAGACTCAGAAGTGTGCATATGTGCCCAGGGGGGCAACAACCTCTACATTTAAACATTTTAGTTCTGATCAAATATAACTGATTTCTCGTGCTGTTCCCTTTTAAAGACACCCACCTGGCAATTTGAAATAAGACATCCCTTATCTGAATCAAACTTCTCCATGATAATGCTTGCAAGCTATCCCCAGGAGTTCTGCTTCCCCCCTGAACATCTGGGGTTATAAATCCAGGGAAAATTTACAGAGACCCAATCATGTAGCATTTTTGGCTGCAACAGGCATTGATGTTTCATATACCTTCAGTGTACATGACTTTTTCAGAGCACCATCTCTTATGTGACTATTTCTAAACTGTTATTTTTGTTGCGTGGAGCAGTTTAGATAAAGAGGGAGGTGCAGAAATGAAAAATCCACAAAGCACATCTTGGGCATGGGATCTCAGCAATTTATAGGCGTTTACAGAAATATTCTGCTCCTGTTATCAACTGTTTCACTTAAAGGCATCAGGCACAGTAAAGCTCATTGGGAATTTTTCAAAGAAAAGCTATTTCCGTGGAAATACTCCTCAACTCTGGGGTAAAACATATAGAAAAAATGAGAGGCAGAAAATAGTTTCTATGCAGAAAACAGCTATAGTCACCTAACCAGGGCTCTCGCCTTCCCTATGAGGACCTGGGCTAAAGCTGTAGTTTATCTGTTTGAAGCTCTTACGTGGAAAACCAAGGTTGCAAGTTCTTACAGAAGACCCCAGTGCATTTCTCCACCTCAGTGAAGATCCCAAGTTAGGTGTGAGTCACCAAAGTCATTCTGTGTTGGAACTCCCGCCCTTTTCCAGCCACCTTTTGCTGCTTTGGTAACTGAGGTCTTAATCCCTCCGGAGTCCCTTAGGGCAAACAACCACTCTAGCAGAAAGCCAAGCAGGGACAAAAAAACCCAAGGCAGCCTCTGAAGATGTTAAAAGACATTTCCACTTTGCAAGCAGTGTTCTAAAAGAGCCTTTCTACGTCATTTGCAGCCCACAGATTTCTCACATATTTACGTATTTTATTTATTCCCCTCCAGCAATAGCTGGACGCTAAAGACTGGTGTTGACCACCCCCACCATGCCCAGTGGTGATGGAGCTGAGTGAATTTTGTTGCAGTCTTTCCTTTACTTCTGTTTCTAGACTTGCACTCCTACCATTCCATTGTAAACAGATAATTATTATTTCATTAGTGTTCCAATTCAGAATTAATTGGCTAATTTACACATGGATCAATTGCATAAATGTGATGTTTGTGATAGGTGCTTGATATGATTTAAAGTAATTGTTTATTTTCAGGTTTTGGCTTGCATTGTACTGCGAAGTGATTTATCTCCTTATTTATCCTGTCTCAGCACTGCCTCTTCTTTTTCATTATTTTTCTAAAGAGCCACACTCTTGCTAAGCCAAAGCGTGAGACCTGTGCTGTGCGATTCTGCAGGGCCACACTTACATCAGCTCCCAAACGCCCGCCCCTCCAGCTGCTGATGCTCCGTGCCTGCACAGCACTGTGCCAGCAGCCTCCTGGCCCGGCAGAGGTGACCCGCTGCAGCCTGCAGTCACTGCACATCACACAGATACCTGCACCATCTTTAGAGCTGTCATCCCTGTGCGTCTCCCACTGTAACCACAGGTGACACACACCTGTCACTTTGGGTTCAGTTTCAGGGGGATGAGGAAAGTGCAGCGCTTTGGCTCCCCTGCTCCTTTGTTTGTCCCACTGGGAGCCCAGCCACAGCCTGGCCGCAGCCCGGCCGTGGAAGGACGGCAGCCAGGACTTGCAGGGCACAGCCCGGCCGTGGGAGGACTGCAGCCAGGACTTGCAGGGCAGAAGCCGTGAGGTTTGCATCTGCTTCTGCTCTGACAGAAGGGTTTTGATAGTGGCAGGACCTCCCCCCGTGCAGCCTGCTGTGTCTTTGCAGAAGGTGCTAGACCAGCCCCATGCTCTCCTGTAGACGTTTGCAGCATTTGGCCTTAAGCACTTGTAGGGAAACAGTAACCCATGAAGACACTGCTTAATTTCATGGCTAATTTTAAAGAGCTTCTTCCATGGGGAAACACCAAAATACCTCCTTGCATCAGGGAATAGATGTTCAGAGGGAGAAGAAGGCATGAGAACACAGTTAACAGCCTGCCCCACACAGAAATGCTCCTTTCCCAGGCAACTGAAATGAATTCTTCCACCATCAGATTTTAGAGCTGCTGTTATGCTGTCCAGGCAGCTCAAAACAATTTTGTAAATGCCAAAGATTAACTACAGTAGAGTTCGAGCCACTGTCAGTGGCTTTCCCCCTCCTACTGCAAATCTTTACCTACTATCAGGGCCTTTGTAAAATCTGAGTTATTGCATTTCTCTGTCATTCTTTCAATTGTTTCTTCTTAAATGCATGATCAGAAACAAAAAGAGGTTACCCAGAAAAGGGACATTGCTTTTTCATCAAAAGAAATGTCTCTTGTGGGATGTATTTAATTTTTTGATTCAAAGTTTTATTCAAGTCTAGAAAAACTATAAGCCAGCTATGCTTCGTAACCTATCTCAGGTTTCACTTGGCTGAGGGTACCAGGGTGTGTGTGTGATGTGTGGGGGTCAGGGCATATTTTGGAACAGTTAAAGTTGTTCCCTTATTGTGCCTTACAATAGAATTTTTGTACCTTTAATAGAAGGCTTTGTAAGTCTCTCTTTTTCCAGCAACTTCCTGGCAAGCTGAGAGTCTTTCCTGACAACTATTAGAACCTCATAGTACTGCAAGAATGCAGGTTGTTTAATTTATGAGACTTCTATTCCTGAGGTCCGTCACAGTCCTGTGTCTGACTCACAAAGATGTAATTTTTACAGGAAAGAGGAAAAAATTCTAGGTTGTGATGCTTTTGTGAAACAAGTTCTGCTGCAAACTTCCATGTAATTTGGAATAAGTCCACGGGGGGGGGAACCGATGGGCAAAAGCTGTGATCTAAGTACAGTCTTCATCTCATACAGCACTATGCACATGCTCTATATAAGGTGGTACGATGCTCTGAAGTCATCACAAACTCGTACAACATATCCTTTGCTTTTGTCATTGCGACCTGCCCACCAGTCTAATTTCTAGAAAGTCTTGTCATCTTTGTGTTGATATTAGTCACGTGTGCACAGCTTAGCACTTTCACAAGGGAACTCACAGGCTAGAGGTCAGCCAAATATACTGGAGGAAATCTCTTGTGAAAACCACCACTGGAGGATTTCAAGGCAGAACACACGCTGTTCTTTGACATCTCACCCAAATGTAAGCTTTACTCTAACACATCTTACCTGTTTCAAAACATGAAAGGCCAGAAACACCCAAAGCACAACGGATACACAGTTGCTTTGCAGCTCGTCGTTCTGAACCTGAAGACTGGTGCTTATATATCACGTCATAAATGCTGAGCTGTCACATCAAATGTAAAAAAAATGAAAATAAACTGTGCTTATTTATGAAAATCCATGGGCGTCTTGGGACCACACCTGGAAAGTGCTGAGTATTTTCAGCTCCTACTGAAATAAAAAATTGCTGCAAAGCTGTATGGTGAATGTTTTACTGGCCTGGCTAGCAAAGAGGTGTGATAATCCACACTCAGCCTTCAGACCCTGGATCCAAATTATTCATTTGCAGAGAGCCAACAGAGAGCAGAGTAGATCCGATGTTTGTGTGCACAGCAGCTAGACAATGTGCAGTTTTAGGAGTTCTTAAATAACCATTGATTTCAAAAGTGTTACAGCCCATTGACTCAAAAATCAGTTGCTTATAAAGACTCTTGTGTTCACGTCAGAGATCCTTGGCAATTGTACAAGAGCTATGCTGAACATACATATTGAACATGAGCTGTATTTTGAATTTTATTAAAAGATCCTGAGATCACCCTAATTTCCCTAAGAACTTTTGTTACAAATGGCATGACAATCTGAACCAGCTTGTTCTGAGTCAGCAGATCCCCAAAATAGCTTGTGGTTTTGCAAAATAAATGAACGATGGGGCCATTTTGTGCTTCCACAAGAGCTTCTTTGTCAAGACCTCAGTGTGCTTTGCACTTATTAATGACTCTGTCTCGCCTGCCAGTCCCCAGGGAAGGCTACTCCTCAGGCCAGCTCAGTGTTTCAGGAATCCCAAGGAGTCCAAATGATGTGGAAACCACAGGAGGCTCCTTCTACCTCTTTTGGCTGGGGTATCAACAGGACATCTTGCCTTCAGATACGCAGACAGCTCAGGTACTGGCATTGCTCCCACGGTGCACAGACTCTGTTCTGCCAATTCTGAAAAACAGAACAGAGAAAAGAAGGTTTATGGGCTTCTTTCTACATAACATTTCTGTACATTCTGGGGAAAACCTTATCCTAGACAACAGTTTCTTACTTCCACTGTGTCTCTATATTATTGTAAGTGCTCAAACCCATATTATAAAGATAAAGCATCAGAGCCCAAGAAATGACTGCACTGGGGTAAGAGTTCTTTCCTCCAAAGCCAAATTCCAAATCACCTTTCTTTGAGTCACAGCTTTACATTTATGTAGCATGCGTTGCTTCTTTTTTTACACGGTTGAAAAATCAGAAATCTCTTAGAAAGGCAAGCATTATGCAGAAAATATTTTTAATATATTTTAGTTAAACTTTAGCAATGCATGTCACAAATTTGTCAGTAATAAACTTGATTAAAGCAACACCAGCAGAGAGCAGTAGAAGGACTAAATGCACTGTTGTGTAAAAATTCCAATACTCAGCTTCATCAATGTCACAGCCATCATAGTTACAGCACTGTTATCTGCATAACACGAGATCGTTAAGCCACAGGGACGTTAAGCCACAGGGACCCGGCCAGTTCAGCCTTGCAGTCCAGAATGGTGGCTTGAAACTCCATCATACCGAGATACGAGAAGCAACCATGAAGCACTAACAAAGGTAGCAAGGAACCAAGGATGGCTTTTTCACTTTATTTCGCATTAGGTAGATTTTTGGCTTGTTGTTAAGGATCCATGAATGGTATCAGAAAAAACAATGAAAGGGGACTGTGTACAATTGAACATCTTGTTCAAGGGGGTGGATGGGACAAATAGTAATCTTATGTATGACAGAATGTGGAACAATTTCAGCTTGGCATATGCATGAAGTTTAATACATTAAAATACTGTTAAGTATCTACAGAGCAATAGAATTTACAAAATAATAATCCTAACATATTAAGCAAACAGCCTCATGTGTATACCATAACTATTAACAACATATTTCCATTTTCTCTAGATCACTGTTGCCTCAAATATTCCAGTCAAGGAAATTGTACACAGTACACATCATGCTGCCATGAGAAATTCGTTACGTATTGCTGTGCTTGAAAGCTGCAATGGACTGAAGAATAAAGGATACGCTAAAAGACTCTAGGGCAAATGTGCAGATGATACCTCTGCTTTTTGTGTGTTTGTCTGTTTATTGGCAGCAAGCGTTGGTATGAGTGAGAGGTTAAGGCACTGTCTCTCTAGTTAGAGATTCTGATTTTATTCCGTTCCCCAGACTATGCTTGTAAAGCACTGAAGCTGATCAGAGATTGCAGAACACTGATCAGAATTTCCAGATGTCCTTGATAACGCCCTTCACCTTCATAATCAAGCTCTGAAATGACAATATATTGATCGGAATGCTTCGCAGCAGTATGACACAGACGGTTATTGATAAGCAGCCCTGAAATTTTCAGGTGACAAATAAAGGCGGGGGAGGCAATTAAAACAGGAATGTAAAGCTGCCACGATAGTCTTTGCCTGGGAAACTTGGGCTCTGTATGATATTCTTAATGTTTTCATTTTTGTCTGGGTACAGATTTCCATCCTAATTTGCAGAGAATTGCTGCTATTATTATTATACTAATAGTGCTAATACTAAAACTAATACTAAAAGTAAAAGTAAAACCAGTACAGTAAGAAATAGATGTACCACCGCGTCCCCTGAGGCGCGGCTCCCCTTCAGCACCGCGGACAGCGCCGGGAGCCGCGGGGCGGTGCGCGGGAAGATGCGCGGGAGGATGCGCGGACACGCAGAGGCGTGCGGAGCGGCTTCCCGCAGGCTTCGGGTTGGCGGGTCCCCTCCTGCAGCCCCTGTTCTCCGGGCGTTGCTGTGAGCAGGGCCAGAGCTCCTGCCAGCTCGTGTGGGTGGGCGAGGGAGAGGTTGGGTACTCAGCTGCTGTGACCCGAGGGGCAAAAAGACGAGTTAGAGACTTACTGCTGTTGTAAAAGCTTCTGAACAACAAAATAATCAACTGCATATAAATCTCGAGATTACAAGCTAAAACCAGGACCCTTTGTCTACTATGCTCTGAGCCTTCACAGGCAAATTCAAGAGAATTACATCCTGGTTTATTTTAATATCACAGCATTTTCTAAGAAGACATGGAGATCGTTTCCCTCTCCAGTAGTGTTGGCACATTGCCCTGTTTATTCTTCAGTTGGTATTTTTTGTACTTCTTTGAGATATATCAAAGTTTATGCTGTATGCGTAACTTGGAGGAGATGGAAAAGACATTGACAATATTAATTGTTTCATAAATAGCACCAGAGAAGATATACTTTTTATATCCTTGGTTTAAACCTTGTTATTGAAAAACCAATACCCTGCCATTTGTTTATACTTTCCTTGGCATACAGGGCAGATATATTAGAGTGAATGAAGCTAATAAAAGGCTGCAGGCAGCATTTTCCACACTCAACTTTTAGGCATGGCTTCCTTTTCAAATGAAAACTGGCTTTTATTTTGGAACATTATAACCATTCCATCTGTCTGTAAAAACGTATGAAGAACCAGAAATTACAAAGGACCAAATAGAAAGGACCCTTTTCTTTTAGGTGAGCACTTCTTCACACAAGCAATTCCACCGACTCCATAGACCTGCTTACATGAGCAACTGCTGGTGCAAGAGGGATGAAGGGCTCTCCCAGCCAGCCCAGCGGTGTGCGGGTCTCTGAGGCAAAGCTGCCTCAGAGGCAAAGGCTCAGCGCGAAAAATGCCTCTTTCCTGCAGTGGTCTTACCTGGATCCAAGAAGTTAGTTGCAGAGCAAGGGGTCCTGAGCATGTAAAGAGGAGCCGCAAACTCTCCCAAAGGCAGTGCATGACTGATGATAGTTTCAGGCAAGGAAAATGCTTTGCAAATTAATTACCGGAGATCTCGCAAAAGTTTTTCATCCAAGCAATGGTAAAAGAAAATCTTGAGAAATCTGTTTGCATTGCAAACATTTTACCCCTTGCAGTTCTTTTATTTCTTTTACTCAGCATTTTAGTCCCTGCAGGAATGAACAAGGTTATGGCAGGTTTACCTCTGCTTTCATTTTTAAAAGTATTTTTATCATGTTCTATGCAATGTCACATGCAAAAGAAATACAATGCTTGCACATCTTTTAAGCAAGAGTTTCAGTGCTATCATGATCTGCCAAATTAATGTTACAGTGTTAGGAAGATATATAGTATAGCAGAAATTGAGGACTGGAACATAGAAACTCAAGTGAAGAAGGAAGAAAACGAGATCTCACCATTCAATATTCCTGGAAATTTCATAGAAATTTGTGAAAATATGCTATGCATATTTTTTCATAGCATGAAACAGCTGCACTGCAGTCTCAGGTTGCTGCTGCAGGACACCAAGATTGAAGTAATCCTTAAAACATTTGCCACAGGGGCTCCCAGGGTTTTACCTCACTCCACACACCGGGAATGTGAAGCCTGACATCCTGGTTTTCAAAGCAGCTCTGCGTGGATCATCTCTTACAACTTCAGGAAGTCTCTGTGCAGATACAAAGGGCTGCTCCTGTGGTAGAGACATAAAATTCATTACCAGAGGGAGAACCAAGGCATGGTCCTTTCTCTATTTCATTTTCGCTCCAGAGTGGAGGAGGCTTTTGCTCGGCAGCTGTATTTATTCCATACCTATTTGTTGTGTGGACTACAGTAAATCAGGCGTATCTGACTTCTTCAGCATGTCTCAGGCCCAGAAGGTTTTTAAGGACACGTTGCAGAAAAGTGGAAACTAGCTGAAGAACATAGAAGAAGAAAAGCTACAGCCAGGGGCACTGGTGGAGGCCCGCATGGCACCAGACATCAAAGAGAAGCAGAGCCCAGACTTTTTATTTGCCTCCCAGGCAGCGCACCCAGGGAGAGTCTCTGCACACCCAGACTTCAGAGGTACCGGAGCGGACTGTCAGTCACCTGCATGCATGAAGAAAGCAGTAAGAATAAATGTTGGCTGGAAGGTGCTTTCACTCATTGCCAGCTGCTTATGGTAGCGTAGTAGTCGTACTTGGGACAGAGGAGAAAGATCACCTTGATTTCAGGGGCTGGAGTAGATGTCCTCCACCCCAAACTCTGTCTACGATCAGCAAGAACTGATCAGATGGAGGGAAGAGCATTTGGGCCACCCAAGAAATAGTATATTCTAAAGACCTGTGCTTCACTGCCATTTCAGTCCCAGGAGTGCCAGAAGAAGCGATGCTCAAAGCACGGCTTTTCCTAGTTGCTCTGAAAGGCCTACACAGAAACCAGGGGAGAATTTCTCTTCATCAGTGCAAAAGCAAATGTGATAACTGGCAGTCTCCATGTAAAAGTATTTATCTTAGTCACGGTAATCTCACCATTAGACTCTAATTTCCAGCTCCAGTGCTAGAGAACAAAGTGCACCCATCCGCAGTAGCAAGGCTGACACAGCAATGTGCTTTGGCCACTCACAACATCTGTTGAGCTAGTCTGAAACACCACAACCAAATCCCATTTCCAGCAACACACATGTTTGCCTTTCTCCTCAACCTGCCAATTCTAATGACTCGCAATTAAATAAAAGCCTTCCTCATGCTCTGGGTCTCCCTGCCCATCCTCCCTCTGAGGCTACGGCTTTAATTTCGCCCTCTCACATTCCCACGGCAGCAGACTGTGAGGGCAGGCAGCAGGATTATGACTCATCATGCACTGTGGGCAGTAATGATGATCCAAAAAGCAAACGGAGGTGGGCAGTGAAGGAGAAATCACTTATGCAAATAGAAATATTTTCAGTAATGATCAACAGCGTGAGAAAGAATATAGGAAAAATTACATTAGGCAGAGGAGCTTCATTTTTAAAATGTTCCCTAAGTGCTAGAAATCTTCCCATCTTCATTTTTCCCTTTAAACTCTGTCATTTGTACAGCCTATTAACCTTTAACTTTATGACTATCCTAACGTGAAATACTGGCAGCATTTAAGTCTGAGAATACTAGAGACCTACCTTCCTGCTGGCAACAGAGGTGAAGCACTTTCTTTTAAATCAGTCATTTTTAATATCAGTCATATACACACAGCATCAGAGACGCTATTTTTAGATTCACGTACTGGCATTACTTATAATAAATGCTCTACAGACTCCAGTTATCTTTCCTCAGAGGTCTTAAAGTTTCCTTCTTGCCTGGCCTCTCCCAGCTCATCACCCTGATTGTTGTCTTCAATTCTGCTCAAAAGTAAAAGAGCAAATCAAATTAAAATGCTTCCTTCAAACCCCCTCTTCCCTGTTCTTGAAAAGACAATGTAAAATTAATTATTTGTGTTTACAGGAGCTGCTGGGGAGTCAAGCCGAGGCTGGAACTTCATTGTCTGAAGCACTAAACCACCGTTACTCCGGCCATTTCTGCCCTGAAGACCTGGCAGTCGAGATGGGGCAGGGAAAGGACGGGTGATTAAGTGACTTCCAAAAGGTGGTCAAGACGAAGTGGCTCATCTGGACAGTGTGTGCTGGGGCCGTATTGATTACACCTGCAGCAGGGGACATAAGTGGTTTAATGCGGAGCTTGTGAGGTTTTAATTGTTATCATTATTTCAAACAATAAGAGTGACAAGGGCTGCTCAGACCTGAGGACAGGACCTTACGTTGTTTATATCTAAATCTCAGCAATTAAATAGCGCTGGGGATGACAGGTTGTGATCTGCTGGCAAGCTCCCCGATGGCTGCCCCTCGTCAGCAAGCGCTGCCCTCCAGGGCTGGACGTGGCCCTACCGTGGGGCATCGCTGTGGCCCAGGAGAGCTCCCAGAAAGAGGTCTCGGTTGGAAGGAGGAGCCGACGCCGTTACACCTACGGCCGAGAAAATGCTGCCTCAGAGCTGAACTGCCAGAATTTATTTACACAAAGTCTTCCCCTTTTCCCTTGCTCTTTCAGGCTCGGCAAAGCTTCGAAAAGCTCAGCAAGGAGCCCTGAAACAACACTTAAAAGCGACTTTGCCAGGCAGGAGCCCACACCTCTCTCCTCAATCAAAAAATATCCAGCCCCAAAGAGCAAGTTGGGGACAGCGGTGGCCCTGGCCGCCCTGCCCTGCCCTGCCAGGTGCTCGGGTGCGGGAGGAAGGCCGTGGCTGCACGAATGCCCCTCTCTCTCAGCCCCTGTGTACAACACTCCCTTCTTAAGCGAAGGACGTGGGCAGGGGACTTGGAGCAGTGCTAGTGCCAGCGGATTTCAGCTGCGCCAAAAGTTTGTTTGGACCTGGAGGTTCTACTCTGATGCAAACTCTTTTCTGAGCTTTCACTCCTAAGAAGAGTAAGTTAGAAAAATGGATCTCTTAGGGGGTCTTCTGTTCTCAGGACTGTGCTCCTGAACCTGAAAAAGGTCGGGCTGCTTCCCTGCTGACATCGGCCCCAGAACTGAAACTGTAGGCTCACTTTTGGGTAGAAGTGACCAGCCACCAGCCCAGGCTGAGCAGGGGTTTTGGCAGGCTTTCTTGGCCACGGATGAAATTCAGCCAAGGAAAATTAATATGTGGGACATTTTAGGATTTGAGTAAGGACCAGTCAAAGGGAAATGCAGAGTTAAGCTTGCTCTTGCACTTACCTTGTGCCCTGTCCTACACAGTGCTCCAGCCTGCCCTTTCTGCTCACATGAACGGATTCATAAGGTGGTGGAGGAAGCAGACAGCATTTATGTCAGTGTCTACAGACAGGTCAAGACTTCACGACAGGCTCTGTCCAAGACACCCGTGGGATGGAGCCCAGCAGCCGCAGCGGCAGGCCGCACGGCGCAGAGATTTCCCTGGGTGATGGCTCAGGTCCCCGCGGGACAGTGGGCACATCCTGCTGTGCTCAGCACCATGTGTGGCTCTGCTCTCAGAGCCCGCTCCACCTCCTGCCCTCACGGGGCCCCAGGAAGGTCCCCAAAACTTCAGCGGGATTTCGCCATCCTGTCATGGAGCTGCTTTTCTGAAATCCAGCTAGGTTTAGAAACACGTTTAATTTAGGCATGCTCTTGGGCACTATTGATTTTAATGTAACAATCATATGTTTAAAACTTAGCATGTGTTTAATTGCTCTGGCGAATAACAGCAGGCTGGTGCCGGTGCTTACACGCCTTGCTGACCCAGTGCCTGGGAGAGCCATGCTGCACCAGCCCCGCGGCAAGGGAATCGAGGGGACGGCACTTGTCCCAGACCTGAACTCAGATGATCCCAAATTCTTGCTTTTATTTTGGAAGCAGATATAGTTTCCTAAAAGGAAGGGAAGTACCAATGAATTTGGAAGGGAAACTATGTAAAGCTTCTTGTTCATTTAGCTCCTACTCTCAGTTATTTCATTTTTGGCATTTACCTAAAGTTTTCATCTTTCCAAGTCTTGTTTTATGGTTAATATAAGGCCAGCCTGAAAGATAATATATTGTGACTGTTATATTATTTATTTCAAAGCCAAGTTATTGATTATTGCACGCTGAAAATGACAAATGGCATCTGAGAAAGGCACGGTCAGCGAGTTCTATTAAAGAAATGATAGTATTGCTCATGGATTGTTAAAAGGTTCAGTTTAGGTACTTTATAGGTTTATATCCATCACTATTTAATGACCAAATGATGAAAAATACGAGTCACAGGAACAATTTCTTTCTGTTGCAGTTTTACGTTGAAGCAGTTAGCAAAATAAGAGAATTTTTCATGCTAAGGGTTTAACAACCCAGACCTTGCAGCGCACAATCTAGTAACAAGCCTGATTATTTTAAAGGCGATGGTTTAGTACAGGTAACTGTTGTGCACCTGGAGCACACCGGAGAGGGTCAAATCCTTCCTCGGCAGCGCCGGTAGGTACGTGCTGATGATGGGACGCAGGCAGGCGGGGTGTGCGGGGCTGCATCGCGGTGCACACCCTGCCAAAGCACATTCCCACCCGGCACCCGGCACCTGGAGGAGCCCCGCTGACTCCCCAGAGCTGCACATCGGGGCCAAAGCTCAGGGAAATGCCCATTTCCCTGTGGAGTCCCCAACAGCACATTCCCACCAGGCAGGGCAGAGTAGCATGGGGACAGGGTCACCCTGGAAGAGCAAACAGACCTGAGTGAGTGGGAACCCATCCCAGGGCAGTTCTGGTGTCCCTGGTGTCCCTGGTTCCCTTTCCTGCAGATGCCAGAGTGGGAATTGGCCTCTTTTCCCCGTAGTTAACCCCACAAGTGCAAGCTGGAAGCCCAGCAAGCATTTTTTTTTGTTTGTCACAGGTATGAAAGGCTCTCTTTTCACTCTTACTCTCTTAGAGCCATCTGTTCGAAACACTTTCAAAATGACGGCAATTAGAGATAAGAGCTAATAACGCTCCAACCTGCAC